>OZ020613.1:69760012-70360012 GCA_963971575.1 Liopterus haemorrhoidalis
AAGTTAAGCTTGTAGTCCTGATAGTTGGTGTTTTGGGTGGTATGAAAGCCTCCTATCGAAGGGAAATCGAGTCCATTCCCGTCTGCAGATCTTCTACCAACTCTTTGATCTGCAGGATGCAGTGCTACTCGGGTCACTCCGCATTGTGCGGGCACTGGATCTAGCGTAATTTCCGCGGCTGCATATCGCCAGGGTTTGGGATGCAGTCGTGTGTATTTAGCTCCACTAGTCTCTAGTATGACGCGGCTCAAAAGGTTGCTGAAGTTTGAGATTAGTGGACGCTTGTCAAGGCCTGACAAACCCCATAATAATATCTAAACTAATAATAATATCTTATTATGAAACAATATTGCCAAGAAAGTAAATCTCAAGAAAATAATAAAAATACAATTTATTTCGTTTAATTTTTTTTTTATTTCGAATGTTTCAGTTTCAGTTCAAATTATCTTAATTTATCTTAATTTTTTGTAAGATTAATGTTTAATTTATTATTATTTTGCAAGCATATTGTTTAATTTGTGTTATTTAATCAAATAAAAATTTAATACGTGACTAACATTTCTTTTACCTTTTCTGGTACCTTTTTAACAATTTTCAGAAACCTAAAAACTGAAGCTTTACCTATAAACTGAATTTCCTCCCGATATTACTTTGAACTACAAAGCTGTATGTAACATTAAGGTACTAAGTTTCGTGTTTTTCTTAATCACAAAGTTGTATGTTCATTTTTTAAATTGTTAAAATGGTATTTTAATTTTTTTTTTTTTTCAAAATAATTCGTTAATGACAATAACATACAGTCTGTTCCAAACGGTTAAGCGGAACTAAATGGGAATTTAGTTCTTTTAGGTTGTCACGAGAAAGGACCTTGCTTGGGTTATTTCATTTTTCACGTTGGGATGTCAAAATTGAAAATTCCAACAATGAAACCATGGAAACGAATGACATATGTCAAAATTAAATATATTTTTTTTAATATTTTAATGACAACAAAATAAATAAATGGGAAATTTGTATTAAGAATGACACAAAAAATCAAAATATAAAGAAAATGACATTTTAAAATGATATTAACCTTAACCAAAAAATGTTTATTGTAAGTATGATTTACAAAGCTTAAACAAAACGGCCGAAAGGCACGATTTAAACGATGAAAGTAACTAGATTGCAAAATCTAGTTCCGCTTAACCGTTTGGAACAGACTGTATCAATATATAGTTATTAAAAAAATTTCTTCCTTGTATTGTAACCTTATACTGTTTTTTTTTTCAAGTCAAAATTTTTGAAGCTTGTTTTCTCAAATGTTACTTCGACATACAACCTTATTATTTTTAGCCGACGATTTATTAAATACCTACAAAACCCTGAAATGTGTTAAGTCACACATTTTATCAATTTTTAGGGTTTTGTAGGTATGACCAAAAAACCCTTATACCGTCATTTTGTCGTCTGTCTGTCTGTCTGTCTGTCTGTCTGTCTGTCTGTCTGTCTGTCTGTCTGTCTGTCTGTTCGGTAAAAATTGTAGCCAAACGGCTAAACCTAGAGAGTTGAATTTTGGCATGCTTATACAACTCTTTGACCCGCACATAGGAAAAATGCTAAAACATCTAAAAAACATACCCCCCTAAAAATATAAACAAATATGTGCTCATCGAAAACAAATATATTTTTTTTAAATTCTGAGTAGGGTATCAAATGAAAGCCCTTAGTACGTGGATTAACGATCAAATTTTTATTTTTGCAAAATAAATTATTTTGATGCGATTTTTGCTAAAATTGTGCAAAAGAAATTTTGTCCCACACCCTGTAGCCCAGATGGTTTAAACTAAAAATCTAAAAAAATTCTAAGTAATGTATATTGGTGTGAACCGAAATAGCACAACAGGAATTTTTGATCAGATTATGTTTTCGGAAAATAACGCATTTTTTGTGGTTTTTGGTTCACAAAGTACATAAGTTATACCAATGTAAGACACTCACATGCAAGGCGTACGATGGCGTAACGGGTTAGAGCGCTGATGTCGGAAGCTAAAATTCTCTGGAAAACGAAGGGTTTCGAGTTCGAGTACGGAGTGAATTTTATTTTTTTTGTTTTTTTTTTGCATTTTTATTATGTAGAAATTATTTTGTCAAAATTCTAGTAATATTTTGACAAATGTTGTATTTAATTTTTAAGAGCGTAAATTTAATAACCAGTCTTATTATATGATTAACAGACGATAAATTATTTTAAAAATATCGTTCATTTTGCCGTGATTACTACAAAGTAAAATTTGTCCTACACACTCAGCATACCGCCTTCACTTATTATATACCTGCGAAACCCTGAAATGTGTGAATATTCACACTTCACATCAGTTTTTTACTTATATTATTCTACCTGTTTTGAAAGCAGAGTCAGTTTCCAAAAAATATTTTATAATGCCAGTGCTTTATGTGTAGATGTATATAGACATTAGATTTCCATATATTGTGGTAACATATGCCTAACTATCCTTTAAAGACTGCAATCTATCTTCCGCGAAAAAACGCCCTATCCTTAGGAGAAGATATCATCTAATATGAAGACAAAACATTTTTTTTTTGTTGTTGTTTTAATATAGTTGTAGAATATAGGTTTTAATAGAGAAAAAGCTTTTTGCGTGTCATTTTTGACAAAAGATTTAGTTGTAATTCTATTAATTTTGTAAAAATATGTAAATTTGATAAAATTATTAAAATACGTAGTGTATTAGGAAGGTGTTTAAAGTCGTTTTGAAAGACAAATGGGTATTCATAAAGGGCGTTCATGGTAATGAATTTTCAGAGGCAATTTTCGGGAAATCAATATCCCTGCATTTATGTTCCTATCAACGTAAATCATGTCATCAACGGCCGACATTTTAATAGGGAGAGAACACGGCTTTACTTCCAATATTAATTTTACTACATTCATTTAACTATGTACCTACTCGCCCTATTAGTTTAGGCACTGTCCACTGTTCGCCGTACACTCATTAAAACAATGCACTCAATTTGTTTCATAATTTTAATTATGTTATAATTTAACTATTGAGAAATATGTGATAGCTTTAAGCGTTTCTGAAATTTAATTCTACGTAGATTGGACAGAAAGTCCCTATTAAAAGGAATATGTCTTTTTTAGGGCTTTGTAGGTATGACCAAAAAAACTCTTAAAGCCTTATCACACTAGAGTTATTATTCAAGTCTAAACTTGGAAAATTAAAGTCTTTGCATTCGAATCGAAGTCTTGTGCGTGTGATAGTATGAAGAAAAAACCTATGTTTTGAAGACCAGGCAAATGAAACAGGATACAATTTCTCGGTCTCTTTACCCAGGTCTTACAGCTGACGCGTCTTTGTCTTTTGTTTATGTCAAAATATAACTGTCAACTGTCATAATTTCACGATGTGCGCATGGGTAAACAAACAATTTCCAAGTCTTAACTAATATTCAAATACCGTGTGATATGTCAAGACCTGAAGACTTGGATCCTGAAAACAGAACCTACAAAAATAAGACTTGGATAGCGTTCTAGTGTGATACGCCTTTTATAACGCCACTCAGGTGTCACGGCTGAACATTGAAAGTTGTTTTGACATGCTTGTACAATTCTTTAACCCACATATAGAAAAACTATATAGAGTTCATAAAATTACATCGCGGAAAAAATATGAACAAATATGTGTTTAACCAAAAAATTAATTTTTTACCGACCGTCAACATATACAGGGTGTTTGTTTGAAACGGGGCACCACGCAAATTTCCTTTATTTGTAAATATACAAAGTATCTTCAGAACAAAAGTTAAACTAGACAAAAAGGCCTATCTAAAGGTTACTATTAGAATTCTGAGGCACTTCCGGTTTCACCGGAAATGATGTCAACTTTTGATCTAGCATAGGGAAGCGATAAATTTATATTTTTTCCTAAAAGTGCATTAAATTAGCTTTACAATGACACCAAAAAGTCATATTTTTATGTTATGTCTGTCTGTCTGTCCGTCTGTGTACACGTGCAGAGAAATTTCGGCTAAAAGGATTTTTATGAAACTTCATATTTGAGCTTCTGCCGTGGAGTTGATCAACTTTTGGTAAAAATCGGTTGACTAAAAATGGGAGTTTGCTCGTGTTGATTTTAATATTTTTGAATATTTCAAAACAGAAAAATATTTCGAAAAAAATTATTAAGCAAAAGTTGCTATAAAAGTAATAACTAATAACTTTTATTTGAGACGTTTTTTGATAAAAAGAAAAATCTCGAATAATTTCTGTAAAATTTTTCGAAATTTTTTCTGTCTCAATTTTTTCATACTTATATGTAACGTTTCTATGGTTACCATAAATAATATCTCTGTTAAAAAATATTAGGCCAAGTTATTTCTACTCTGCTGCTAGAATGTATTTTATATAAGTATTTTACGATGGCGGTCGGTCCTGTGGTGGCCACAGCTGATGTTTTTCCTCATAATATTGAAAAATGTATTCAAATTTTTGACATATTTGTCATTAGTTTCCATGGTTTCACTGTTGGAATTGTTAAATTTTTTCATACCAAACGTAAAACAAGAAATAACCCAAGCAATGATCCCTTTTCCTGACAACCTAAAAGAACGAAATTCCTATTTAATTCCGCTTAAACGTTTGATATTATATTTATTATCAATATTTATTAATTTAATTAAACATTTTTGTTATTTATATTATTTTTGGTTACACCTACAAAACCCTAAAAATATACAAAACAATATTGTCATAAAATGAATAAAAACGTTCAAATTCCACACATCAAATTGTTATAATTCATATCTCTAAAACCTTAATTCTGGGAGTGCCATAAAGCTAACACTAGACAAAATACTAAACATCGTCCATTTCCTCAAATAATTTCATCCGGGGAATCACAGTAATTTGCAAGACAAAACAGAAACGCCCTCCGTAAGATATTGTCATAAAACATGAAACATGCATAGAACCATAGTTTGGCATTTAAACTCTGCCCCCCTGAACCCCCTGAACCCCCTGACCTTTATACGAATGCCCAAATCTAATTAGCTACAACAATAAAACAAATTAGTTATTTAGGTAGCATTGTTAATGGATGATAAACAGATTTTATTACTTAGGTTAAGTGATGTCATTTTTGAAATTAATAAAAGTAAATTAATATTTATTACTTACTAAATCAGTTGAAAGAAGAATTGGACTTACCTGGAAATTAAAAAATAATTAATAAAACAATGTATACAGGCTGTGACTAGATATATGATGTGTTAGGAAATACAAATTAATTGATGTGGTATGAATTTTCACATATTTCTGGGTAGATATGTAAGTGTTGCCTCTTATATTTAGGTATTGAGCTAAACTAGTGCTGCCATCTGGCAACTGACGCTTCTATCGTAAAGTTTGAAATTTTTAACGGTATACGTACTCAGAACGTTTTGACGTATAGTCGGATTGCTGATAGGTGACTGTTATATGTATGTATCAAGTAATGCATTCATATAATAATCTAGTTACCATTTTTCAGCGATTTTAAAAATGTTTTTTGTTATTTGTCTTAGCTGTCAGTGTCTGTTAATAATATTAATTAATAGACCTTGCGGCCAATTATTAAATTCACAAACTTTAATTTTAAATCTGCTGCAATATTTTAATTCCAAAAAAGCGAACAATGGGCCACTTATTTCTCTATCTTGTGTCCATCAAAGAGTAGCAGCTGCCTTAAAGATTTCGGAATCAACAATTCGTAGAATTATAAAATGTAATAAATCTGAACTTCTCACTAACAAAATCACGAGAAAACGACGGAAATTAAAATCTGAACCAGTTTATTTTATTGATACATTGGCACAAACGTATGGTCATGAAGTACTAAGATTACCTCTTTATAGTGTTTAACCCAATTGAACTAATTTGGGGTATAACAAAAAATTATTATGATAGACATATTGGTCAAAACGGATATAGTGATAACGAAGTTTTGAAAATGTGGCAAGTAGCCTGTGATCAAATTAGTTGTGAAACTTGGGCAAAATCTGTTAAAAAAATCGAAAATTTAATAAATGAATGGTGGGAAAGGGAAAGGATTGTTGATGATATTAATCCAATAATAATAAATACAAGAAATGACAGCGATAGTTCAGATGACGACGATATCATGCATTACAGTGACTAATTTTTTTTAAATAAAAATAAACATTTAAATACAACTTGTAGCAATATATTATATGAATAAATATATTTTTACTTAATATTTTATTACTTTGTACTTAGGGGAAACATAAAAATTTAATTTAATTAAACAACAAATTATAATCCAAAATTTACATATGAGTATAAGTTTTTCCTTATTTATAATTATTACCTTAAAATTAATAATTTTGTTTGTTTGAGTACTGCTGTAAATTTATTTTCATGCTCAAATTAGTAAAGATATCTACCAATCATGCCGTTTCTTTCTAATGCTTTGTTTTTTATTATAATAATTTGGAAGGTTAGTTGTCAACTTGCGTCACTATACGTTACTATGGGTATGCAAATAATTATAATGATATAGACAGAGAAAGCATATAGTATTGCAATCCGACTATATTTTAAATTGTAAAATCAAATGTTACATTGTGAGTAAAATTAAGATTTTCTTATTATATTATTCTACAATTTTGTAATTAGGGCAAAGTGTGAAGTGCACATTTAGCAGTTATCAACAAACGCGAAGTCAGCGTCGTTTTTAAATGTAAGGCGTCTCGACGCCCTGGAGCGACATTACATGCTATGCACTTTAGAAATAATAGACTCTAGGTAATAGTTTAAAAGTGCATAGAAGATTTTTAAAATCATATTATCTTTTCTGTCTTCATTACTCGGCTGTCAAAGCGTTAAATGGAAGAAAAATTACTAGGGGCTAAAGTGCTAAACGGAAAATTGTTATTTTTATTTTTATTAAATTTTTTTTCAATTTGTTTATCATAAAAATTGTAATGAAAAAGACAGGAAACATATTTTAAAATATTATTATTTTTAATACGATGGCTATTTTTTAACTAAGAAAGAAAAAAAATTGTGGGTTTCGGTTCATTTCGGAAGACCCAAACAGTAGATTGTTGCTTAGTTTCCGGTTCATATGCCTAGGTTGAATTTTTTCAACATCGAAAACATCGATGTTTGTTTTAAAAACATCGATATTTTTACCATCGATGGTCAGCTGGCGATAGTATCGATAAAACATCGATGTCTACTACCGATGTCGATGTTTAAACTTTGAAATTCAGAAACTACCGCTAGAGGCGCTGGAATCTTAAAAATTTAATTTTTATTAAAACTAGTACACAAAATATAAGCGCCATCTATTGTGATATAACAATACTAATAGTGTTAGTTCTTATTCTTCTTAGCAGTTAGCAGAATACGAAAAAATAAGAAGAAACTTCTAATTTTTGCAAACAATGCGAACGACGCCAACACACTTTTTCTTTTTGAGTCTTGTTGACACTTTCCCAGTTGTTATTCTATATTAGTATTGTAATAAAATCCAATATTTCATTTTAGAAATGTAAAAATAGTAAGGTCTGTTCCTTTGGTTTAGGCGGAACTAGATTTTCAATTCTAGTTACTTTTACCGATTGATTGAAGCTTTTGATCATTTTGTTCAGGAAAAGTCAACTTCAATATATAAAAAAATATCTAATGAGAAATTACAAAAATGAAAATTGCGGTTAGTTCCGCCTAATCGTTTGGAATAGACTGTAGGTACAAATTAGGATTATTATATTGGGTATAATAATATTAATGTGAAATTAATTACTATTAAAAAGGACTATTTCTATTTCAAAATCTAATAAATGCTTTTTGTGTATTATGTGTTACTTTTTTCGTATTTTATCTTTACATTATTAAATAAAACCTATATAATATAAATAAATAGCTTTTTTTAATAAAACCGATGTTTTTCCTTCGATGTTTTTTCAATATCGATAGTAAGCGCCGATGTTAACATCGATGTTAAACATCGATGTTTTTTTGCCTTCGATGTACAACCCTACTGTGTAGTGAGTACAAAAATTAGTTAGTTAGTCCGCGTGCTTGCCTCTTAAAAACCATCTGGATAAAATAGTTAAACGAGCGACACATTAAGTTAATAATTCCGCCCACTTTGGTTTGCAGCTGCACCCAAAACCCTCATTAAATCCCTAATCTTTTGATTCACGCAAGCTAAAAGCTATGTTAACCCTGTGTTAACCAACCTTTATCATTTAATGAATAAATTTTAATTGTTTTCCACATGAACAAGTTCACATGTTAAACAGGATGGTACTTAATTATAAAGTTAAATAATGAAATTAATTGTTTTAATAATATGACTGACAGTGCATTGTTGGCTTTATAAATTTTGACACGTGCATTGTGGCCTTAGAAACACGTGTATTTATTATTCAATAGACAGGTTTTCAGGATGTTACATTTACCTTGGATAGTTTATAGAAATTTCTATACAATTTAGCAAATTTCACTAACAAGCTGAAGATTAAACTATACTAAAATCTCTTTTGAAATCTAAGATAAACCTGGAATATATTTAATATCTTCTACGTCATCTCCTCACAAAGGTTTGTAACACGCTGTGGCATATGTAGGTCAGCAATTTGAGATCGGTGGGTCAAAATTCGAAAAAAACCTAGCACGTCTAAAAATATTCAATTTTTACCGACCTCCAACATATATAAGGGAGGTATTGTGATCATACCGATTTTGACGTTTCGAGATTTCGATGGATCTCCACGAATTGAGGTCCCTACATAACGTTTTGACTATTTTTAACATGATGTCTGTCGGTCTGTCTGTCTGTCTGTCCGTCCGTCTGTCTGTCCGTCCGTCCGTCTGTCTGTGTACACGTGCAGAGCAAATTCGGCTGAAAGGATTTTTATGAAACATCATATTTAAGCTTCTGCCATCAATGGCACGAGTTGATCAACTTTTGGTAAAAATCGGTTGACTAAAAATGGGAGTTTACTCGTGTCGATTTTAAGATTTTTGTGAATATTTCACAACAGAAAAATATTTAGAAAAAAATTATTGAACAAAAGTTGCTATAAAAAGAATAACTAATAACTTTTATTTGAGACGTTTTTTGATAAAACGAAAAATTTCGAATAATTTCTGTAAAATTTTTCGAAGTAACTACACTTTCACTAGACCAAATATATTCAGTGTTAAAATACGTACAAAAAATAACTTAGAATTTATAAGAAAGACATTTTAATGTTATCTCGATGTTTTGTTAATCACAAATGAATTAGTATGGGAATAAAAAAATAATTAATCCTCTTAAATAAGTTGATAAGGAAATTTTATTTTTATATCATTAGCAGGAATTACGTAAACATTTATGCGACGAAAGTGAATTTTCACACATTTCAGGGTTTCGTAGGTTTTAGTAAGTGAATGATGATTATTTGAAATGCCAAAATAAATTTTATGTTAAAATATTTTTTTGTTAATTTTAATTAGAATGGCTAATACCATTATTTAGGTTTGTAAATATGTGCAGTATTTTTTTTTTTATATAGCAAGGTCTAGCCTGTCTCAATTTTTTCATACTTATATGTAACGTTTCCATGGTCATGATAAATAATATCTCTGTTAGAAAATATTAGGCCAAGTTATTTCTAATCTGCTGCTAGAATGTATTTTATATAAGTACTTTACGATGGCGGTCGGTCCTGTGGTGGCCACAGCTGATTTTTTGATATAGTCGGATTGCTGATAGGTGACTGTTCGTTGCTACAAGTATCGATATACAATACTATATGCTTTCTATGTCTGTATCATTATAATTATTTGCATACCCATAGTAACGTATAGTGACGCAAGTTGACAACTAACCTTCCATATGATTTGAATAAAAAACAAAGCATTAGAAAGAAACGGCATGATTCGTAGATATCTTTACTAACTAGAGCACGAAAATAAATTCACAGCAGTACTCAAAAAAACAAAATTATTAATTTTAAGGTAATAATTATAAATAAGGAAAAACTTATACTCATACGTAAATTTTGGATAATAATTTGTTGTTTAATTAAATTAAATTTTTATGTTTCCCTTTAGTCCTTATTAATGTGCCTTACTCCTTTTAGGTACTTTTTTTCCGATATAGGTCCAACCAGAGGTCCCTATCTTTTACCATTATTGAGATATAATTTTTTGAAAAATTAAATTTTATTACAAAAATTTCAAAATTTTTCAAAAATATTTTTTGTTTAAAATATGTTTTAAAATGTGCCTTTTTACCATATATCGGACCTTAAAACTTCAAAAATTCCAACCGCAGGTCCCTATCTCTTTTAGTTTTTAAAATACATGTTCATATATTCTCATTTTTTTGTTCATTTTTTTGAAAAAAAAAAGTTTTCCTAATACATTCCAAAATATGACCGTTAGGTAATTTTGGGGTGAGGATTAATAAAAAAATATTTAAAAAAATCAAGAGGCCTTAGTTTTTGAGTTATAGTCAATTTTAGGTACTATTTTCCGATATAGTCAATTTTAGGTACTTTTTTTCCGATTTACTCAAAAACTGTTGGCCAAAATCCAAAATGAACCTTATTTTTGTGATCTACGGCGCAATGTGTATCAATTTTGAGAAAAATCCGAAATATTTTTTTTTGTAAAAATTCGAGATTTCTTATCGAAGGGGTCCCCCTTACGATTTTTCGATTTTTTGCCATTTTTAAGGGTTTGTTTAATGATACATGCTTTTGTATAAGTTTGGTTATTAAGGCCCCAATTTTTTTCGACTAAAATGGACTTGAGGAACTCAAAAATTTAAACCAGAGGTCCCTATCTTTTACCGTTATCGAGATATAATTTTTTGAAAAATTAAATTTTATTTCAAAAATTTCAACATTTTACAAATTTTTTTTTTGTTTAGGATATGTTTTAAAATGTGCCTTTACAGGAGTAAGTACAAAGTAATAAAATATTAAGTAAAAATATATTTATTCATATAATATATTGCTACAAGTTATATATTGCCACAGCAATTCAAACAATTGATTATTTGAAGGAGGAAAACATCGAATTAATATCTCATTGGCCGTATTCACCTGAATTATCCACTAACGACTTTTTTTTATTCCCCAATGTCAAACAAAAAATACGTGGACAGCGATTTTCATCACTTCAAGACGCTGTTGAAGCCTTCGAAAACCATGTTTTTGAGATACTAACTTCAGAGTGGAATGTTTTTTTTTCGAGTATTGGTTTGAGCACATGCAAAAGTGTATAAACCTTAAAGACGAATATTTTGAAAAAAAAATAAAACAGATTGTTCAAAAAAAAAAAAAAATTTTTTTTCTTTCTTAGTTTTTATAAAAACTTTAAAGGTAGCATTTGTGGAGTCTTGTGGTGCCCATTCCTCCTGTTTCTAAAAAAAGACAATCTAAATTTTTATTTACAAAATTATTTTTGATTAAGCTTAATGGAGAACCTTTAAATAACATTTAATAATACGTTATTTTCCAATTTCCAGACGTATAATTGTCTTTTAATGTAGTCTGTATTTATTGTTCGAATTAAACGTTGATTCTTATCAACATAATTATTGTGGCTAAATGTGAACATACTTATTGATTGGGGCAAGTTTGGCATATGTAACCTATCGTATTGTGACCTTGACCTGAGGATATAATGGGCATTTGTATCTGTGACACTTCATTGCCGATATGCAAATACCGTTTATTATAAGAACTAACATATTTCTTTTTTAGTGAATTTTTTCTTTCTATCTGTTCGATGTTTGGTCATACCTACAAAACCCTAAAAATGAATGAACAATGGGAAAGCATCCCATCATAAATCCAACCATCTTAAAATTCCCTATCACTGGCCAGGTATACTCATCATACTTTAAACTCTCAAGCACCATTTTCACACTTTCGTAATTTTCTTTGAGCATTACGGAATGAGCCAAAGGAAGAGTTGGAAATTTATTTCCATTGTGAAGAAGGACAGCTTTTAAACTTTTTGTAGAACTGTCTATGAAAAGACGCCAGTCAGAAGGAATGCATGAGATTCCGACCGCCTTGCATAGGCGGTTATACTAAATATCCTTGCTACCTTTATTTTTGTCGGACCACAAATAAAGAAAATAATGGCCAGTGACGAATTTTCACAGATACTCAATACTCATGAAAGTAAAGCCTGAAAGCAGTGGTTCATGGTTTTCTCGGAAACAACAGAGCAGACAATTACATAGAGGTTATTGCAACTATGCTTGATAACTTTAAACTCATGGGTTGCAGAATGTCCCTTAAAGTGCATATGTTACATGCGTACTTGGACCAATTTAAAGATAACATGGGAGCCTATTCGGAAGAACAAGGTGAACGTTTTCATCAAGACGTGATGGACTTTGAACGTCGTTATCAGGGGCAATACAATGAGAGTATGATGGGGGACTATATTTGGGGGCTAATACGAGAAAGTCCATACAATCACAGAAGAAATACGAAAAATAATCATTTCTAAACTTTTTTATATATTCTGTTACAGTAGTTATTTGTTTCGAATAGTTTTCTTGTAAATAAAACTGATTCAAATTCATAACAAAAGTTTGTATTATTTTTATATACAATAAAGGTCTGAAAAAAGGGAAATTTTCTTAAAATCCGTAATTTCATTCTGATAGCTACAAAAGCAAACTTTTTCGGGTAAAACTATTTTTTCTTTAATTAATAATGTGGAAAAAATCAGATATGCAGAACCCAGACTCAAAATTCCAGTTGACCGGTGTAATAAGTGCAATATTGCAAAGTACAAATATTTTTAACGTGATTTTTTTTTTTTTTTTTTAGAAGAAGAAGGCCCCGCTCGAGTCTCTTGCACCGGGCCTCGCATTTTCTCGGGCCGGCCCTGCGTATATGTAATGTATTAGGTCAGCTTTGAAAGCTGTGAAGTTGGGTTTGGGAGTAATAAAATCATATCCTGCTGAAAGTTGTAGTTAGTGAAGTTAATAATAAACAGTAAAAGTAATTAGCTAACAGGTAGTAATTTAGTAGTTAGCTATGCAGGACATATCGCTTTTGATGTTAAAGTTTTACTTCAATATTTTACTTAAACATATTACGGAGTAATGAATCAAAATGGCTGCTGACTAACATCCTATCTGACAAACTTTACTTCCGGTTAGGTTCTCCGTCAGCTAGCCCACCACGTCATATGACTTCACTAATTTTAGATATTAATTAATTTTGTTTTCCTTTTAGTTAAACTTGCGATTCAAACTATTTAAGTCATTATTTTGATTATCCCTATTTAAACTATGCCCTGTTTAGATTACAGATTAAAATTATATTAAAGGAACATTCTACCATCAGCAAAATTTCTCAAAACTTTGTTCTCTATTTATTATACTACTAGCTGGCCTGCCCGTTGTCTTTTACCGGGTTTTTTCACCGAACCAAAACCTTCACTTAAAATTATATTAGGGTATATGGAGGCAAGCACCCAGGAGGTAGAACTGAAGGGATTGCCCCCCCCCCCCCCAAGAACCTTTTTTTTTGTTAGATATGATGTTTTTCACATTACTTAACACGCTAAATATTACAACTATTACAACCACCACCCAAAAGGCCATTAAGTCCATTTTCATTTTTTTTATTTTTAATATATCGTATCGTTAAAGGCGTTTTTAAGAAAACATTTTTTTTTTTGATTTGATATCTTCCCATCACTCAAAGCAAATTCACCATCTATTGAAGATGAAAGCGGCCCGTTTTTATTAGGGTTTTATAGGTATGACCACCAAAAAACCCTTACAACGTCACTCATGTGTCTGTCTGTCTGTCAGTCTGTACGGTGAAAATTGTAATCAAACAGTTTAACATGAAATTTGATATGCTTATACAACTATTTTACCCATATTTGGAAAAAAATACTGAGAGTTCGAAAAATTACATCTCCAGGTCAATATAAACACATTTGTACTTAATGAAAAAATAAATATTTTTTATAAATATTTTTTTTTTAATTATGAGTTGGGTATCAAATAAAACCTCTTAATGCGTGAATACACAGACAAATTTTTATTTTTAAAAAATCAGTTTTTTTATGGGATTTTTGCGAAAAATATGAAAAAAAAAACTTGCCTCCAACCCTATCTTTCGGAGGGGTTTAACTAAAACTCTGAAAAAAATCTACATAATGTACATTGATGGGAACCGGAATGGTTCAACAAGTATTTGTTATCAGATTTTTTTCGAAAAATATCGATTTTTTTGTGTCGTTGATAAAAAAATTATTGTGTGATATTAAAAGAAAGCTCTTAAGACGTAGATTAAGAAACGATAGATAGTTTTTTGAAATTCATTTCATTTAACACGATTTTAGCCAAAAATTTGATAAAAAAAAGTTCTTGTCCCGCACCCTTTTACCCAAGAGGGTTAAACTAAATATCTGAAAAAATTATAGGTAATAATGTACATTGATCTGAGCCGGAATCGTACGAGAGGAATTTTTGAAAAATATTGCAGTTTTTGTGTTGAAGTATTGTGTTGCAATTTTTGGCAAAATTAATTATTTTTTTAATTCATGGCTTGATTTGACTGTTTTCTTTAAAATTTTTTAGGTGTTTCCGAGAAATCATTTTTTTTTTTTTCGGTATAACTGTTTCCGCACCACTAAACACAATCAGCCGTATGAATAAAGTTGAAGTAAATGCTCATAAGTAGAAGGTAGAAGTAAAAGCATTATGCTTCGAGTAAAAGATCGGAGTAAAAGCATTTGCTTCTTTTTATATGAATAATGATTACCTTTTACTTACAAGGCAATGCTTCTACCGGTGAGTAAAAGGTCAAGAGGATGTGTTTATGTTGAAACCTGAAAATCAGTATTTATCAAAATCGTACTACTTCTTTCTGATTGCTGTCAAACTGAAATTAGTCTATAAACACTATCAAAACTGTACTAGTGCTGTACTGAGTTCCATGTTTGACATATCAGTTTATTTTTATTGGTGTAAAGTCATGTACAGATTCAGGGCACTTTA
The DNA here is from genome assembly GCA_963971575.1 of Liopterus haemorrhoidalis. Classification (NCBI taxonomy): domain Eukaryota; kingdom Metazoa; phylum Arthropoda; class Insecta; order Coleoptera; family Dytiscidae; genus Liopterus; species Liopterus haemorrhoidalis. Next base: position 69,775,063 of record OZ020613.1, read on the forward strand.
CACCTACACTTGTGAACATTTCACTGGCATCACAAATTGCCTATACATTTCGCATAGGTTTTCCTTTACGATTGACATATTAATCTGCATGGATCTTCGGTTTTTCTATCCCTGTATGTGTACAGTCAATGACACCAACTGCGGTTGGAAAACGGTATTTTCTTTGCCACATTTTTTTCGCCTCCACTAATAAATTTTGGGAAGTAAGAAATTTAATCCAGTTGCCAGCTTGTGCAACTATTTGATCAACAACACTGCTGACAGTCAGTGATACTGTGGATTGCTCCACCCCAAGTTCCTCACCGATATTTCTTTGAAATCCAAGATCAGTTAGATATCTCAACAAAAAAAAAGTTACAACTAAAAATTATTAGCTAAACACTCCATGTTCTCCTGTTCAAAACGAAACTAACTTTTATGTCAGTATGACGTGATGAAGAACGATGCCTATAATGTTTCATATTTCTTCAATGCACAATATCCGCCATGGCAATTAGTTCGCTACAACACTTTTTCACAAGTGAGTATATGAATATATAGATGCATGTTTTTCGAAGCATTTGCTTATAATTTAAAGTAAAAGGTCTGTTTTATTCATAACCATTTACTTCTGTCTTGAGCAAAAATCAACAAAAAAACATTTGCTTCTTACTCATAAGTAGAAGGTTTTGCTTGCATTTTTATTCATATTGTTGGGAGGATTTGCTTCATAATTTGCAAGTAAAAGGTTATGCTTATTTTTATTCATACGGCCCAATATATAACATCATTCAAAGATATAAGCCAAAGAGCCATTTCCGACCCGCTTTCATTTTTTCATCATCAAAATTTTTGTGTTGATATGCATTTATTTTGAGAATGGTGCAAAAAAATATTTTTTCGGACTGCGAAAAATACATGCATTTATTATTTCGTAGTTGGTTTGAAAAAATATGGACGTCACAACATTACAAAATTACAAAACTTCCACTAAAAATGTGAGTAAAATCTCTACAAATCTATAACATTGTAAAATCTATAGAAATATTTCTATATCTGAATATTTTTCTATTGAGAAAACAAAGGCGCGGAAGCCTGAAATATAATAAACAGGAAAAAAGACTTTTGGTGACGGTGAAGAGGCTGGAAATAAAGGAAATTTGAAGAAGACAGTAAGGAAGCAATTTAATAAAAATGGATGCATTTACTCTTTACAGCTGAGCAAGCAACGTAAATTGATAGAAAATTGCAAGAATTCAAACGTGAAAAATCAATATATGTATCTTATGTGTTTGTTCTTTGTCAAGTGTCTTTTTGCTCCTTCACCAAATTTTTGATTCTTTGATACATTACCTTACAATTCAAACCAAATATTTACAAGGTGTTCCAGAAGTTACATACGGCCTAAGGAGAATACAAGAGGGCGATTCAAATTTTATTTTTTGGGAATTTTGCAAAAAATATTTCAAAAAACTTTTATCCCCAACCTTATTACCTAGAGGGTAGTAAGGTTGGGAATAGCATTGTTGAGCAATTTCAAAAAAAAATTTCCAAATTTTTCCTTAATGGTTTTAGGTCATTACGAACCAAACATTATTTTTTTCTAGACAAAATAAGATGTGAGAATTCCAAAAATTTAAACCTCAAGTCTCTATCTCTTACCTTTTTTGAGATAAGATTTTTTTTTAAATTCCATTAAAATCAAAATTTTCCCTAATAGTTTTAGGTCATTACGGACCCAAAATTAATTTTTTCTAGACAAAACAAGGTGTGAGAATTCCAAAAATTTAAACCTCAAGTCTCTATTTCTTACCTTTTATGAGATATGAATTTTTTAAAATTCCATAAAAAAATCAAAATTTTCCCTAATAGTTTTAGGTCATTACGGACCAAACATTATATTTTTCTAGACGAAACAAGGTGTGAGAATTCAAAAAATTCAAACCTTAAGTCTCTATTTCTTACCTTTTTTGAGATATGAATTTTTAAAATTACAAAAAGTTTCAAAATTTTCCCTAATAGTTTTAGGTCATTACAGACCAAACATTATATTTTTCTGGACAAAACAAGGTGTGAGAATTCCAAAAATTCAAACCTCAAGTCTCTATTTCTTACCTTTTTTGAGATATGAATTTTTAAAATTACAAAAAAATCAAAATTTTCTATAGTTTTAGGTCATTACGGACCAAACATTAATTTTTTCTAAACAAAACAAGGTGTGAGAATTCCAAAACTTCAAACCTCAAATCTCTATGTCTTACCTTTTTTGAGATATGAATTTTTAAAATTACAAAAAAATCAAAATTTTCAATAGTTTAAGGTCATTACGGACCAAACATTAATTTTTTCTAAACAAAACAAGGTGTGAGAATTCCAAAAATTCAAACCTCAAATCTCTATGTCTTACCTTTTTTGAGATATGAATTTTTAAAATTACAAAAAGATCATAATTTTCAATAGTTTTAGGTCCTTACGGACCAAACATTAATTTTTTCTAGACAAAACAAGGTGTAAGAATTCCAAAAAATGAAACCTCTAGTCTCTACCTCTTACCATTTTTGAGATATGAATTTTTGAAATTTACAAATTAAAATCAAAATTTTACCAATTAGTTTTAGGTCATTACGGACCAAATATTACAGAAAAAACATCGTAAAACTAAATTTTTTAAAGATTTAAACCTTAAGTCTCTATTTCTTACCATTTTTGAAATATAGTTTTTGATTTAATACCCAAATTTCCAAAAATAACTACACTTTCACTAGACCCGATATATTCAATGTTAAAATACGTACAAAAAATAACTTGAATTTATAAGAAAGACATTTTAATGTTATCTCGATGTTTTGTTAATCACAAATGAATTAGTATGGGATTAAAAAAATAATTAATCCTCTTAAATAAGTTGATAAAGAAATTTTATCTTTATATCATTAGCAGGAATTACGTAAACATTTATGCGACGAAAGTGAATTTTCACACATTTCAGGGTTTCGCAGGTTTTAGTAAGTGAATGATGATTATTTGAGATGCCAAAATAAATTTTATGTTAAAATATTTTTTTTGTTAATTTTAATTCGAATGGCTAATACCATTATTTAGGTTTCTAAATATGAGCAGTATTTTTTTTTTTTTTATATAGCAAGGTCCAGCCTGTCTCAATTTTTTCATACTTACATGTAACGTTTCCATGGTCATGATAAATAATATATCTGTTAGAAAATATTAGGTCAAGTTATTTCTACTCTGCTGCTAGAATGTATTTTATACAAGTACTTTATGATGTCGGTCAGTCCTGTGGTGGCCACAGCTGATTTTTTTTTTCATAAATATTCTAATAAATTACTGTTCCGCATCTTTTAACCCAGTGGGGTTAAACTTAAAATCTGAAAAAGTTTTAAGTAATGTACATTGGAACTGAACTAAGAACGTACTACAGGAATTTTTGATAAGATTGCATTTGTGGAAAAAAAAATAGATTTTGTGTTTTGTCAAAAATAATTAATTTTTAATGCATAGAAAAATTATGGCTAGTAATGTTATGGACTTTTTTGTATTTTTTTATGGCTAAGAAAATTTAACAGCTAAGATTGAATTCGATAAGCAAGCAAATTTTTATTTTTTATAATATATATATTTTTTTTTTTGGGATACCTATTCACTAAAAATGTATCAAAAAACTTTTGTCCTCCACCGAGAGGTTGATATAAAATCTGAAAAAATCTTAATAATGTACATTGATGGGAACCGGAATAGTTCAACCGGAAATTTTGGCTAAATTAATTTTTTCGAAACATTTTTTTTTGTCATTGAAAAAAATAATTATTTTTTAAATTCATGTCTAAATCATGGCTAATAATGTTAAATATTTTTTGTATTTATGGCTAATGTAGCAATGAAGAAAATCTGCAAGGTAACCTAGACATCTTCAGCAAGTGGCTTAGCAGAATAAATATGAACACCAGCTGCGAGAAAACAAAGAGCATGATCATCAGTGCAAAACCGGAAAAACATCATATTACATTAAGCGGAAAAACACTCCAACAGGTTGAGCAGTTTAAGTATCTGGGATCTGTTTTCTCTGCAGAAAAATAGATAGGGAAATAACGGAACGAGTTGGGGCTGCTGGTAAGCTGTTTAATAGTATCAAGACCTCCTTCTTAGGGAAAAGGAAATTCCGACAGAGGCTAAAGTCCAGGTCTTCAAGAAAGTAGCCATCCCAATACTTACATATGGATCAGAAGGCTGGACAACTACAGAGAAACTTAAAAGCAGAATAAGAAGCAGCGAAATGAGATTTCTACGGAAGATCAAGGGGAGAACAAAACTGGATCGTATAAAAAACACAGAGTATGGAGCAGAACTGGGAACAAAACCAGTAGAAGAAATGATAGAAGAAGGACAGTTGAGATGGTTTGGTCATATACAAAGGATGGATGAAAGTAGAAAGAAAAAAAGGTTTATGAAGCCAGGGTATCTAAAAGGAGACGAAGAGGAAGGAATGGAATGATGAAATAAGAAGAGCTGTAGAGAGAAGAGGTACCCCCTTGGTGTGAAGCAAGAAGTAGGACTCAAAATAGGAAGGAATTGAAAAAACTGTGGAGACGATCCCCCGTGAAAGAAGAAGAAAAATACAAATAACATTCAAACTCTCACAAAGCCCGACACCAGAAATGGTAAAAGGGCTCAACGATTAAGTAAGTAAGTATGGCTAATGTATGTCTTCTATTGAAATTTTATCTACACTGTTTTTTTCACTGGAAACTAATCATGTTTGCAGCAAGTTAGGTCTAGCCACGGCCACATTGCTTTATTTTATTGTATATAGAGACTTGAGTTTACACTAAGATTGCATCAATCCAATAATTGTAGCAATTATTGCTCAATAACTTGCAATTTTTGCATGTTTTCCACACTTTTCACGTGACGTATTTCATAGGATACAAAGTAGATGCAATGAAGTGTAGAGAGGCAAGAGGAGAATGGTTTGAATACAGCAGATATTGAAGTTGTATCAATAGATATAGATCGTTTTTCCGCACTTTTATATTTTGTGAAGTTCCACTCTATGCTTTTCCATACAACAAATCAACCGGCAATATCTCCTTGCTTACTCAATTTTAAATCTTATAACCGATTGCTAGAAAAAAATATAAAATTCTCGACTTAAAATATGTAAAAAATATACACACACACACATAGTATTGTTCCACAATAATTATTTACGTATTAAAGGCAGTAATTGCAGTTTGAAATCGCCGGTGCATTTTTCAGCCCAAAGGGTACTGAAACCGCATGCATACTGTGGTACGTATAACATTTTCCCACATAAATGAAAGTTATTAAATGAAAAATAACTTAAAACAATGTTTTAACAATTGTATTGTTTATGTAGTATCTTTAGATCAGTAGTTTTTAACCATTTCAGCTGCCGGTATACCATTAAATCTCAAAATAAGTTCTCGGACCTCCAGTAAAAAAAAACCAATTTATATACCTATATAAAATTTTACTGTACATAATAAATGAAACTTAGCCGACCGGCGTAGCGTAGTGGTAACACATATGCTCTGCGTTGCTAAGGTCTCGGGTTCGAATCCCGATCATGCATGGAATTTTCTCAAAAATAAAAATTATCCTGGCTAATTGCCAAACCAACAAAGGCAATTACATTTTTAAAAAAATCAAACTTGTCTAGTATCACCAAAATAAGGTTATATCAAGCTATGAAATGTCCAGTACTTATATATGGCTTCAAAATACGGAGCCATATATAGTTTTCGAAAATAAAATATTACTTCAAATCTTTAGTCCCATTCAAATTAAATATGCTAACGTGTATAAAACTGTTTAATATTCATAAAAAAAATAAAAGATAAAAAATTAATTTACAGGTCTATTGTAATGACAGCATTAAACGTAATATACTATGTGATTTTTCCGGAATCAGTAGCATAAACCAGAGATGATGAACCTTTTTCCCAAACGGGTCAAAATTAAATTTGTAATTTTGTAGATTCCAATCGCGGGTCATATACAGGGTGTTTGTTTGAAACGGGGCACCCCGAAAATCTCCTTTATTTGTAAAGATACAAAAAATCTTCAGAACAAAAGTTAAACTAGACAAAAAGGCCCATCTAAAAGTTACTATAAGAATTCTGAGGCACTTCCGGTTTCACCGGAAATGATGTCAACTTTTGATCTTGCATAGGGAATCGATAATTTTATATTTTTTTCTTAAAAGTACATTAAATTAGCTTTCCAATGACACCAAAAAGTCATATTTTTATGTTAACCATTTCAAAATGGCGACCATTTATTTACAAAATAATAATCCACATAAGTTTTACAAAGTTGAACGTAGCAAGCTTTGAAAACAATAAAAAAAGAAACAAAATGTCTCTAAAATAAACTATTATAACTAGTTGTTAATAATGGTGGTTTGATCGAACATTTGTAATTTTTTTTTTTTTTGTAAAATAATTGTAAAAAGTAATAGTTTTTTTTTTCTAAATAGTCAAAATATTTTGTTTAAAATATTTTCATTCTGATAAATATGTCAACATGTTTTACAGTTAGTTCGTGATGTTTTGTTTCCAAGGTTACCAATAAATTTTTCAATTAATTGACAAAAAACTTGTTCAATTTATTGATCAATTAATTGAACTGTGTAAAACCAACTTTAAATCTTCTTTTGTTTGGGTTTTTGTGTGACCCGCGGGTCATATGTTCGCCATAACTACACTTGTGCTACTAATTTTATTCAACACTGATATCATCATTAAAATTAATTAATTTTAAAAAATTGTTTATTTTTTCCATTTTAAGATTTGAACAATTAAATTTAGATTTAGAGAGGTAGAATGCTCAGTGCTGAATGTAATTTTCAATTCTCGCTCAAGTTGGTAATAATTTAACAGAGCTTTTAATGTTTGCTATGTCTAAAATAATGGATTCGTTTTTTAATTTTGTTGAACGATTCCACGGGTAATATTTTAACGTCAACATTTAACGCTCAAATCCTTAGAATAGATAGTAATCGATGTCATTTTTCTCGAGATACAGCGTTTTTACTACTCCTCTCACTATTATACTTCTTTGTTTCACAAGAACTTTTAAAAACGTTAAAAACTTTCAAATAAACTAGTTTTAGATTATAACCAGTTTTTCAGAAAAGATTGAGACATCGTTCATAAAAAAATAAGTTTTGGGGATAAGAGGTTATTTTAATCTAAATGAAATTATAAAATATTAATTATTATTGTCAAAATAACTAAACAAACAATTCAATGAAACTTACAATTTTACTCCATGAACTACAGAAAACTTGGTCTTGGTCTAAAATAAGTTCTGGATAATCCTTTATCCGTGTGTTGCAAACTGTTAGTTTTAGGCTTTGAATAAAAAGATACAGGAAGGACGGTGTTATCTAGAATCACAATTCTATCGTCTAACCAAAACCTCTACTCCTAAGAGCTACAATATGACACATAAGAGCGTCCTATTGGCGGTTGTAAATAAAAAGTGTCTCAAAAGAAATTTTATATTTAGTGGATCGATTAAAAAAAAAGTAAGCCGTATATAGAAAAAATGTTTATTAATTATTAAAATACACTTTTTGGGGATTTATTTCTTAAAAATAATATCGTCTAAATGTAGACCCTCGCGTTCTCGGCACTCATTTAATCGAACAGTAAAATTACTTATGACGTCTCGGCAGGTGGACTCAGGAATGGCTGCCATTTCGTGACGGATATTTTCTTTCAAATGCGCCAGTGAAGTCGGTTTATTGACGTAAACTTTAGATTTAAGATAACCCCATAGGAAAAAGTCCATAGGGGTTAAATCTGGACTGCGTGGAGGCCAATTTATGTCACCTCTCCGGGAGATCAATTTGCCTGAGAAAATTTCACGAACACGTGGCAGAGACATATTGGACGTGTATGAAGTTACTCCGTCCTGTTGGAACCATGTTCTTTGGTTATAGCCAGGAAAGTTTTGCAGTTCAGGTACCAAGAAGTTGTCTAACATCTCCACATAATGCTCTGAATTCACTGTAACTGCACGCCCCCTTTCGTCTTCAAAAAAGTAAGGGCCGATAATTCCTCGCGCCGACATCGCAGCCCATACGGTCACTTTAGGCGAATGTAGGGGTTTCTGGTGTTTGCGTTTCGGATTCGTTGCACTCCAGTAGCGGCAGTTCTGCTTGTTTACGTGACCATTAAGATGAAAATGAGCTTCATCCGAAAACAAAATGTTGGTAAACGTTGAAAATCACTCAATCACCTGATTTACGAAATTAAGCCTCTGACTGGTACCTTGGGGCTTTAATTCTTGCACCAATTGAATTTTGTAGGGGTGCAGCTTTAGGTCTTTTTGCATAATGCGATGTAATGATGATCTATGCACATTTAAAGCACTTGCGCGCTTCCGAATTGAAAGGTTCGGGTCGTCACGAACAGACTGATTAACATTCTCCACGTTTTCTACCGTTCTTGATGACCTAGGTCGCCCGGATTTTGATTTATCCAGCGTTGTACCAGTCTCTTGAAACTTTTTAACCCAATGTCGAATGAGAGGAATGCTTGGCGCATCATTTAAGTGGCGAAAACCTCGAATACTGCAGAATTTTCTACGCGCTACAGTCGCCGAATCACCGTTTTTGTAAAACTCTCGCACGCATAACGCGCAGTCTGCTCCCGAGAAACGCTCCATAGCGACTGAATTCCCAAGAGACAGGCTACCGATTGACATAACCCCCGCGCCCCTCGGATACGTTGCGTTCACGCAGTAAGCTAAATAAATATAAAATTTCTTTTGAGACACCTTGTACATATGTTTTAATCAGGACTTCGAACTGTTATTTTTTTCATTTCGGTTTTTATTCCGTTTCAATTAAAAAAAATTAATATCGATTCGGTTTCGATTTTCTTTCCGGCAAAAATACTGTTTTTCTTTCGGTTTTCAGTTCAGTTCCGAGTGATACATTTTTTAATGCTTTTTTTGTATTAGAAATTTATTTTCTTTTATAATTTTATTCCTTATTTTATAATAATCATACCAGAGCTGCTGCCAGGGGGGTTTCTGGGCCTTCACCCCCCCCCTCGAAATAATAGAAGCGATTTTTTTTACTTATCAGTTAAAAAGAACTATTTTTTTTTGCCCATCGATTTAAAAAATAATCTTAAATAAAATGTATTTCAGTTCACTCCCATAAACATTATCTGAACCGAAATAAACCGATATTTTTTTCAGTTCAGCTCCAGTTCCGACCAAAATAAGGTTTTTTTTTCATTTACATTTAGTTCATTTGCGTAAAATCCGTGCTTTAGTGATCATACCTACAAAACCCTAAAAAACTGATGTATAGTGTGAATTTTCACACATTTCAGGTTATGACCATGAATGCCTGTCACTACATAACACAATTACAAATGTTGGTTTTAAATCCTTTAAATCAATAGGCACGACAAGAAGGTTGTAGTTAGATTTTTTCTACCGTGTATCATATATCTCTAATAATACCATCATATATATTTTAACGCATTTTTTTTTTTTTTTTATATTATTCCAAAAATATCATTCAAATCCAGACCTGGCAACACTGCTGGCGATCTTTTGTCACGTAAGAGCATAACACCTATAGAGACATTGTTTATATTGCGACTGTATGAAAAACTAACATATTCTCTACTAGAAATGGAATCCCAGCTACAGGCCAGTTATTTATTTATTTTTCTAGTCGATATTTGCTAAATTTACGTACCGCTTCTCTACCCATAACAAAATGTATAGATGATATTAAACGAAAATCTTAATACTTGGCAAAATTTAGTCAAAATTAAATTTATTTCAAAAATCAATTACCGTTCATTAATCTACACTTAAAGAGCTTCCATTTAATATCCCCACAATAAAATTTAAATTAAAAAAACATTTTTTTTTTCATCAACACATAAAATATAATATTTTCCAAAAACAAAATCGGATCAAAAATTCCTCTCGTACCGGTTCGTAGCAATATACATTGCTTAGAATTTTTCCAGATTTTTAATTTAACCCCTAGGGTTAATAAAAGCGGGACACTGATTTTTTAGTAATTTTTTGGTAAATATCGTATTAAAATAATTTAAAAAAAACTACTTCCCGTTCTTTTATCTACATCTTGAGAGCTTTCTTTTGATACAATATTTTTCGACAATCAATATTTTTCCAAAAACCAATCTGATCAAAATTTCCTGTTGAACTATTCTGGTTCCTATCAATGTACATTATTGAGATTTTTTTCAGATTTTTAGTTCAACCATTCGGGGAGATAGGGTGGAGATTATAAAATCCTGAAAAAGGTGATTGCCAACTTCTTGTAAATTGGTAAATAAATTTTCATCTTGCAGTTGAAGCTGTTTGCAGGCGCTGACATGTATGGAAAAACGTCCTTTGTGTCCAGGGGCATTTGAAAGTAAGGCTTTATCGCGCTTACAAACGCCAGTAACCTGCTTTCTACATGGTCGTACCCCTAACTGACCTAGCCCAGTTCCAATTTTTTGTTCCAAAACTGAACAGTTCGTGAACTTGACGCCGTGGTACAGTCGAGCAGTGCAGTCGATGTAAGATGGCATGTCTAAATGTATTAAACGTTAATTTTATGCGTCTGGTCTGTTAGGTTGATGAGATGACGTCAGTGGCAGATGACGATAACGTTGCTTATGTTACGGTAACGGTTAAGTTCAACGTCAGCCGTAACAAACACACGAGAATTAACGAGCAAAGCGAAGGCAACAGCATGCAGTGTTTTTATTCGCTTCAGACCACCCACGAACTATGTAAGCAACAAAATATGGGGGAATGCTGGATATATATATTCTCAAGTACATTTATTACCGCTGTATATGCGTTTTTATTGCGCCTTTCTAAAATATTTCTTCATCGAAATGGAGAATTTTATATTACAAAAACATTTTAAATTCACATAAACTCACATGTTTTTAAAATATTCATAGGCACTCACATCTGAAATTATATATAAATATTTACTACTCAGAATTACCTGTGAAAGTTATAAACGGAACACTACGGTGCACATTAAATATTGTACATGATTTATTGGACTTTCCAGTCGGGTTAACATTGGATTTTACTAGTTTGTCAGATTTTGACAAGCTTGCACTAGTCGCAAACTTCAGAAACCTTTGGAGACACATTATATTAGAGATTAGTGGAGCTAAATACACACAGTTGTATCCCAAACCCTAGTGATAAGCAGAAATTACGCCAGATCGAATGCCCAAACAATGCGGAGTGATCCAAGAAACATTGCTTTCTGCATCCTGCAGATCAAAGAGGTGGCAGAAGATCTACAGCAGGGGTCCCAAGTGGTCGATATCGACCCCCGGGGGTTGATATGAAATTGTTAGGGGTCAAAAACATTTTTATTAATCAATAATGTACTCCCCATCATTTTCTATAACTGTCTCCCAAAGTTTTACAAGTTTTTGAATTCCTTCTTTGTAGAAACTGGGTGGTTTATCTTCAAAGAAAGTAGTAAGGTATTTTTTGACTTCTTCCACAGAAACAATTTTTTTGCCATTCAAATTATTTTGAAGAGAACGAAACAGATGAAAATCTGAAGGGGCAAGGTCAGGGAAATACGGCGGGTGCTGGAGGATTTCCCATTTTAACTCCCTAAGTTTTTGCAGTGTCTGTTGAGCGACATGTAGTCTAGCGTTGTCGTGGTGAAAGATGACGCCTTTTCGATTAACCAAACTTGGACGTTTTGCTTGGATTTCCACATTGAGTTGGGTGAGTTGCTCACAGTACTTCTCCGCAGTTATTGTTTTGCCACGTGGAAGAAGCTCGAAATAAAGTATTCCTTTGCAATCACACCAGACACATAACAACACTTTCATTGGATGCAATTCAGCTTTTGCCAAAGATTCTGCTCGTTCACTCCCATGCTTCCAGCTTCTTTTTCTTTTTATGTTGTGATACATAATCCATTTTTCATCTCCAGTTATTACTCGATCCAAGAAAGGTTCATTTTGTTGACGGGCAAGGAGAGAAACGGCAGTGAAAACACGTTTCAGTTTGTTCCGTTCTGTCAAAATGTGCGGAATCCATATATCGAGTTTCGAAGTATAGTGAAGTTTTTTTTAATGGCGAAGTGCTGTCGATTTGTCAACATTTAACTTCTCAGCAATCTCTTTAGTCGAAATCCGTGGATTACTATTCACCAAATCACAGATACAGTCATTATTACACGGGCACGAACTTTTGCAATCACCTGATACTTATTGCGAAGGGCCTGCTTAATAAGAGTGACATCCTAGACACCTCTCTTACTGATGCCTAAAAATGTGTAAGACCCTTCGGCATTGAGATGTTTTATAATGCTCCCATCAACCACTTGAAAGTCTTCACCGTTGTCTAAACCTTTTCCTCTGTAGATATGAAAAACAGACCATTTTTCCAACCCGAATTGCAACCTATTGCGGCAGTGGACTCAGAGAATAGACGTAGTAGACAGTTTATATTAAATTATATATTAATATTAAATCCGATAGAGCTGAATATAAAAATGTTGGAATAAATAAAAACGGAATAGTCTGGCAGAATGCCGAGAGTGGTGACGGGCTTGTGTGAGGGTTGGGGGGGGGGCATAAGGTCGTATGTCATGGCCGGCTGATTATTATGGTACTCATGCATATATATTTGGCAGTGTGGATGGCCGTCCGCTTGGCTAAATCAGCCAAGAAGTGCTTCTCAACGACCTCTGAAAGGACAATTTCGTATCCATTCAATATTATATTCATAACTTGAAACCATTAGAATTTACTGCCCTTTATTCATTCCTAAATCGTTTTACAATACCATTTACTATATTTTACACTGTATTGTTCCGCCATATTGATATTTAAATACCCTCGGAATAAATTTACAACAAATTTATAATATTTTATCACTTGAAAATAATGTTAAATTTTATACTCTATCTCTGAAAGACTGATAGTAATAAAATTTATTATTTGTAAAAAGTTATTGTTTTATCACACAGAAACGGCAAAACAAAAGCGACAAAATATGAATAGTTCGAAACGAAATATTCTTAAAAACAACCGAGTGTGCCGCACATATTGTATGGGAATACGAACTAGGGTTAGACAACAATAGAACACAATAGATCATAAAAGTTTTGACCCTAAAATTTTGAGAAAAAATATGGTCACAGGGGTGTGTTTAATGATATGATAAATATGGTCACAGGCATGCGTTTAATAAAACGATAAATAGTAATATAGAAATACACAAAACCAATTTAAACGTGTTTAAAATGTGCACGCCACTGGTAAATGCCTGACAAAATGAATTATTACTATCAGTCTTTCAGAGATAGAGTATAATTTTGTTTATATCGTTAGATGCTGACATTCATTGGTGTACAGGAGCACATCCAGAAGGAGGGGGGGGGGCGATAGGCTTGAGTCTCCCAAAAGTTCCAAAAACTAGCCTTACTTAAATTATCAATTTAAAAAACTCCGATACAAAAATGTAGATAAATTGGAAGTCATTTAAAAATTGATGTGAAGTGTGAATTTTCACACATTTCAGGATTTTGCAGGTATTTAGCAAGTGAATAATGATTATTTGGGATGCCAAAACAAATTTTATAAATAAAAATATTTTTTTTGTTAATTTTAATTCGAATAAATTAAAAATACCATTATTTAGGTTACAAAATATGTTCAGATTTTTTTTAAATATATATATAGCAAGGTTCATTAAGATTTTGAAAATTGCGCCTATGGCTTCCATTGGTTGTTTTAAGTCATAACTCCGCCCCTCTGATTTCGTGTATTCAATTCCAACAATTTCCACTGGTTATTAAATTTATGCTTTTAAAAATTAAATGCAACATTTGCCCAAATATAACTAGATTTTGAAAAAATAATTTAAACAAAATAAAAATGTAAAAAAAAAACAGAAAAAATAAAATTGGCTGGAGGGCGGAGCAAACTTTAGTTTGCAAATTAAAACGCGAGCATGCTAGCCATTACACTATCAAAGCATACTGGTTTAGTTTGTTAGATAAGTTATTAAATATTTTACATGGTCAAACAAAAAAACAAAAAATGCGTTATTTTGCTAAAAAAGGAATCTGATCAAAAATTCCTGTTGTACTATTCCGGTTCAAACAAATGTACATTACTTAGCAATTTTTCAGATTTTTAGTTTAAACCATCTGGGCTACAGGGTGTGGGATAAACATTTTTTTTTGCATAATTTTGGCGAAAATCGTGTCTAAATAATTTATTTTGCAAAAATAAAATGTTGATCGTTAATCCAGGTACTAAGGGCTTTCATTTAATACCCTACTCAGAACTAAAATAATATATATTTTTTTTCGATGAGCAGATATTTGTTTATATTTTTAGGGGTATATGTTTTTTAGATGTTTTAGTATTTTTTCTTTGTGCGGGTCAAAGAGTTGTATAAGCATGCCAAATTTCAACTCTCTATACATATTATTTGAACATTTCTATACAAAATTATATAAATATAAAAGTTATTTGAAACCCATAAATAGATTTGATAGAACAGTGTTGATAATGTCAATTATTAAGTTATTGAGCCATAATATTTTTACAATAAATGTTTCTAGTTTTTTTTTTTTTTTTTTAATTTGTTGCCCTTTGCTGCTGTGGCAATTAGCCCGGACGATTTTTATTTGAGAAAATTTCCATGCCTGAACGGGATTCGAACCCGAGACCTTAGCAACGCAGAGCATATGTGTTACCACTACGCTACGCCGGTCGGCGTTTCTACAGTTAAAAATATCCTATTAGATAGATACAAATTTGGTGTAAAATTTGATGTATAGATTGATACTAATTTTATTTCCGATTGTTAGTTTTGTATACAAAATTGGTAACCTCTGGGAGTTATACGCAGCCTTAAATAAAATACTATTGTTTAAGTACTTTGTGGTTACGTTCGTTTATGGGATGGCCACAGCTGATTTCTTTTATTGTTTGAATCCACAGGTAAATCTTTTCTAATCAGGTAACTTTGTTATCCTCAACAAGTGATTATACAAACTAATTCCGTAGTCTTTTATCTATCGCTTTAAGTAAATTAGTTTCGGTTTTGTGGCTTTTCAAAGAGCCCTGTTTGAGCAAGTAAACAGTCACTGGGCTCCTTGATCGATTCCTTGTTCCCCTCTACAGGTAATCTCTGTTCCTGTCAATGACTTTCAATTCCTGAATCTGTTTTCTCGCCCCAGGAAATGTAATGGAGTTGAACTTTTAAAGAGAAAAAAACAAATGTGATAAAAGAGTCTATTACGACCAAGTGCATTTCTTGTACAACAAAACAAAAACAATTTTACTCCTCACTGTTAAAAGATTCCTCCGTATTCACGTTATCATTTAAAGAAATTTAATTGTTTTAGGCCCGGTCTTTCCACCTTCAGATAAAGTTCCAGGTAACTATCTGACAGATAAGGTTATTTGTAACTTCATCTGCTGTGTAAATGTCATCCCTTCTTTCTATACAAATGTATCTATCGGATAGTTATCTAACGGATAATGAGACTGACGTATTGGATTCACTGACTGGTATTGAAATTTATTCAGCAGATGAAGTTACAAATAACCTTATCGGTCAGATAGTTACCTGGAACTTTATCTGAAGGTGGAAAGACCGGGCCTTAATATCATAAAATTTCAACACTGTAAAAACTTCATAAAGAAGGGACATATATTATTTTCGAATAGAATTACAATTCAATATTGTCTCCCTCAAAATAACTTCCTTGGGAAGCCACACAGCGCTGGAGACGGTTCTTCCAATCCTCACAGCAGTGTTGGAACTCGGATACTGGAATAGCTTTCAGCTGGTCGATTACAGATGTTTAAATGTTTTCGAGTGTCCCAAAATGACGTCCCTTGAGGTGGTTTTTCAATATTGGGAAGAGGAAAAAGTCACAAGAACTCTGTGGCGCCCGCTCCCCGCCTAAGTAAGGTAGGGTGGCCAGACAGTCACACAAATGGTCGTCGCGGCGGAGACCACGAAGAACCACCAGCAGAAGTCTGGAATATAGAAATGAAACGGAGGTTATGTAACACGAACGCACCAAGTTGAGCCGCAGAGGAAGGCACGGAGGACCTAGAGGAAAGAAGAGGGGATAAAAAACTCTTCTGCACATAGGGGCTGCTCTAGGAGACTAACACAAGGGAAATGGTAGCTCTAGCTGGGGTGTAGACGGGTAAAATCCTAGACCCACAAGTAATGGCTATGGAGGAACCAAAACTAGAAATCCCACGACGTCTCTGAAAACCCTAGCCAAGCGACAAACAATGCGGAAAACGTTGTTCAACACGGTGGACGTATCACATAAATAAATACAGTGCCATAAAAATACAATATACAATAATAAACTGATAATAACAAAATTAATAATAAATACAAAATTACAGATGTTAAATTTAAATTAAATCAGCACACAAAATATATTAAATTAACAATGAATTTAGTGGATGTAAAATTGGAATGGACTTACATTAATGTTTCCCTAATAAATATTTAGAATATTTATTTCCAATCTTACACATGTGGCACTGGTGTCCCAAAAAGCAGGTTCCTGGGTGCTCGGAATAGATCCTTGGATGTGGAGATACACACAAATAATTAATGTGATAACACAACAGGTGTAGAATCACTAACCGCGTTAGAGACGCAAATTTTAAGATTAGAAACTGTAAAATATATATTTTCGTCAGGCGAACTATATTCTTACTAGCAGACTACTCTCTGAACAGGTCAGTAACGAGTGGATTAGTGAGTTAATAAAATGTTAGAACTCGCAAATAGCGGCAACATTTATAAAAACAACAAAACTTTTGATTTTTTATAAATTTAATAGAGAAAATTTAATTTAATAAACATAGCGGCCTTACGGGCGCGACAGACCCAATAAGGAGGCTGAGGAGCCACAGGAATGTTTTACTGGCCAAACACTCCTGCTGTGTGGCAAGCATATTTTTATCATCCCCAATTCATTGGTCAAAATTTGATGAACGGCAGTGTGAGCTAAATCAACTCTTCCCCGATCAGACTGTCAACCGACGATCTGAACGCACAAGATCCCGGATTCTGTCGATATTTTCATCGGTTCTTGAAGATGAAGGTTTTCCACTGCGTGATTCATATTCAATCAACTCTTTTCCTTCTGAAAATGCTTTAAACCACCAAAAAACCTAGTTCCTTGACAAAACACTGTCTCCGTAAAACTGCTAAAGTTTTTAAAAGTTTCTGTACTCTGCCCAAGTCTGAAGCAAAACCTGCTGGCACACCGTTGCTCGAAATGAATCATTTTTAGAAGGCACTAGAAAAGACAGTTTGCCGAAAAAATCGCTACGGACAACAAAATTACTCTAACGAGTTCAAACTCGTACTGAAGACCTAACACATGTTCACCTGCCGCCCCTCCAAGTCCCGCGTCTCAAATGTTGCCAGATCAAACGCTTTGTTGCCAATCCGGTTACTTAATTTACACACCTCGTATTTTGTCACGCTGTTATATTTTTTCCATAGATAAGTTTAAGTACGTCTCTAAAATGTGTCGTTAATGTTTTTTTTAAGTAATTTCTATTGATGTAATTGAGGGTAGAATAAATGCGATTGTCCCCATAATATCTAACTTAATTTGTATCTAACAATAAGGCGAATTGTCGACGGCTTTACAATCGACAGCTTGCTCCTGCAGTTCCCGTACTCTTCACGATACTTTTCGTTAAATTTCATTACTTAACCGAGTTCTCCCCATTTTATTCAGTACTTGGAATTCACAAGAAAGGACATTGAATCCCGAAGGTACCAACTTCACATTCACAATTGATGTTATAACGATTTTAGGACGAATAAACTGTACATACAGATATACTGGACACAGCTAAATTTTAAATATATAAGGATGATATATAAGAAGTGATCGCTTCTCATGATCGCTGAAGACGGAAACAGATTGTTGAGCAGTTTCCGAAACGTCCGAATTTATTTTTTATATACTCATGAAGTATTATATCTTTTTGATACTAATACTCATTATATTGTAATATTGTAGCCTAGTACTATCAGCAATGGCAAACGTCCAAAATAACGGTGTCCGCTTTTAGAAATTATATTTTTAAAGGAAAGCAATTGTTTTATTTTTATTGCATAATTATTTTACAAGCATTACTAGGATACAATAGCTTCGTGATTATTTTATTTCCCAGTTTATTTAAAGAGTATATTTTTGTAAATATTTTGAAATTGGTCAATTTTCGAAGATTTTATTGATTTATAAAAGCGGGCATTTTCTATACACTTGTTGGTAATATAAAAATATATAGTCAAATCGTATGAGAACATTGTTATGAAGTATCCTATTTTGAAAAAATATAAATTTTATCTGTCATGTTGCTGTGTACATCATTCAAATTTATGGGGTGCGTATACGCACCTTTGGCCAAATCAGTGAAATGTACAGGCGTGATTCATCATCGACAAGTCTCATCTTGTCTTAGCCATCTAACCTATTGTTCATTCATTCATTGTGTGTTCTTTCATAGTTCAGTATATGTATTTACAGGAGCACACACAAGGGGGGGGTCCAAGGGGTCCGGACCCCGTCCGGAGTTTTGCTTATCTACTTTCTTGTATTTAATCAAGGCTTTTGACTGTGTATCGCATGATATATTACTTGCTAAACTCGCTATGTACGGTTTCAGTCACAGTAGCTGTTCACTTATAGAATCGTATCTGACAAACAGAAAACAGTTTGTATGTATAAATAATTCGAAGTCAGATTCGCTCAATATTATGTATGAAGTACCGCAGGGTTCAATTTTAGGCCCATTACTATTTTTTATTTATTTCAATGATTTCTCTTCTGCTATTGAGACGAAATCTATTTTATATGCCGATGATACGACCCTTATAACAAGATCATTGTCCCTGGAACACATGCAATATGTTTCTAGTGATAATTTACCTAAAGCAAAAGACTGGTTTCTATCAAATAAATTATCATTAAATGAGGAGAAAACACAAAATTTACTCATAACAACAAAAAATCATAACTATAATAATCCTGATTGCATTAAATTTTTAGGAGTCCATATTGATCCTTATTTGATATGGGACCATCACGTTTCCCATATATATGGGAAATTATGCAAAACCATCTATCTTCTAAGAAACCTACAAAAATCAGTTACAAGGGATGTTTTATTAATTACGTATTTTACGTTATTTCAGTCGCACATAGCATACTCTCTTTTAGCATGGGGACACTCTGCCTCTGCTGAAAGAGTTTTTAGACTACAGGGGCGGGCAATAAGAGTGATGGGGAGTGCATCTTATAGAGCCGATTGTAGGTTACTCTTTAAAGAATTTAGAATCATGACACTACCATCACTTTTTATCTATCACTGTTTAGTATATGCTCATCAAAACCTAAATTCTTTTGTCTCTTATGAAGACGTTCACAAATATAACACACGTAATAAATCAAATATTTACCCCAATTTTAAACGAATAAATAAATCAAGATATAGTATTAACTATTATTCTATAAAGTTTATGAATTTGTTACCAGTTTCCACCAAAGAATTAAGTTCAGTACAATTTAAAAAAACAATTAAAAACTTATTGACTGAAAACCCAATGTATAGTTTTAAGGAATTTTTTGCTTAATTTATAACTTCTGTGTATCGATTATCATTTTGTAATTAATTCATGTTATTGTAATTTATCTGATTGACTGTCCATTAATGATTATGTATTGTATGTGAACAATAAATAAATATTATTATTATTATTATTGTTATTACATTATTTTGAAAAATATTATTTTCTTTAACTTTTTGAGTTATTTTTGTTGCTACGTAAATAAGTCTAGGAGAAATCTACACCCCTTTCATATTATATGAGCGTCTTAAATGAATGCAAGAATTTGTAATCCAAGCCAAATTAAAAAGTCTTTATCCAGCTTTTATCCAAGTAAATATCTGTTTATTTTAGTGAAGTATTCGTTTAGGGAGCGTGCGAGAGTCGTAGTTAATTGCTCGCCCAGACTACTTCAACTGAAAAACAACTGCGTCTGACACCGCGTCTCAAATCTTTACAACTGTTTAAAAAACAAATATCTAATTATATTCTATTTTAAATACCAACAAAAAATGTGTTTATTTACTCAGTTCACTATTTGATTGAATGTTTACATATTTTTTAATGGAGATTCTAATCGTTTTTTGGACAATTGGTAATGTATTATTTATTTTTGATGGCACAGACTTTCAAATAAAGATGTTTTTCTCTCACAGATCTACAGTGATTCTGTGGTAACTGTGGTAATAGAGTTACTTACGGAATACAAAAAAGCGGGTTCAATCCCCAACGATTCGGCTTAATAATTTCATTCTTTGGGTACGAACATTTAAGGGCGTATCACACTAGACATTGAACCCCACACCATGGTAGATGCTGGAAATTTCACTTTCCTTTTTAAGCAATAGGGATGATATGTTTCATGTTTCTGACGAACAACTCTGCTCCGGTTGTCCCCTACACAGACTTCAAACCTAGACTCATCGCTCCATTGCACGCTGTTCCACTTTTCACAATTCCATATTTGATGTTCTCTTACCCATTTCAACCTGTTTTTCTTTTGCTTAGACGTCAACAATGGTTTTTCCTTGGCCTAAGAAAGTTTTATAAATTTCTGTAAATATACATTTAAGAGTCCGATTAAAAAAATATTACCTTATAGGTTCCAAATCCTAATTTTTTAGCTTCCTTATGACATGAGGACCTTGAAACACGTCTTCCAACAACATCGCTCCACAGTAAACTTAATTGACTGTAGTTAGCACGTCTGTAATCCTTAATAATTCTTTTCAATGCACGTTTGTCATTGTCCGTCAGTGTAGTTTTTTTCACGTACTATCCATGTGCTATCCAAGTTTTATTTTGTAAGTCTTTTTCGAGTATTTAAGTCTTCACGTCTTCAGCTATCACACGCAAAACAGGGAAAAGTGACTTGCTTCTGCGTACATAACGTTAACAATAGACCCATGTCACTTGATCTGACTGAGAGGGCGAGGCAGCGCACGCGCATTTGACGTATTGGATTTCGTCTGTCTTCTAGAGACAGGGGAAATAAATCTCGATGTATTTGCCCAGACTTAAAGACCTAGGTTTTTTGTCATGCTATCACAAAAACAAGACTTCGATTCGAATGCAAAGACTTTAATTTTCCAAGTTTAGACTTGAATAATAACTCTAGTGTGATAAGACCTTTAGAAAGATGTTGTTAATGACTACGCTTTCTACAGGTGATTATACTAAGGCTGCCTTTTAAGTTTTTACAAAAATTAAGAAAGAAAATTTGAAAAACAAACTGTTTTATTATAATAATAAATGGCTAAACAACCCTACGGGGTTACGCCGCCCTTTGGGCTTTCTAAATCGTTTTTCAGGCTGGATCAGTTCCTATATCTCGCATTAAATCTTCTTTGTGATCTCTCTCTAAAGTTGTCTGTTTCTAACTTTATTTCTCCATCTCGTAATTCCGGCCCTTTTCAGATCTTCTTCTACTTCTTGCATCCATGTTAGCTTAGGTCTTCCCCGTTTTCTTTTCCTCCCTGGTTCCCACTGCAACGTAGAAACTGCTTAATTGCTTTACAAAATATTCGCCTTGAAGATTTATACACTTTTGCATGCGTTCAAACCAATTCTCGAAACAGTTTTTCCACTCTGAACTTGGTATCTCAAAAAGTTGGTTTTCGAAGGTTTCAAAAGCTTCGTGATGAAAATAGCTGTCCACGCATTTTTTGATTGACATTGGGAAACAAAAAGTCGTTAGGATATAAATCAGGTGAATACGGGCAATGACAAATTCATTCGATGTTTTTTTCCTTCAAATAATCAATTGTTTGACGTAATGTGTGGGAGCTTGCATTGTCAAGAAGAATGACGTGACGTTTTTGGTTGTTTTTCCTGATTTTGTCGATGATTCCGGGCAAAAAAAATGTTGTATACCATTCAGCATTAACTGTTTTTCGATCCTCTAAAGGAATGGTTGCGACATGTAGTACAACCGAAAAACAAGAGAACATTTTCTTGGAAGGGCTTCGTTAATGAACAACTGTGGGTTTCGGTTTATCTTGAAAAACTCAAGCAGTGGATTGTTGCTTAGTTCCCGGTTCATATATATAAATCTAAATTTCATCACCTGTAACGATGTTGTATACGTATTTTGCAGTGCCTAGATTGAATTTATTTAGCATTCCCTTAGACCAATCAACACGAGCCTTTTTCTGAGCTTCAAATTATGCGGAATCCATCTGGAACAGAACTTTTTCACAGCTAAATATTCATGCAAAATCCAATGTATTGCAGTCTGCGATATGCCAAAGGATGCCTCTATCTCACAGTAAGTCACATGCCGATCTTCTTCAATCATTTTGCGCACAGATGTTTTTTTGAATGAACCGATTTTGGTCGACCTTCACGAGATTCATCACTGACGCACGCACGAACACGACGAAATTCTGCAAACCAATTGTAAACAGTCTTTTCTGATGGTGCTTCATTACCAAAAGTTGAACGAAGCAAATCTATGCATTGTTGTTGAGTTTGGCTTTTACTAAAATCGTAAAAAATCATCCAACGAAAACCTTCGTTGAGAATTAAGTTTACAAAATTTATAAAACAGCTAAATGGTTATCTCTTGTAACACTATACTGAAAATTTGACAAGCCATAACAAATACAGTATAAATTCCCTAGATGGCAGTGTGTTATTACAGGATAGTTGACAACCAAATTAACTTAAATGAACTACTAAAGCATCTAAGGTGCTCAAACTACCAACAAGTAGTGAATTTGACTGGAGAATTTGAATATTTATTGTGAATTAAGCCTAGATGTCAGCGCGCCCCCCTGGGACAGATAGATATGAACGTAGTCAGCTTTTGATGGCCACAACTAGTGGTCATTTACGCTGAATTGGACGCTCTCTCTACCGGTAGCTATATGCAACACATCCACTATTCACTGCAGGATAACTACGTCCAATACCACAACGCCAGCAGTTTTAATTTCATGTCAATAATGCTACATGTAGATTAGATTAGAAATATTTTTGAATCAAAATATCGTTATTTATCCTCGAAAATATGGTCTCCATATTTGAATCTAAAACATGTGTTGAAAATTCCAAAACTCGTAAACTAAAATAAAAAAATAAAAATAAAAAGTTTTATAAATATTTTTAATATTTGGATGAACTCATAAAATAGGGGATAGGCAAGATTTTTTAAATTTTTTTTATCATATTCCTCTTGTTGCATATAAACATAAAAAATAGTTTTTATTTTTGAAGGCTTAAAAAAATCATAAATCATACCCCTTCTAACTGACGCATGACACTACTAGCCTACCAAGCGTACATAGTCTGTTATGAACTTATTTGTTTGTATGACTTTTATAGGTTATTTAAAGTTAGAGTGATTTTAATTAAAATAAAGTTTATTTCTATAAAAACAATTTATACATGTTTACCGAATTAAAATATATAAAATATGGAAGATCCAGGCCCCAGTACTTCGAAACATAATCGAAAATATTGTTCAGTACCGATGTGCACAATTAGTTCAACTAGAAATCCAAAAAAACAATTTATATCATTTATATCACGAAATTTGTGGCTGGAAGCTATGGGGCGAAATAAAACCGATATTTCAGAAAAAATAAATTTTATATTTGTGAGCATAAATGCATCAATGTTGGGTAAATTATCACTCTGAGCCCTAACAAAATCTTTATCTGCCATTTTAATAATAAATGCGTGAAAAATTGTTTAAAAACAAATACAAAACTCTCGAACAATACAATATACACACGTGTAAAGATTATGTTGTAGCTGTATCTGTGACGTGAAACCCCTATCGTTTGACGCCATACTCAGTCGTTTTTACTCGGCAACCTTCGCGCCTGGGTCGGCTCATCAAATTTACAATAACATATCAAAATAATGTAGTTTTAAAGAAATATAAATTTTATGCGTATCCCCTGTTGTAGAAATTGATTCCTTATGTTTTTCAATCTGTAGAAGTTCGTCTACAAGATGATTTATGTGATTATTTGGAAAATTCAAGCTTCTTTGCATATTTAAGCCAGTGGCCCAAGAGACCTCCGATATACTTGCCTGACCATAAAAAGAAAATTAGGTAAATCTTCAAAAATACATCAAATTATGTTCTACACAAATTTTTATTCAAAGCTTGGTTTACTATGCTCTATGTCACATTAGAAAAATGTGTGTAAGAAGATAGGAGCTGTTTGTCCTTGCTTCGGATTGGTTTAGAACGTCATCCCTATTACACTGGTAAAATATTGTTTTTAGTCCAAGTTGACAGATGTTCAGTGTCGTACATTGAAAATATATATTATTTGTATTATTTTATTTTTTTCGTATATTTTGTTATTATTTACATATTTAGACTTTTATTTATATTCTTGGCGTAGATTTTATGGAGAAAATTCTCCATGTAATTTGTTTCTACGCAGTTATATATTTTTTAGGCTATCTGACTTATAAATATTTTTTGACACTTGACAATTAACAGATCAAGATAGAGGACTAATGTGAGGCCAAAAGACAGCCCAACTGATTGTGCCCAAAGAAGAGGTTATTGATATAATTTTTAGACCTTCATATATTTTTAATTTTTATTTACAATAAATATTTAAATACGAAACTTTAGCTCTGAAAATATATTGTTTGTTTTATTGCTTTATTTATAGTCTTTTAGTCAAATTTCTCTTTTTATATATAGTACATAATTTTAAAAAATTAATTTTTTTTTCACTTTTTCATGTTTCCCATTAAATTGAATTTATGTCGTATAAATAACGTAAGTGTATTATCTGTCTTGTTTATTTAAATATCTTATTAACGTTTTTTATATTAAAAAGATAGACCATAGTTACATTTTTTTTTAATTTTAAATTTTAATAACTTCCTTTTCCAGTTGCGGATTTTCATAAAAAAACAGTAAGGTTCGTCCCAATTAATAGAAGAATTTTTTATTACCAGAACGGACTCTCTAGGTTGAACCGTTCTGGAGTTGTCGTGTAAACAGACACACACACATATACTTCATAAGTAAAAAATTAAATTAAATAGTAATTTCCTCAAAAACTCCTGAGAATAACTTTTTTTTTTCATTTTTTTTTTAGAAACAAAATCAGAAAACATGAAATTCAGACGTTTACAAATTAAATTTATCAACCTATATTAATGTCGAAAAAAATGTTTCTCCCACTCGTTTTTTTTTTTGCAGCCTTTTGAACGGCCGTAGAGATAGTAATATATGTAACGCATGAAGGAATTGGTCCACTCATGTGACTTACGGAGTTTTCATGAGAATTTAGATAACGATTTTCATTTCCTTGTTACATAAATAGCTATTACATTGTTTAAAAAAATTATTATTTTCAGTCTTGTTCGAGCAGTTGAGTCAGTTCATCAGGACAGTCTAGATCAGCGGTTCTCAAAGTGGGGTCCGGGATTTCGGTGGGTCCGTGAAAAACGAACGCATATTTATTTATATTATATAACTGACTGAACTGCACAGTCCTATCCTGATGTTGCAAAGATGGCTCTAAGAGTCCTCATCCCATTTGCAACCACCTATGAGAGTGAGTCGGCTTTTTCTACACTACTTAGTATCAAGACAAAATCTCGAAATAGATTATGCGCGACAAATGACATGAGAGTCGCACTGGCCAAAACAAAGCCACACATAGAAGAATTAGTTCAGGTAAAGCGAATACATCCATCCCATTAAAATTGTTATTTGTTATTTAACGATTACATAGCATGTAATATTGTATGTAATATTCTGAATACATAATTGTTTGTAAAATAAATGTTTTATTCACTGTACTTTTCCTTTTTTTTTTTTTTATTAATAGGGGTCGCGGACCCCTATTCTCTCAGATGCTCTCAAATAATTTTTAAAGGGTAAGAATTTGAGCAACGCTTGTCTAGATCGTCAATAAGTCACAAAAGTCAAAAAAATCTCCTTACTCTTTATTGAAATGTTACTGTCCATGAATTTTCTTAATATTTCTCGTTATATTTCGTAATTGAATTAGTAGGTAAATGTTAATGACAAAAGCGTAAAATTAAAACGAAATCTTGTTTATAATGTTAACGATAATATAAGAATAAGGCGAAAATATTAATACTAAAGTGCCTTAACTGCGTCGTAAAAACGGAATTGTTCTGTACCCTGTGCCCTGTGCCCTATGCCCTGTGCCCATGCCCTACACCCTCTTGCCCTAGGCGCACAATGTAATTTTCTTTTATAGCAATAACTTTTTAATTTGTTTCAAGTGTTTTTAAAAGTACATCAACACTAATCTTTTCAAATTTCCAACAAAATGTTATTACAAACCAGAAAATAATGTATTTATTAAACTGGCCACAAAAGTGTACATCTGTTCAAAAAGTATCGCGAATTTTGTGTTTTTTCAAAAATTATTTATTTATTCGTGAATATCTATTTTTTCCCCTTCAAAGTAATCCCCACCAGATATTATACACTTGTGCCAACGTTTTTTCCAATCCTCGAAGCACTTGAAAAAATCATTTTTTGTGATCTTGTTCAGCTCCTCCTTCGATGCCGTCTTTATCTCCTCACTCGTAGCGTAGCGTCGTTCTTTCATGGGCCTCTTCAATTTCGGGAACAAGAAAAAGTCACAGGGGGCCAGATCTGGGGAATACAGTTTTTGGTACGAATTTCGCGGCGACCCGTCTCATGCCCAAATCATTGGTAAAAATCGAATGGCACGAGCCAATCGATATGTTTAGGTCCTCAGCAACTTCTCTAACGGTGATTCTACGATTGGCCAATACTATTTTCATCAATGTTTTCGTCTGTTGTTGATGTGCTCGGGCGTCCGGCACGCTCTTCTTCGTTCACATCTTCTCGGCCCTCTGAGAACATTTTGTACCACCGATAAACGTTGCTTCGGTCCAAGGTAGCTTCACCATATGCCACAGTCAACATTCGGAATACGTCCGCGCACTTAATTTTGTTTTTCACACAAAATTTGATACAGATTCTTTGATCCATTTTTTGGTATAGTCAAAAATCGAAGACGAGCCAAAACACGTGCAAGCAAAGCAACTGTCAAAAATTAACTGAACATTCAAAATGGCCGAACTTGTCGGCATAAGTGAGAGACATGAGTACCAACATAACGCCACAAAAAATCGAAAATCGAATATAACGCGGAAATTCAAAATTCGCGATACTTTTTGAACAGACCTCGTACATAGTTTTATTGACTCCAACCGCAGTAAAACTATCAAGATCTGTGAAAAAAGAATTGTTGTATACTTCGGTAAGGGAGGGATTATTAGGAGAATTATTCTAGAAGATCCCTAAGGGCACAAGTTGAATATTTAATCTTTAAATTATTCAAAATATTATTCAAATTCACACCTATTTAAAAAATCTTATCATCTGTCAAAATTTCAACAGTCGTCTAAAACCACCCCACATTATCAAATAATTATGCGTAAAAATAATTAAATATTTCATAATTCATACAGGTCTTATCGCTGGCCCATTTAGAATAGTCCACAATTCGTTGAAAACATACAATTAAGGCTGTTATAAGAGCTCGTAGGTCTGCCCTTCGTATTAAAATGTAAATAGCAGCTCGGGTTCGTATCTGGCTGGCTACAGCGTGCCCTGTTAACGCTTTTCATAATTACAATATTTAACATTATTTATTGTGAAATACGGAAGAGTGGGATATTATCACACGCAAGTTATCGTAATAAGTTTGCTATCTACGAAGTGCGAGGGAGTACTAGGGTTACCTTTTATGTTTTTACAAACGACCACTAGATGGCAATATTGAAATGTCTCAATATTATATTCGTAAAATTTTAAATTTGTTATTGTAAAATCAGTGGCAGCTTATAAACTGACTGAATAGTTTGTTGAAAGTGAGTTTTGTGAAAAAATGGATATTACTGGTGAAGGTTTTCGTTGGATGATTGTTTACGATTTTAGTAAAGGCCTAACTCAACAACAATGCATAGATTCGCTTCGTTCAACTTTTGGTAATGAAGCAACATCAGAAAAGACATGTTTACAATTGGTTTGCAGAATTTAATATCTTTCAAGGACTACATTATATACTCCTTAGAGAATGGGAGCGAAGTCCATGCCATCTACACAGATTTTCGGAAAGCGTTTGACCGCATTAACCACGACATACTTTTGGCCAAACTGAAAGCGTACGGCATTCAGTCGTCCCTGCTATTATGGTTAGGCTCATACCTAAAAAATCGTATTCAACGAGTTAGAATAAATAACTGCTTATCGAAGATAATTAATGTAACATCTGGTGTACCACAAGGCTCACACTTGGGTCCCATATTGTTTACCTTGTTTATTAATGATATAGGTGCAGGTATCCTTAAAAGCAATTATCTCTTATTCGCTGACGATTTGAAACTTTATTCAGCGGTTAACACCCCTGCCGACTTCATTAACCTACAGAACGACCTGGATGTAGTGGCTAAGTGGTGCAATACAAACTGTTTATTTCTGAACGAAACTAAGTGTTACTCCATATGTTTTTCCAAAAAACGTATAACATCGTCTTTCTCTTACACGGTCAACGGGACTTGTCTCAAGCAAGTTGATGAAGTAAAAGATCTTGGAGTTATGTTTACCAGCAGTGTTTCTTTTGAGAAGCATATTGATTGCATTTGTAAAAAGGGAACGCGTATGCTAGGCTTCATTAAAAGAAATACTTCGGATTTCACTAACTATGGTGCCATTAAATCATTGTACTCAGCACTAGTCAGGAGTCACCTCGAGTATGCAAGTGTGGTGTGGAGTCCGTATCAGTCCACATACTCCAACCGATTAGAACATGTACAGGACAGGTTTATTAAATACCTACTGTACAAATCGTACATTAATTACACTTTGCTGTCTCGAGATCAACGGAGAAAATTAGTCGGTATGGAGTCACTTCGAATGAGGCGGGATATGGGCGGGTTATGCTTGCTCCATAAACTTGTTAATGGAGTTATTTCTTCCGCAACTTTTAGAAAGAATAAAAATAAGGGTACCTATTCGTTCAACGAGGACAAATGACACCTTCATAGTATCCCGGCACAGAACCTGCTACGGAAGTGATGTCACCATTGACAAGATCTGCCATCTATACAATTCCGTCTGCTGCAGTATTCATAACCCAGCAGATATTTTTTGCTCCACACTAGTCGAATTTAAAAGAAGCATTTTTAATACCCTTAGTCAGGATGAAGTAATTTATTGATGTATTAATTGTACTTAAATTTTACTATCTTTTTTTTTCTTCATTTATTTGTGAAATTATTATGTATGAACATGTTTTGTTATGTATTATTTAGGATTGAACCTGTAAATACAAATTACTTAAAATAAAATAAAAATAAAAAATAAAATTTCGTCGTGGTCGTACGTCCGTCATGAATCTTGTAAAGGTCAACCAAAATCGATTGTGATTCAAAAAACATCGATGTTGTGCGCAAAATGATTGAAGAAGATCAGCATGTGACTAACCTTGAGATAGAGACTTCTTTTGGTATATTGACTGCAATACATTCGATTTTGTAAGCTGTGAAAAAGATCTGGTCCCGATGGATTCCGCATAATTTGACAGAAGCTCAAAAAAGGTTCGTGTTGATTGGTGTAAAAGAATGCTAAGAAAATCAACATAAGTACTGCAAAATCCGTATACAAAATCAGGAAAAATTAATTCCGACCCAACAATGCTTCAAAGAATTTTATTTACTGGCGAAGCAACGTTTAATCTAAATGGTGAAGTGCACAGACAAAATGTTAGGTACTGGAGTCGAGAAAATTTACATTTGTTTCATTCCTCCCGAACTCAAAGGCCGCAAAAATTTAATTTTTGGGCAAGGATAATACGAACCGATATTCTATTAATGCCGCAAATCTCTAGCCCTTTTGCAAAACCAAATATTACCTGCGTTGCGAAACCTGAATATTAATGGACAAGTATGGTTTCAACATGATGGCACACAAGTCCATTATTCTAGATTAGTTAAAGAATATTTACATAGAACTTTCCCAAATAGCTGGATTGGAAGAGGAGGGTCGATGAATTGGCCAGCGAGATCTCCGGATTTGGTACCCAATGATTTTTTTTATTGGGGATATTTAAAGGCCAAAGTATATAATATAAGAACTTAGGGATGTTGGTGAACTGCAAGACAAAATTGTTCAAGCATCCAACAATATACCTCAACAGCAATTGCTGAATGTTTTGAATCATTTTTATGATCGCTTAACATTTTCTATGCAAGTATAACGGAGAAACTTTTGAACATTTATGATAAGTTTTTATTAGTTATTTATTTATTATTATTTTTTTTATTTGTATTTTCAATACAATATTTTGATTTTGCTAGTAAATATGGTTTTTTCTATGTTGCAAATGAAAATGAACACGATTTATATTGCTGTCAAAAATTGTATCCATGGTAATGACATAGTACATGTTGCATTAGAAAGTCACTGTAGAAAACTTTATAATTTAAAGTGATTCACAAAAAAAAAGAAACATTACTGGCGCCCACTGGCGCCTTTAAATAGAGGACGCCCAGGCGGGCCACCCCTTGTCCCCCCCCTAACTACGCCACTGTGTCTCTACATATAGAATTAGAAATTACATTAACTCTTAAACCCTAAAAAATCCGTGTGACAGTTGGTTGAACAGGTACAAAGCAAGGAACAGCTAAACAAGAAAACGTATCTTTTGCTTATGTGCTATAAAATAAAGTTATGAAGGAGTCTGCTTTATTAAATATAATACTGTTCCTTATTCCGGGTTTATAATTAAACATAACTTAAGAAGCAAGAAACCCAAGTTTAAATTAGATTTAAAATTCGTTATCTCACCACACGCTAAGACAAATCTCAACCCTTTCACCAAGAGAATTATCATTTTGAAAAAAGTACAATTACTCATCTTAACGAGTAAATAATTTTTTTCCCATTTATTAAATCATAGTTTTAATTATAATTAATTATTTTCTGTCTTTAATTTACTTGCTAAAAGAGACAAATGTTTAAATTTTCCAACTTCTGTTTCAGATTTGTTTCATAAAGTTTTCATAAAATTTAGCTGAGTTTGTTTTCAATTTGAATGATAATTTTATTGAAATATTTTATCACTTTTCATACCTTTTATATGGACTGGCTTTAGAAAATCCTATATAAACAAATTATATTCCAGAAACTTCATTTAAACTTTTATACTTATAAGATTTGTAATTAAAACTATTTAGAGATTTTTCAAAAACCGCATAATAGTGATTCAAATAAATGAGGCTAAAGCTACGTTCACAGCTATAAAATTAATAGAGTGTACGCTATGAGTTGTTCACTGTTGATTGTCACTAGAGAGTTTGTCATATGGTATAGCAAGCGACTGTTCACAGCTATTAAAATTAATAGACTATGCGTTGATTGTTTTCCAAACTTATAGTTAGTGCGTTGTTTCAAGGAGACATATAACTTAACCGCACTCAATAAGAATCTGGTCTGACATATACAGTTACCTAACTGGCATAACCAATAAAGCACTTTATGATCTATTAAAACCATAATATTTATCAAGAAATATTATATGGTTGGTCAAAATAATAAATACAATCGAGAAAATTTAGCCAAATATAAAATTTATTATTAATTTTACTGTTACTAATTACATAATACTAATTTTTATAATCTTAGTAATCAATAGCATGCCTTTTATTTTCCAAAACGGCCAGACATCGTTTGGGTATCGACTCAATGAGCCGTTGACAGCTCTCTACAGGAATGCTGTACCAAGCTTCTTGAACAGCAGTCCATAATGCATTTTTGTTCCTTGGTTTTTCCTGCTCAACCCCATCCTTTACTAGTTTCCAAAGATTTTCTGTTGGATTCAAATCGGGTAATTGAGCAGGCCAAGGTAAAACTTGAAAATTGTTTTTCTGGAACCATGTTTTTGTTGCACGAGCCGTGTGTTTAGAGTCGTTATCTTGCTGGTAGATCCATATTAGTGACATATTCTATTCCGCATAGGGTAGCATAATAGTTTCCAAAATTAAGATTTAAATTTCTTTCGTCATTATCCCATCTATGCGAAATAAGGGACCTATACCATACCAAGAAAAACAACTCTAAACTAAAATCTTACCTCCTCCATGTTAAACGGTTTTTTTTTCGTGTACTTAGAGTTAAACGCCTGGTTTGGAGGACGCCTAACAAATTTTTTCCCATCATTTCCAAACAACATAAATTTACTTTCGTCACTAAACGAAATATTTCTCCATTTTTTAATACCAGTAAATGTGTTCTTGAGCATATTCCTTACGGGCTTGTAAGTGTCTTGGTTTTAATAATGGTACTTTTCTAGGCGAACATGATCTTAAGTTATGCTCTACCTCCTTCTAATGGTTCGAGCAGAAATATTCGTTGTTCCGGAAAACATAAAAAAAGTCCACAAAATAGTTTTGAAAGACCGTAAAGTGAAGTTGCGTGAGATATCTGACACCTTAAAGTTATCAGAAGGTAGTGTGTTTAAAATTTTACACGAAAATTTGAGCATGCGTAAATTTGCTTTCGAAGTGGGTGCTGCGTTCGCTTATACCGGACCAAAACCAACAACGCGTCGACGATTCAGAGCGCTGCTTGGAGCTGTTCAAGCGAGATAAAAAGGATTTGTTGCGTCGGTATGTGACAATGGATGAAACATGGATCCACTACTACTCACCTGAATCAAAAATATCGTCAGCTGAGTGGACAGCAGTCGGTGAAAGTCGTCCAAAGCGACCAAAAACTCAAAAGTCAGCCTGCAAGCTTATGGCATCCGTATTTTGGGACGCGCATGCTATTTTGACTATCTTGAAAAAGGTAAAACTAGAAACAAGAAAAAAGGGCTTCACATGCAAAAGAAAACAGTGCTCTTTCACCAAGACAACGCCCCGTGTCACAAGTCAATGAAAACGATGGTTAAATTGATTTAATTACGCTTCGAATTGCTTCCTCACCCACCGTACTCTCCAGATCTGGCCCCCAGCGACTACTGGCTTTTTGCAGACCTCAAAAAGATGCTCCAGGGAAAGAAATTTAACTCAAATGAAGAAGTCTTTCATGAAAAAAAAAATTTTTTTTTTTTTGTTTTTCGGGCTGAATTGATGAATTTTGCCTTACAAATTCAGTTCTTGTATCTGAAAACCTGTAACTAGTAACGTTTTTAAGTAATACGTGATTTTTTGAAAATTCAACTATTTCGTTGCTATTTTATTGACATAAAATATCATAATTCTTCGTCGAAGACCAAAATAAATGCCGTGTACTTCTAAAATATGTCTGTCTACATCAGTGTTTCTCAACAGGTGGTCCGCGGACCACCAGTGGTCCCCAGAAAAATTTTAGTGGTCCGCGAAAGTTTTTATGTGTTTTTTGCAGTTTATTTTTTATGCTCATTTTTTTTTGTAAATAATTTATATTTTATTTATATTCTGTAAACTTTCTGTGATTTTCTACAAATAAAATAAATTTATTTAGTAGCACATTAAATATATTTGTTTTCTTGCAAAAAATGAATCAACAATTATTATTAATGGTCCGCGTTAGAAAATTATATATTTTACTGGTCCGCGGTACGTTTTTGGTTGAGAAACACTGGTCTACACAACTTCATGAAAAAAAAAAATTTTTTTTTTGTTCTGGAAAAAAATGATGAATTTTGTCTTACAAATTCAGTTCTTGCATCCATAAACCTCCAACTAAGTATTTGAAATATTGTAATTCAAATACTTAACTAGAAGGTAATTCTTTTTCAAATATTTTATTACAAATATTCCCACCTCTAAATGTATACTCATGTGAATATTTTTCTGTTTATTTCAGTGGTAGCAGTTTAATTTTTTGAAATAATTCTATTATCTTTATTTATTCAGATGAAACGATACATAAATTCTAAGTAAATGTAATGAGAACTTTTTAATTATATCATAAATTCGTGCTACATTATACAGGGTAGTATCTTCCTTTTCCTGTAAAAAATGGATGCTTTTTACTTTGTTAATAAAGTGCTGATTCGTATGTCCCTGGGAAATGGACGATAACACGGCGAGCGACCTCGCATATCCCCACAAACAAGAATAACTCCCCGGAAATATTCAACGAAAACCATTAGTGTAATGACAACGAATTTTTAGTTTTCAAATATAATTTTTTAAGAAGTTCATACACTGTTAAACAGGTCCAACTCAGCAGGTTTTTATAATATTAACTTATATACGAGGGATGTTTCCTAAATTCTGGGAATTGTGCTATAATTAAATTACGCAGAACTTATAAGCAATGTTATTGGTGCCAGACAAGTCTTGACATGTTTATGTAACTATCTAGTGCAATATTGTTCAGTCTGATTTAGGTGTTCGACTGATATAGGCGCGTTTTCATAGCACTGTTTTTGTAACCATGGAAGACGCAGCAAAATCTCAAAGAGCAATAATTTTCTTTTTGTGGAAAGAAGGTGTGAAAACATCAGAAATTATTCAGCGTCTGCAAGGAGTATTTGGTGAGTCTGCAGAATCCAAAAGTACTGTTTATCGGTGGATCGATCGTTTTAAAACCGGTAGAACATCACTAGAAGACGATCCACGCAGTGGGCGCCCAAGCACGTCGGTAAATGAAAGAAACATTACTGCCGTCGAAGACCTTCTGAAAGAGGACAGGCGAATGACTATTCGTCAAATTAGTGTGCGCCTAGGGATAGGTACACAAGTTCATGACATCTTGCATGATTGTTTGGGCGTTAGCAAGGTTTCACCGCGCTGGGTGCCAAGGCTGTTGGGACCAGAACAGAAACTCAATAGGAGACACCGAAAAAGTTCTTTGAGGACGGGTTAAAAAAATTAGTTTATCGTTGGGATAAATATATTCAGTTAAATGGAGATTATGTTGAAAAACTACATTGTAATATTGACGAAAATTAACAAAATAATAAAAATTATAGCTAAATTCCCAGAACTATGGAAACATCCCTCGTAGTATTCTGTTAGCTTTTTTCACTTACTAAACACATACGAAACCAGTGGCGAAGGGAAACCTCCGCTAGACTTGCCCTCACAAAAAAAAAAAAAAATTAACTTAATTTTTTTAAAAAATATTTAGATAAATCTTCAAAAATACATCAAGCCGACCGGCGTAGCGTAGTGGTAACACATGTGCTCTGCGTTGCGAAGGTCTCGGATTCGAATCGCGTTCAGGCATGGAAATTTTCTCAAATAAAAATTGTCCTGGCTAATTGCCACAGCAGCAAAGGCCATTAAAATAAAATTAAAAAAAAAAAAAAATACATCAAATTATGTTCTATACAAATTTTTGTCCAAGGCTTGCTTTACTAGTTACGAATTAATTATCATGACCATGGAAACGTTACATATAAGTATGAAAAAATTGAGACTTGGAAAAATTTTAAATAATTTTACAAAAAAATTTCAAAATTTTTCGTTTTATCAAAAAACGTCTCAAATAAAAGTTATTAGTTATTGCATTTATAGTATCTTTTGTTCAATAAATTTTTTCGAAATATTTTTCTGTTGCTAAATATATGCAAAAATCTTAAAATCGACATGAGTAAACTCTCATTTATATTCAAACGATCTTTATAAAAAACAATAGGGTTCTTCCCATTTAGTAGGAGAATTTTTTAGTACCAAAACGAATTTTCTAAGTTGAACCGTTCTTGAGTTATCGTGTATACATACAGACACACACACAGACACACAGACACACACACATACGGACGGCACTTCGAAAATAGGTTTTTTGGATTCCTTGGACCATGAAACGTGGTCATCAGTCAAAATCTAGACATCGAAAATTTTCGCGATTACAATACTTGCCCCTTATATATTAAGGTCGGGCAAGTAAAAATCCAAACTTCGCATAAATTTTTTCCCGTATAATATTTAGTTTTTACTCGGAAGACCAGATAATCTGTGGTGTTCGTCCTATCGGTTGCGGTTTTAGTAAATAATAAGCGGCCGGGTGTAATGTGCCATAAATCGGTGTATAAGCCGCTGGCCACTGAGTTCCAATCCTTAATCCGATCCCTGTAATGTCGTATTACGATAGTTGTTTGCTATGTTTTTGGTATTATCGCCACGTGTCACAGGGGACTGTGGGAAACAGGAACCATTGTCAAGGAAATTAGTTTTATAAACAGACGAGGTAGAAACTATTTTTTTGTACTGAAAGTTATGGGGGAGATAATGGAAAAATATTCAACCCTTCTGTTATATCTCTGTTATTATATAACTAATAATTTTCGTGTTTTACAGGATTTTTAGTTATAAATGGGTATTTTAATAAGCAAAAGCAGTTTATTTTTAGGGTTTTGTAGGTATGACCAGTACAACATAGTAAAATAAGTGCATCACAAAATATTTTAGAGCAGCGTTTCTCAACCGGGGGGCCGTGAAGGCCTCGTCGGGGGGCCGCGAACTCATACAATATCAAAACATGAAAATATAATAGCAATGCGCTCAATCTTGCAAGGTATAAATTTTATACATATTTATAAATACGAATCTTATATTTATATTCAGAAAAATATACCTTTCATAACATAAATAAAATAAATATTTTATTTATTATTCTATCTAATTACTTATTTTAACAACTAATTTAAGCTACAGGCTATTTCAAACGTCTAAGCGGAACTAAATGGAGTATTAATTTTCTAAACTTGTCACTAGCTAACTTTATAATGAGTAAATTGGGCTTTTGCTAAGCAAACTGACCAAAAGCAATCAAAATCCAAGTTGTATTTTGAAGTAGGTACGACTTAAAAGTGCAATAATTTTTATTATATTTTTTTTTATTACTCTCCGAGCTACAGATAACTCAAGAGCAAGGATTCGAATGTGTTTAAATCAAAATATAAGGCACTTTGAACACTTGTAAATAAAAATACTTTACTTTCAAGTCGTTGTAGGGAATATAATCGTCATACATATATATTATAGACCGGGAGCTCATGACATTTTTGGTCTCCGATTTCATACAGCATGCCTTTTGGAGGAGAGAATATTTACCCTGTGACAACAAAAAAAGGGATGGTACTAAACCCCTGCACGCTTTCCGGTCATAGAGAAAATTGCATTTCCACTTGCACAAAATTTTTGTGTTTTTCTCTGATTTAATATTGATTGCCCTTTTGTCAAAAGAAAGTTATAACAAATTTAAAGTCTTTTAATTATAGGCATGCTGTATGAAAACGCGGAAAATCAAATTTTTTTATTACAAGATCACATGACCGTTTGGGACCCTCCGAATCGCATGCATATATTTAAAAGACTTTAAATTTGTTATAACTTTCTTTTGACAAAAGGGCAAGCAATATTAAATCAGAGAAAAGCACAAAAATTTTGTGTTTAAGTGGAAATGGAATTTTCCTTATGACCGGAAAGCGTGCAGAGGTTTAGTACCATCCCTTTTTTGTTGTCACAGGGTAAATATTCTCTCCTCCAAAAGGCATGCTGTATGAAATCGGAGACCAAAAACTGTCATGAGCTCCCGGTCTATTATAGTTTTTTGTCAACCGTAAAAGAAACTTAAAAAATGTTTAAGTAAAAGTTGTTTCTTTTGATATAACAATTCGAAACTGTCCTTAATATCCTGTACTTCTGGAAAATTTCAATACTACCATTTAATGTTTTGTATAAATTTTAGTTCAAAATTTTTCCCAACTTGCTCACACGTTGCCTCTTCCAGAAAAATAGTGTTCCCTCTATCTTGATACACCATATATATATAGGGGGGGCGCAGACAATATTGATATAATTTCGGGGGGGTCCCATGACAGAAAAGGTTGAGAAACACTGTTTTAGAGCACAATTCAGAAAAATATTTAGGTTGTGCTGTAATGTAATTTAATTAGTCTAAGTTCTGTTGAAATTTGTAAAAAGTTATAAAAAGTAAATTAAGTAATTAAGACATATTGTTTAATCTGTTTAATAAAGTAGCAAGCACTCACAAATGAAAATAAGCAGACGAATTTTAATAATTGTATTGAAATTCATTCCACAGAATTTAATTTCAGAAATGAGTGTTGCTGTTATGAATTAACTTTTTGTTACCCTAATAGTAATTTGAAATATGAACATTTATTTTCAGAATAATAGCTATCTTATACTCCCTAGTTTAGAGTTTTATCACGGAGGTGAAACAACTCATAAGAGCGTATTTTATTAAGAATGGTCAGTTAATTTATTTCTTAAATTACAAGAGTAACCCAAAAACTAAATGAGTGTTATCTTTAAACAGTCATCAAGACTTCTTTTGTACTTTTTCGTGTACGCAACTCTCCATCTTTCGTATGCGGTTCCCTATCGACATTCTCGAAAGGTCAGGCACGCATTTTTTATGCGCATCTATATCGAGTGGTTAGTAGGCAGTAGAAACTGCTTTTCGTGTGCGTGTTAGTTTGACGACTCTTTAAAGAAAAGCTACTTTTGATAATAAAAATGACATTTATACAAAAAATAAATAAATAAATAAATAAATAAATAAAATAAAATAAATAAATAAATAACGGAATATGAAAAAAGTTAATAAAACAAATAATTTTGTTGTAGAATAATGGCAGATTTAGCAATGTCCTAAACCGGCTGGGCCAAGCCTGCAGCCAAATAAATAAAAATTAAAATAAATATCCATCTCACACAACTGCTTACTAATGTCGATAATATCGTTTCATCCCTGTGCTCTATGTCAGCTTAGAAAAATGTGTGTAAAAAGATAGGAGCTGTTTGTCCTTGTTTCTGATTGGTTTAGAACACCATCCCTATTACAATGTTAAAATATTGTTTTAAGCCCAAGTTGACAGATGTTCAGTGTCGTATATTGGAAATATATATTATTTATATAATATTACTTTTTTCGTATATTTTATTATTATTATTTAGACTTTTATTTATATTCTTGGCGTAGATTTTATGGAGAAAATTCTCCATGTATAGTCTATTCCAAACGATTAGGCGGAACTAACCGGAATTTACATTTTTGTAAGTTGTCATTAGTTATTTTTTTTATATATTGAAGTTGGCTTTTCCTGAACAAAATGATCAAAAGCTTTAATCAACCGGTAAAAGTAACTAGAATTGAAAATCTAGTTCCGCCTAAGCCAAAGGAATAGACTTTAATTTGTTTTTACGCAGTTATATATTTTTTAGGTTATCTGACATATAAATATTTTTTGACACTTGGCAATTAACAGATCAAGAGAGAGGACTAATGTGAGGCCAAAAGACAGCCCAGCTGATTGTGCCCAAAGAAGAAATTATTGATATAATTTTTAGACCTTCATGTATACATATAATTTTATTTACAATAAATATTTAAATAAGAAACTTTAGCTCTGCAGATATATTGTTTGTTTTATTGCTTTTTTTAACTCTTTTAGCCAAATCTCTTTTTTTATATATAATACATAATTTTTAAAAAATAATATTTGTTTTAACATTTTCAAATTTCCCATTTTATTAAATTTATGTCGTATAAATAACGTAAGTGTATTATCTGCCTTGTTTATTTCAATATCTTATTAACCAATTCATTTTTTATATTTAAAAAAAAATTAATCACTTGCTAACCCTGTTAACACGCCCATGCCCTAGTTGTAAATTATTTTATATTTCCCGCTATACTGTATTTGTCCTGTGTAAATCGTACTCGGTTCGCAGCGCTACCTACTGTTTTCTAATTTGAAATAGAGTATAGTACTCTGTGGGATTACTTCATTTATTAAATACCTACGACACTCTTAAATGTGAGTTCACACAACAATTTTTTTGACCTTGTATAATTTTGATGCTAAAATGGTGGTCGAGGTCATTACATTTTAAATTAAAAAGGCAGACACTATGATAACAAAATAAATTACACTTTTATTAGAACAACACTTGTTGAAAAATAGTTTTATTATTTGTCTTCTCTACTTGCTTTTTCATTCCCTAGATCAGCGTTCTTCAACATTTTTATCTACGGGATACATCCATAGGAAAAACAAATACATCAAAGTAAATTTAGTTTAAACAGAGAGACTAAATCATGATTTATTAATTAGCAAAATTAAAAAATATGGTTTCAATGAGAATAGTCAGCAACTAATATAATCTTAGCAAACAGAAATCAATATGTTGCTGTTAACAACAATCAATCAGATATCTTGCCGTTGGAATGTGGAGTACCTCAGGGTTCGATACTCGGTCCGCTTCTATTTCTAATATACATTAATGACTTTCCATCATTTTAAAAAAATAAAACAGTTTTATATGCCGATGATTCTACAATCATTTCAAGATCCACATCATTTAGCGATTTAATTAGTAATAGTGATTCACATTTAAACGATGCAATTGGTTTGCGGCAAACATGTTGTCTCTAAACACAAACAAATGTGAAAGTATGGTTATTTCTTTAAGAAAGTATACATTTGAGAGTCCAGGCTTTAATAAATTTTTAGGGGTATATGTTGACAGGGAATTAAATTGGAAACACCATGTTGATTATGTGAGTGGTAAGCTATGTAGAACAATTTTCTTACTGAGAAATCTTGTGGACATAGTAACTAAAGATGTGCTCTTAGTAGCTTATTACTCACTTTTTCAATCACATATTTCTTATGCCCTCTTAGCATGGGGACACTCGTCCTCTGCTGATAGAATTTTTGCATTGCAAAGACGCGCTGTGAGAATCATTGACGGCATTTCTTACAGAGCAGACTGTCAAAAATCTTTTTTATCTTTGCAAATTATGACTCTGCCATCACTCTATATTTTTGCCTGTTTAAAATTTTTTTACAAAAATAAAAACGACTTTAAATCATTTAATGACATTCATAATCATAATACTAGATACAAGAATGATATTATATCCTAAATTCAGCCGCCTATCAAAATCCAGAAATAGCAATACCTACTACGCTATTAAATTCTTTAATAAATTGAGTCAGTAAGACTTTTACCCCAAGATAAATTTGAAGCGTTTGTGAAGAATGTGCTAATTCAAAATCCACTGTACTCTGTGTCCGAATATTTTGATTTAAATTTTTAGTATTATCATTAGTTTTTGTATCTGAGTAATAATTGTATCTATGTATAAATCTTTTTGTGTAAATCTACACTATTAGTTTGACTGACTGTAAACAATTTATTTGTATTTTATTGTGGTCAATAAATAAATATTATTATTATTAAATCAGAAACTAAAGAAAAATCATCCAGCGTATAGTTAACCAATTTTAGTGCTGTGACTCCAGAGCTATACTCCTGAATCCTGAAATATCAAGATGTCGCGTCACTCCTTTTGAAGAACGCTGCGCTAAACATTATAAACTTTCATTTTCTAAAATTAAGTAGATCTTTGAGAGGTTTAATTGCTGAATTTTTTGCTAGCAAAAACATGTCCGTTGCAGTTAGTTGTGCTGTTGTTCTGATGGTGTATGGATGTTTGTCCGCGGGGTGATTTAGGCAACACGTGTTCGTAAGGGTGTTTCTCAGGTAATCTTCAGAGCAAAGCGGGGCAGGACACGGCAGCCCTCCGGCGACCCTTGGATCAATGTCCAGTCGACCGTACAACAGACTGATTATCTACTCTCTGGAACTGACACTTATTCATCATTATTCAACGGATAGAAAATTATTTTTAATAGCTGAACATGTATTTGTTGTTTCATTTAACGGTACGTGTAACTACCCCATCCATAGATAACAAGTTTCTTATACAGTAATAACATTAAACTCAAAAGAACAGTAAAAGTTTATTTATTCAAAGTATGCTCCATTAGAAGTTATACATTTTTCCCATCTTTCAGGCAATTTGTGAATACCTCGCCAGTAGAACTCTTCCCCTTTCCCCGCAAACCATTCATCTAGCCATTCTTTCACATTTTCATATGAACAAAAGTGCTGCTCGGCAAGTGCGGGACCAATCGATGCGAACAAGTGGTAATCTGAAGGGGCCAAGCCTGGTGAGTAAACGGCATGGGGTAGCACTTCCCACTTGACTGCCTCCAATGTGTTGCAAACTGCTTTTGTCTTATGTGATGGACCGTTATCGTGAAGAAAGATTACCTTGTGCTGTCTTCTTTCGTATTCTGGTCGTTTTATGAGCAGCGAATGGTTCAATTCGATCAGTTGTTGGTAGCGTTGGGTATTAACTGTTTCACCAGGTTTTAACAATTCATAATAGACCACACCCTTTTGGTCCCACCAAGTACAGAGCATTGTCTTTTTGCCAAAGCGATTCGGTCTTGCAGTTGATATGGATGGTGAGCCTGGGTTCACCCATGATTTTTTGCGTTTGGTATTTTCAAAATAAATCCATTTTTCATCGCCAGTAATGATACGATGCAAAAAAGACTTTCTTTTGTATCGTGCAAGCAAAATTTCACAAGTGTTTTTGCGTTTTTCCATCTGCCTCTCATTCAATGCGTGTGGAACCCATCTGCCGACTTTCTGGATCTTACCCATCTCTCGTAGGCGATTGGAAACAGCTTGTTGACTAACGCCTAACTGCTCTGCTAGTTGTTTTTGTGATTGACTATCGTCTTCCTGTAGCAATGTTTCCAATTTTGTATCTTCATATTTTTTTGGAGGTTTTCCATGTTCTTTGTCTGTAAGATCAAAGTCACTTTTGAAACGCCGAAACATCGTTCACACGTATCTTGCGATGGAGCATAATCACCATAAGCTTCTCGAAGCAGTCGGTATGATTCAGCAGCAGTTTTTTTCAAATGAAAACAAAACAGTAGTACTGTCCGCGAATGCTCTTTATATGGCACAAAATATTATTATTTATTATGTTATATTATTTATTTTACATCGGCCTTTATTTCTGCAACGAGGCTAATCGCCGATGCCAAGGGGCGAGCTCCTACACCTGGATGAAGGGTGCATGATTGTAAAAATGAGAGTAATGTAAACATATTATTCTCGCCCGAATAATATCACCAATGAAGCAGGCTCGAACCACAGACCGGACAATCGTACTGGGTTTCCACCAGTACAAACCGCACGACTAAGTGCGCTCGACCACCACGTTGACTTTGGCACAAAATATGACATTTTTAACACAGTAAAACAAAACTATACGATCACTTTTCAAATTATAACTTATACGCATTTGACACTTAATGATAACTTAACAAAACGCCATATGTGTTGAAACTTTGAACTATACACACGGTTTGCGCGGCAAGTTTGAAAAAAAATCGAATTTCATACTTGTAGACCTGGTAAACAGCAGTATTTGGTAGTTACTATGATAGGAACTTTTATAGTAACATGTTACTAAATATTGTAGTAGCTTTTGTCTAACGGAATACGAAATACCCCAAAGTTACTATGATAGTAACTGACCTTGCTCATAGTGACAAATTTAGTTACTATGATCATAGTAACTGAGTGACAGAATCGGTCTGTTTGTCTCATTCTCAATAATTCTAGCTTTATCTCTCGTTTTACTTGACTGCATAAAGCACTGGATCATTTATTGGGATATAT
The DNA here is from genome assembly GCA_963971575.1 of Liopterus haemorrhoidalis. Taxonomy (NCBI): domain Eukaryota; kingdom Metazoa; phylum Arthropoda; class Insecta; order Coleoptera; family Dytiscidae; genus Liopterus; species Liopterus haemorrhoidalis. The sequence continues at coordinate 69,818,764 of OZ020613.1, forward strand.
GTTAAGTAGATAAAGCGGAAGACATCGTTGTCACGTGACCGGAAACGTTACCAAAACTCCATAATGTGCTCCTCGCATTACATGTAGTTACATCTGGAAGTACAAAGACGTAGCGAGCGAGCATTTTAAAAGTGAGACTCTAGTTGTGGCGGTATTCGGGCCGGAGCCGGGGCCAGAGCCGAGGACGGGGTATTATACAAGATAATGTGATATAGGTCAAGTCTTAGTTGAACTAAAGTTTGAAAGTCGAAAGTTAAGGAAGCATTCGTGCGTGCGTGGGGCTAACTTGCTGCTCTCTGCCGTTGCCTTCTGCTACTACACAACTTTGGCTTATGTTACAAATTGGTAAAGGCGCGTTAACATTACTGGAACAAATGTTTAAACACACTCTGTTATACAACTTTCACTAAATACTTATCTAATAACAACAACACCTAATTCACTTATACTATTATTAATAAAATAAAAACAATCACAATCTAGGACTCAACATTAATTCACCTCCATAGTTTTCTAAATGAAAATATTAGGCTGAATCTTTGGTTCCATTCAAATTAATGTTGAATGGTGAATCGATAAGAACAAAGTTATCCAAGAACTATCTCAGGGTCAAGAATCACACAAGAACTGAGTTATACCCTTTTCACACTAGAACTTTAAGACGAGTGAACTTAAAGTTCACCGATGTTAAACATCGGTTTGCTTTTACACCAGATGTTTAAAACTCCGGTGCTGCCATCTGGAAATCTGCGTGTAAAGATAGTATGCATTGCCAACATAATTTCATACCGTTTGAATTTGTGCTGTCAATATTTTATATATCGAGGTTATGAGAAGTTTATTTGCGTTATTACATAAATAAATACACTGAGGAAAGGGGCGCCAATGCGAAGACGAGGATCTTTTTTTTTTGCTCAGCACTTAGATGTTGGGAAGTGTGTTTTTTTTTATTTGCCAAGGGCGCCAAAAACACGGCTCTGCCCCTAGCGCAAGTTTTCCTTACTGCGGCTCTGACTTGTGCACTGTTGATTGTCAGTAACAAGTTTGTCATATATGGTAACTAGTGTTCTTCTCGATAATTTTTTCCCGAGAATTTCTCGAGAAAAAGTTATAATTCTCATTTTTCATTTGTCGAGAAATGTAAATTTTTCTCGACGCCACATTAAACGCATTGTGCTTTTATAAAATTATTTTTAAAAAATATAATGTTTAGTGAGTCACTGATTATAATTTAATTTTGATAAAATTTGTCTTCCATCTCCAGCAACGCAACTGCGGCAACGGATAAGAAGCGATTTATAATATTTAGCTAATTAGTATTTATTGTTACAATATTTTATTTTAATTTAGTGTATTATTTATTATAATCAATTACATTTCATTTTTTGTTCAGTTTGAAACTGTTACGTAAAAGATTACCTATAAATTAAATAAAATAATATATGTATTTTCAATTAATATGCAATTACGTGCCTTTTTGTAATCATTTTTAAAGCCGCGTTATCCATTTGTTCTAATGTTATTTAAATGAATACTTTAATACTTTAAAGTTGACTATAATTTTAACATGTTTTTATCCTCTACAGTATTTTCAACATTAAAAGAAGATATTTATTCTAATAATTATTTTTCTCGAGATTTCTTGAGTATTCTCGTCTCGACTCTGTCTGTCTGTCTGTCGGTCGGTCCGTGTACAGGTGCAGAGCAAATTCGGCTGAAAGGATTTTTATGAAACTTCATATTTAAGCTTTTGATATTAATGGCACGAGTTGATCAACTTTTGGTAAAAATCGGTTGACTATAATGGGAATTTACTCGTGTCGATTTTAAGATTTTTGCGAATATTTCACAACAGAGGAATATTTCGAAAAAAATTATTTAACAAAAGATGCTATAAAAACAATAACTAACAACTTTTATTTGACATTTTTTGAGTGTCTGTGCAAGATTTCTTTTATTAAGTATACGTAATTTTATTTATTTTATCTATTTATTGTTTTTAATATGTAGTGTAGTCATTTAAATGGGCTGCGTTAGGCGCAAATATCTTTTATTGCTGTGCGCCAAAAATTTTAACTAACTATTAACTAGACATTTTTTGATAAAACAGCATAAATTAAACAATTATTTTGTGATGACGGTCGGTCCTGTGGTGGCCACAGCTGATTTTTTTATGTCTAAATGGTTTCTTTTTTTAAAATTATTTTTGGCTTTTGCTGCTTCGGCAATTAGCCAGGACAATTTTTATTTTTGAGAAAATTCCATGCCTGAACAGGATTCGAACCCGAGACCTTAGCACCGCAAAGTACATGTGTTACCACTACGCTACGCCGGTCAGCAAATAGGTTTTAAACCGGTATCAAAAGAATATAATAGGCGAAGAATAAAATTCTTCATTTTATGAACGGAGCGGTATTTTTAAGTTCTCAGTCCCAAAGGAAAAAATTACTGAATTAAGTAAACTTACCCAGCAAACATTCAACTAACGGCCGAATGCTGGCAAACTGCTTTTATGCTGGTAAATTACCGGCACCAAAAGTAAGTGCAACGCCAGTATTAATAATGTACTTCACATTTGTATTTCGCATTCCGCCTATACGAAGTACTTTACCAGCATTTTATAAGCACTCTTCTTCACTCATACTTTTTACTTAAAACCATCAGAAATAAATCTTGCAACTAATCCGATTATTTTGCACTTTACCGTTGCTGGGCCAGCAACTGATACATCAATGGGCCAGTAACGGCCCCGGGGACACCGGGGTACTGGCCCATTACTTTCAATGCCGGGGAGTATGTGCTTTACCAGTACTGGCCCGTATAAAATTGTTTGCTGGGTATGTACACCCAGTATGGAGGAGGAAAAAATGTTACAGAGCATTATAAACTGATAATGCACTTATCACCCTAAATGTGTGTCCAAATCCCAAATTTACATGAAAAGTACATGTTGTTAGTTTCGAAATAAGACCCCCCACCCTCAGTGTCCATTAAAGGCTCATCGTTAATAAAGATCAACAACCTCTAGATAAGTTGTGATCTTACATAATCTGCCTTTATTGCAGCAAATGCAATGGCCAGTTCAAGACGTCTCTCGTGCGGTCACTTAATCTATGAATTTATCACACTAACTGGAAGAATGGCTCTAATTTACCAGCTGCAACATATGAACGTGGGATTTTGAATGTTAATTGATACAAGAGGGACGCTGCATGAACTGAGAATTAAACAGATAAAGATAAATAAGAGTATATTAACACAGAGATGGAGTTTTACTTGTTATGATATTGTTCATCAACCAACTGAAGAGTAAAACTAGTATGAAGCCTTTTGTATTTGTTGCAAAGATGCCCGGTTTCATAAAGCAATGTTGAATTCTAGCAACGCTGTTAAATTTTAATTTCGTTAAGTACAGTCTTGCGTTCCATAAAGCAATGTTAAATTTAGCAAAGAATTAATCCCCCTGCTATTTTAACATAGGTCTGAGGCTGTGTTAAATATTTAACATAGCACTGTTATCATAGTTTTACTAATTTTTATGTCAAATATTTAATATAATAAACTAAGGCCCAGTCTTTGCACCTTGTTATGTGATACTTTCTGTGCTTAATAAATGTCATCCCGTCTTTCTATACAAATGTATCTATCGGATAGTTATCAACGGATAATGAGACTGACGTATTGGATTCACTGACTGGTATTGACATTTATTCAGCAGATAAAGTTCCAGATAACCTTATCTGTCAGATAGTTACCTAGAGGTTTACCTGAAGTGGAAAGACCGGGCCTAAATAGAAAAGGTAAGTTATAATAAATATTTTTACATACAAAATTTATTATTTTGGAAGACGTAAGTATAAGTTTTATTAATATTTAATATTATCATAGATTATAACCTCTTTAAATTGTATTTCTTTTCCAGCAAATTGTTTTCCGATTCATCAGATGAATTTTTAGACATTGCTGTGCACCAGATTCCTCGTCCGTCAAAACTAGATTTTGAAATCTAGTAATTTTTATCTATTAATTCGGAGTTTTGGTCATTTTGTTTAAGCTTTATAAATCATACTCACATTGCAAAATCTAATTTAATCTAGACCGTCATTATAAAATTTCCTTTTCATTGCATTTTAATTTTTTGTTCTTGATAAAAATTTCCCATTTTTTTTATGTCTTATAATATGGAAAAATGCGTCATATTTTTAACAAATGTCATTCGTTTCCATAGTTTCACTGTTGGAATATTAAACTTTCACATACCAAACGTGAAACATGAAATAACCGAAGCAAGGTCCCTTCTTGTGACTACCTAGAAGAAGGAAATTGCCATTTAGTTCCGCCTAAACGTTTATAGGATAGCCTATAGATTATAAGAGAAAAATATTTTTGTTTTCTTTTTTGTAATATCTAATTTTTATTATATGCAATATATAAAGAAATAAAGAATGTTTTAAATTATTTTTTTTTCTTAAAAAATAATGTTACATCTTTTACCTACATTAAAAAATCAGCTGTGGCCACCACATGACCGACCGCCATCACTAAGTACTTGTTTAATTTATGCTGCTTTATCTGCATTATCTGCATATAGAAATAAAAGTTGTTAGTTATTGTTTTTACAGCAACTTTTGTTAAATAGATTTTTTCGAAATATTTCTCAGTTGTGAAATATTCGCAAAAATCTTAAAACCGACACGAGTAAACTCCCATTTTTAGTTAACCGATTTCTACCAAACGTTGATCAACTCGTGCCATTGATGTCAAAAGCTTAAATATGAAGTTTCATAAAAATCATTTTAACCGAATTTGCTCTGCACTTGTACACGGACCGACAGACAGACAGACAGACAAACTGACAGACATCATGCTAAAAATAGTCAAAACGTTATGTAGGGACTTCATTTCGTGGAGATCCATCGAAATTTTGAAATGTCAAAATCGGTATAATCACAATACCTCCCTTATATATGTTGGCGTTCGGTAAAAATTTTACGAAATAATATAGAAATTGATTTTTTTTTTGAAAAATAAATGTCATAATAAGCCTGTTTGACGTTTAAGACAACTGTGAAGTTAATATTCATCCCAATCCACCTAATATAAATCCTAAACTGAACACAGCACTGAAATTACTTAACACGCTGTTAAAACCGATGCTATTTCCTTATGAAACGCAGTTAAATTTTAACAGCATGTTATTTTAGCATCGATGTTCACTAACACAAGATTTAGTATTCCTCTATGAAACAGAATATAAGATTTTCTTCTAGATCTTCCAATAAAAAAATTTAATATTCTGTGTTATTTTTGTTGTTGTGTAGAGCAAATTCTTTTGAAGTAAAATTATTTAAAATAAGTTGTTATGATATTATTGTTAGTTGTATTATGCGTTATCGAAAAGTAATTCCGTGGGTATAAAGTCGTGGCATTCCCTCGACCATTAAAGTATGATCCTGCGGGAGGACCGCTCGAGAATTGCTGATTTATCCAGCAGCCACAAACTAAATTTGTTGCGAATCCCATAAGACTCTCGTTTCCACCAAAAAAAGTTAAAAAAACTACACTTTCGTATAATCCACATAAAAATTGCATCACTGACTTCATAAAGGGACAAGTCACCACTAAGAAAAACATGAGATACTAGACGCAACATTTTAAATTTGATAAAATAAAAATGTATCTATAAAGCTGCCTTCAGAGCACTTAAAATGTGGGAGTGGTAATTTCAGAAATAAAATTTCATTATTATTTAAAATAAAATTATTCAATTAGTTAAAAAATATTCAAATTATTCAAATATTAAAACTAATCTATTTTAAGAAAAACATCCTCAAAGATCAGTTGAGCTAGCATATATTTTTCTAGTTAAGTGTTAAAAAGATACGGAGTGAATGACGTCGTATATTATATGATTTGTTTGAAAGAACGTTATTGTTTATTTCAAATAACATGGTCAAATATTTATACAGATGTTGATAGGTGACCATATATTTTCAGTGATATGGATTTCGTAGTAATTAGAGTCAAAATTAATTATTTGTGCCGGTCACCATGGCGTAGTGGTTAGTGTAGCGATGTACTAGCTTCTAGACCATGAAGGCTCGGGTTCGAATCCCGGTTATGGCACGGACTTTTCAAAAATTAAATACATCTTCTGGATAATGGCCACAGTAGCCAAGTCCAAAAATAAAAAAAAAAATATTTGGGTTTATAAATTATTGGTAATAGAAATATGAGTCTTCAAGATAAATTTATAAAAGGGTTTTGTTGTTAATGTGGAGAGATGATTATTTTTACAACGACAAAAAATGGGGTTCAGAGACCAGATTATTAGTTTAAGAAAAGAGCTGGAAAAATCTCGAGACAAAAAAGAGTGATAAGTAAACCGTCACCGTGTACGGACGAACCTCCCAGACATTTTTGGTAGAGAAACCCGGTAGCGTGGGTAAACCAGAAGTAATCTGGAAATGTTGAGGACAGTTTAATGAAATAAACGAACCTCGTTAACGTGTTAAACACCATGGAGTGTTGTGAGGTGTTTAGCGGCTTGTGAGGTGATAACGGTGATTGTGTGGTTTTTGTGCTTGAGTGTATCTCATGGGATTTTACAGCCAGTATTAAATTGTAAGTTCTAATGGAATTAATAACCTTCGATTCTAACTAAAAATTAAACGTAGACTAAGTAAAATGCAGACATTAATTCAAACACTAATTAATTTTGTTGCACATATGGGCAACGTGATATTTCCATATCAAATGAGGATCAATATGGACTCCTAAAAATGTAATGCAATCCGAATTATTATAGTTATGATTTGTTGTTATGAGTAAATTTTGTGTTTTCTCCTCATTTAATGATAATTTATTTGATAGAAACCAGTCTTTTGCTTTAGATAAATTATCACTAGAAACATGTTGCATGTGTTCCAGGGACAATGATCTTGTTATAAGGGTCGTATCATCGGCATATAAAATAAATTTTGTTTTAAAATCAGAAGAGAAATCATTGAAATAAATTAAAAATAATAATGGACCTAGAATTGAACCCTGCGGTACCCCATACATAATATTGAGCGAATGTGACTCAGGATTATTTATACATACAATCTGTTTTCTGTTTGTTATATACGATTCTATAAGTGAACAGCTACTGTGATTGAAACCGTACATAGCGAGTTTAGCAAGTAATACGAAGGAAATTCAATAATTAAAGAGACAAATTGTTGTAGAAAATAAACGGTTTGTAGGAGGAGTTTGGTATTTTCAAGACTTTATGTTGGCATCACTGGGATGAGCTGAGCTGAACGGATTAAATTTGTTTTGTTTATTACCTCAAAATTGCATTTAACGATGGAGTGTCCTCTTGAAGTTTCCACATTAGTTGAACATCGTTCAAAGATCCGGTTTTTGCTTTCTGAAGGTGAAAAATCGGCTAAAATCTTTTCTCGAATAATTTTACAGTATGGTGAAAATTGTATGAATCGTGGAAATTTTTATAAGTAGGTAGAACAGTTCAAAAATGGTCGAACTTGAATGACTGACGAGCAATGTCCTGGCCGGTCAGTTGAAGTGTCAACTGCTTCACTTGAAACCGCATTGACGACATTATTCGTGAAGACCGACGTATTACTGTTGAAGATACAGCAAAAAAAAGTTGCAGTAAGTGTTGGGACAGTTCATCACGTTATCATTGACAAGCGCACAAATTGAATTTGTAGGAAACTGGCCCAAACAAAGACAAAGATTTCTTTGCATCAGGTATAAATAACTAGTTCATCGTTGGGACAAGTGTATTAATATTCGTGGGGATTATGTTGAGAAGTAGCAAAAGTCTCATTTTGTAAATTACACAGTTTTTTTTCTACATCAGTTTGTCTCTTTAATTATTGAATGTCCCGTGCGATACACAGTCAAAAGCCTTGCTTAAATCCAAGAAAGCAGATATGCAAAACTCTTTAGCTACAAAACATCTGGATATTTCGAGAATAAATTCCAAAATAGCTTGTGTGGTGGATCTATTTTTCCTAAAACCAAACTATGACTCACTAAAGAGATTATTGGATTTGAAATAAAACGTTATCTGATTAAGGCCTGGTATTTCGAACCATAGATAAAATTGACTATCTATGGGATAAGTTGTTATCAAGGGAATAAACGATTCCTTGCGTATTTCCAATTATTTATCTGTAGTGTAACTAAGTTATCTATAGGGTAAGTTATTCACAACGTGTAGGTACTGATAAATATTATCCATTGGATTAAAATGACAGATTTTGACAGATAGGTGTCAAAAAACATTTTATTGATAAATGTATGTACATAATATAAGCATATATATGTAAAATATATAATATAACAGGTACAATGTACATATTAGACATACCTACACTTTATATACATATTAAATACACCTGTTTCCATTATGTGTACTATTTTATTGTGTAATTACCTATATCAAAATAAATTCAAAATAATTTAGTAATCTACTTTAATTTATACTGAAATAAAACAAATATTGTCGATTATTTTTAGATAATTTACATTTATTTTTAGTTCGTGTTAGATCAAATCATATGAAAAATTGGGATGAGAAAGAATTTATTAATCGATTTCAGTCAAATAAAAAATAAAAATAAATAAACGGTCGTATTTAATTTTCAGTGTTTTTGCATTTCTATTCTGTATGCAGGATGCTTTAAACATAATACAATTTTTTCCCAGGCCCCTTGTTTATCTTTTAGATTTACAGCGTCAGTAGCTTTATTTTCTATAACATTTTTACATATTAACACAAGATTTACAAGTTGTTTTTTTCGGAAATATTGAAATTTGCTTATTGGGCGTTTACCGCACATTTTTCTGTACAAAATTTTGACAGTTGTCATTTATTTTGCCAGTTGTATCTATCTCTCTTTTATTCATGCGAGTCGCGTATATGTCTCTCTTTGTTTAAGATAATGCTACTAATACCAACATAAAAAATCATTCAAAAATATTCTTATCAATCAGAATAGCTACAGTCTGTTTCAAATGCTTAGGCGGAACTAGATTTTGCAATTTAGTTACTTTCATCGCTTAAATCGTGCTTTTCGGCCGTTTTGTTTAAGCTTTGTAAATCATACTTACAATAAACATTTTTTGGTTAAGGTTAATATCATTTTAAAATGTCATTTTCTTTATATTTTGATTTTTTGTGTAATTCTTAATACAAATTTCCCATTTATTTATTTTTTGTCATTAAAATATATAAAAAAATTATTTAATTTTGACATAGGTCATTCGTTTCCATGGTTTCATTGTTGTAATTTTAAATTTTGACATTCCAACATGAAAAATGAAATAACCCAAGAAAGGTCCCTTGTCGTGGCAACCTAAAAGAATGAAATTCCCATTTAGTTCCGCCTAAGCGTTTGAAACAGACTGTATCTACGGGATAACTAGAGTTGGAAATACAGAAAGCAATTTATTCTAGTGACTATCAAGAGGATAATATTATGTCATTGATAGTTATTCTTATAGATAACAGTAAGGTAGAAATACCGGGCCTAAAAAGAATTTTATAAAGACACACAGATGTCGTACTCTTAGTAACTCACTAATTTCCTTAGCTGTAAACGCTGCCTTGAATGTTAAAACTATCTACTAGACTTATCCACAATGCACAATGAACAATCTAGTAATTTAAATAGCTCTGCACGCAACTTAACTGTACCCCGTTACATCTTTAAACCCTAACTAGAGTTCCTTTTAAAACTGTTGGAGTTTTCTTATGCATACAATAGAATTTGAAGATGGTAATGTATTTGGTTTGCGGGTTGCGGCGCCAGTGCAAACGATGGAAACCTCATCTGTCAGACGCGATATTAGATTTCTTATAAACCGTCTAGAGTGTAGGAGAACACACCGTAAATAGATCTCAATATGGTATTTGACGTGACGGTAAGCCAACTTTGCATCTTATGCCTCGCAAAATTGCCCTATAACATTCGCTTTATTGCCGCGCCGGACTGAAACCTATAAATATAAATATATGTTATACAAATGCTACATACAAATCATATTTATCCAACAAAATTACATCTAACAATGTAAGAAATACTCAGTTTACATAAAAACATTTTCTAAGAAATTTGGGGATCGAACTCAGTGCCACCAACGGAATGGCCGAGCTCGTTAAATCACGCAATTCTGACCGGTAAAAACAGTCTGAATTGTGAAATAGCTGGTCAAGTTCCCATTTGTGAAATTATACGGGCGAGAATAATATAATAATAATAATAATAATAAATTTATTTACCCAGAAAGAAATACAGTACAACATTCATCTTACTTATATAATCTACTATTATATTGTACAAGTGTTGGTATGTATGTTCTATTCAACGTCTGGTGTATCTTCATTTTTCCGGTAACGCGGAGAGAGGAAAATGAACCGCCCTCTCATCCGGGTGATATTTTTTTAGTGCTTAGGCTTAATTTTATTTCGACAGGGGGTACTGACTAATTTTTATTGATAAAAATCATGCATTTTTTCCTCGAATCCGTGTTGAATCAAAGTCACCAATGATCGGCACGGACAGGTTTTATCAGACGATAATTCAAAAATATTCTTAATACAAGACGGCCGGTCCAGAATATTTACGGCGAGAATCAAAGTGTTAAATGGTAATAATGGTTCAGGATAGCTTTTTGAACGTGCGAGATAATATTTTGAGGTATCAGAAAACATTTTTCAAAGAATCTGGGCCATTATTGGAAATATGCTTACAAGATTTCAGAAGGTGACAGCTGTCAAATTTTTTGCATTTTAAAATGGGAGGAGATTTCACATTTTGAACGTGTTTCTTGACAGAAGAATACTAATTAAGGATTTAAGGTGAATTAACGATAAAGTTTAAGACATTTGCAGGGCGAATTTCCATAAAATAGTGTTAAAAAAGATTTATAGATATTAAAAATTTCAGGGTTAATCAAAGTGTTAAGTGGTGATAATGGTTCAAGATAGCTTATTTGACGTGCGAGATAATATTTTGAGGCATCAGAAAACATTTTTCAAAGAATCTGGCCCATTATTGGAAATATGCTTACAAGATTTCAGAAGGTGACAGCTGTCAAATTTTTTGCATTTTAAAATGGGACGAGATTTCACATTTTGAACGTATTTCTTGATAGAAGAAAATTAATTAAGTATTTAAGGTGAATTAACGATAAAACTTAAGACATTTGCAGGGGGAATTTGCATAAAATAGTGTTAAAAAAAGATGAGCGACGAGTTTTATAATCGACAAGTGCGACAAAATTATATTAAAACGAGTCGCGAAGCGACGAGTTTTAACAATGTAGGGGAGAAGACCGGCGTAGCCGGGCTGAGGCCCCTAGTTTAGTAAATAAACAATGAATAAATTCACCATTTAGACTAAAAAGTCATGTGCATGTGGCTATTGACAAAAAAAAATTAAAATATTTTATCGTTGATCATGTTGTACAACACGCTACCAATCCAGTAAGTTGGTGTAGTTTTAATCTGCTCTAGTTCAGTATCTTCAAAATGACATTTTGATTTAGTTGTTGGCAATACTTTTTAGACCAAACCTTAATATTGTAAGTGTCCTTATTATTTTTTTGCAAAAAATCTTGAAAATTATTAAATATCTTTGGTACATGATATAAGAAAGAACGCTGACCAATTGTTTTAAAAGTTTTTAATATAGCACATTACTCCCATCCTATACCACATCGACCCTATAGCAAAAAAATTGATGTGAAGTGTGAATTTAAACACAGTTCTGGGTTTTGCAGGTATTTAGTAACTGAATGATGATTATCTGGGATGCCAAAACATTTTATGTCAAAATATTTTTTTATGAATTTTATTTCGAATGCCTAATACCTTTATTTAAGTTTCTAAATATGTGCAGTATTTTTTTTTATATAGCAAGGTTCATTAAAATTTTGAAAATTGCGCCTATGGCTTCCATTGGTTGCTTAAATCATAAGCCCCGCCCTCTGATTTCGTCAAACATAGAATTAAATTATAATTTCAACACTTCCCACTGGTTATTAAATTTACCCTTTTAAAAATTAAATGCAACATTTACCAAAATATAACTAGAATTTTAACAAAATAAAAATGCAAAAAAAAACAGAAAAAAAATAAAATTAACAGGATTCGAAACCTAGTTTGCAAATAATGTTATTAAGCGCACGACAAAACCAACTACGCTACTAGAACTACTGAAGTGGTGTGTTGCATAGCGAATTAAATATTTAACATATTTTAGTTAAAAACACAAAAAATGCGTTATTTTCCGAAAACATAATCTGATCCAAAATTCCTGTTGTACTATTCCGGTTCAGACCAATGTACATTACTTGCAATTTTTTCAGATTTTTAGTTTAAACCATCTGGGCTACAGGGTGTGGGACAAACATTTTCTTGCACAATTTTGACAAAAATCGCATCAAAATAATTTATTTTGCAAAAATAAAATTTGTTCGATAATCCACGTACCAAGGGCTTTCATTTGATACCCTACTCAGAATTTTAAAAAAATATTTTTTTTTCGATGAGCATATATTTCTTTATATTTTTAGGGAGATATGTTTTTTAGATGTTTTAGTATTTTTCCTATGTGCGGGTCAAAGAGTTGTATAAGCATGCCAAATTTCAACTCTCTAGGTTTACCCGTTTGGCTACAATTTTTACCGGACAAACAGACAGACAGACAGACAGACAGACAGAGAGACAGACGACAAAATGACGGTATAAGGGTTTTTTGGTCATACAAAACCCTAAAAATGAAATAAAAAGTGGCATATGACTTGTTATTATTCGGGTTTTTCCCGAAATAAAATAAAAAATTTGACATATCCGGCCGGAACGGCTGTAAATTATGATATTTAAGTAAGATACTCCATCTATATACGGAATGCATAAATTTGCTTAGGTTTGTTCACAGCACCTCTCAAATGAAGCTGCTTTCGAAATAACGCCCGAAAATCGAATTTTGCTATTTACATCAAATTTGTTGAGTTGTATATCAATTTCGGGTATATTGAAGTAGTAGATTTCAAAAATGGAGTTAATTTAAAGATTTGCTACATATAAGATTGTATTTTGCCCGAAAAAAAATAACTCAACTTTCTATGTTCAGCCGTTTGGCTACAATATCTACCGTATAGACGGACAGACACATGAGTGACGTTATAAAGGTTTTTTGGTGGTCTTACCTACAAAACCCTAAAAATGTGACGTTTAAAGTGCCGCAACTCCATTGACTAGCTGACTACCCTACATCAATATTTCATTAATTAATTTTGACATCTGATTTGTTGACTATAATTTTTCAAGTGTACTAAAACTATCCCACAATTATTAGAATCATTTGTTCTGGCAGATAACAAATTATTATTTAAATCTATGGGTCCCAGGGTGTTTAGTACCACAGAGCACACTATCTCTCGGTATTAATGAGATTATGGTGACAATACACTGATGTTCTCAGTGTCTGACAAAGAGGCGGGTAAAAACTACGTCTGCCCAGACACGTGCCGTCACGCCGGGGTGACTTCCGAACCCACCCCGACCGACACAAGGGTGTTAACTGCGCACTGTTAGATTGGGATATCAAAGTTTATTTCATATACAGCTTAAGGGTTGTTCAAGTTTGTTTTGTTACTTCTTAAACCCTTACAATCGTTGAACATTTAAATTTGTTGCTATTAACACTGGAGTCTTAAACTGAGTTCACAGCTCTCAAAATAGTCGAGTATAGGCATATGGTAACGCGAGAAACCGTTACATCTCTAAATTTAATGCACTATGTTTTGCCGATTGTAGATAGTGCGTTTTTTTAATGAGACAGACACATAAACACACATTCGTTATCTTAATTTACATAACCTAAAAATTCAGCTGTGGCCACCACAGGACCGACCGCCATCACAAAGTACTTGTATAAAATACATTCTAGCAGCAGAGTAGAAATAACTTAGCCCAATATTTTCTAACAGAGATATTCAGATCAATTCTGTAAAAAGTTACGGTGTAGTAACGTTACTACAAGATAAAATATTATAAAAAGTATAATGACTTTCATTCATTATAGTAAATGACCTTGCTCATAGTGACATATTTAGTTACTATTATCATAGTAGCTGAGTTACAGAATTGGTGTGATTATTTATCATGACCATGGAAACGTTACATATAAGTATGAAAAAATAGATAATTTTTCAAAAATGTTTCGTTTTATCAAAAAATGTCTCAGATAAAAGTTGTTTGTTATTGCTTTTATAGCAACTTTAGTTTGATAAATTTTTTCGAAATATTTTTCTGTTGCTAAATATTCGCAAAAGTCTTAAAATTGACACGAGTAAACTCTAGTCAAACGATTTTTACCAAAAGTTGATCAACTCATGCCATTGATGTCAAAAGCTTGAATATGAAGTTTCATAAAAATCCTTTTAGCCAAATTTTCTCTGCACGTGTACACAGACAGACTGACGGACAGACAGACAGACGGACAGACAGACAGACAGACGGGCAGACAGACCGAAAGACATCTTGATAAAAATAGTCAAAACAATAGCAAAAGAGAGAAACACACAGATGGATATTTGTTGTTTTACAGCAGATTTAAAAAATATTTTGTTAAAGCGGGAATTCGTCAACCGAAGTACGCACATAAAAAATCACCTTGATTGGTCACTTGCCAAAGAGAGAAACAGACTGACGGACACACAGGTGGATATTGGTTGTTTAACAGCAAATTTACAACATATTTCGTTAAAGCGGGAATTCGTCAACCAAGATACGCACATAAAAATAACCTTAATAGGGTCTTATATAAGAGAGAAACTGACTGACGGAGATACAGGTGGATATTGGTTGTTAAACAGCAAATTTCCAAAATATTTCGTTAAAGCGGGAATTCGTCAACCGAGGTACGCACATAAAAATTAACCCTGATTGGGTCTTGCATAAGGGAGAAACAGACTAACGGCATACATATGGAAATAGGTTGTTTAATATTAGATTTACAAAATAGTTATTTAAAGCGGGAATTCGTCAAGCGAGACCCGCCCATAAAAAGTACTCTAACATACAAATGGCAATATTGTTATCATATGTACAAAATTTTATCAAAATTCGACCAGTTTTTTTTTTGAGTATTGCGTGAAAATTTGAGATTTTTGCAGACACACAGAACACGCAATAAGCAGAACAAAATTACCAACTTAACATTTATTTAAATAAAATTTAGGGCATACTAGACACCTTTTTTTCGATGTAATTGTATTTAAATATATGCTTTAATAAAAGTATTTTCCATCTGTTTTCCTTTTGAAAAAAGTAAATAAAAGCTGAGTTTCGTGATATAATTCCATTACATTTAATATAAATGGTGTAAAGGGGTAGTCTGTAGTCCCTAGTCCACCCCTGTACAATATATCACTTCTACTCCGTAAATTTAAAAAGTAAAATCTCATATAAAAGAATACATTACAGCCCTGTCACATGATCATTTTAACTTCGTAAAAAAGCGATTTTAATATTTTCCTTTTCATTATGAAAAAAATTCACTTGGGATTTTTATAATAGCGGAAAAGGGCGGGTGCCTTCATATTTAAATGTCAAATATTGTAGCCCAGTGCCATTACAACTGGGGAGAAATTAGAAACAATTTATGTGAAGTGTGAATTTTCACACATTTCAGGGTTTTGTTGGTATTTAACAAGTATAAGAAGCCAACAGAAAGCTGAAAGTCTAAGAATCACAACTTAAAAACGGTTAAAGAAAACAACCTGACGCTAGAATTTTTGGATTCCTCGTAGTTTATTAAGTCTAGAAAAAATTTGAGGCCTTATAGACCGGGAGCTCATGACATTTTTGGTCTCCGATTTCATACAGCATGCCTTTTGGAGGAGAGAATATTTACCCTGTGACAACAAAAAAGGGATGGTACTAAACCCCTGCACGCTTTCCGGTCATAGGGAAATTTGCATTTCCACTTGTACAAAATTTTTGTGTTTTTCTCTGATTTAATATTGCTTGCCCTTTTGTCAAAAGAAAGTTATAACAAATTTAAAGTCTTTGGTAAAAAAAAGTGATTTTAGAAAATGATTTTAAAGTGATTTTAGAAATTAATTCTAAAAAGGGCTCCGAAAGTTAAAAAGGTTGGGAACCACTGCTTTAGAGGATCGGAGAACAGTTAATGCTGAATGGTATACAATAATTTGTTTCCCAGAGGTCATTGACAAAATCAGGAAAACAACCAAAAACGTCACATAATTCTTCATGACAATGCAAGCTCTCACACAGCACGTCAAATTGATTATTTGAAGGAGAAAAACATCGAATTAATGTCTCATTGCCCGTATTCACCTGATTTATCCCCTAACGACTTTTTTTGTGCCCCAATGTCAAACAAAAATGCGTGGACAGCGATTTTCATCACCTCAAGGAACTGTTGAAGCCTTCGAAAACCTTGTTTTTGAGATACCAACTTTAGAGTGGAAAAAATGTTTCGAGAATTGGTTTGAACTAGAGATGAGTCGTTCATGAACGAACCGGCTCACTGAGCCGACTCAGTACACTGACCGAAGTGACACGGTTCACCAAATTGAAATGAGCCGGCTCACGGCTCACTGTATAGTTTCAAGTTTCAAGAATACGATTGGTCGGGCGATTGTGAGCAGTGACCGGAGTGATACGGATCTGGATCGATGTCATGTTGAACTTCGCGAGAACTCGGCTTGTAATGTATTATCATAAATTGTATTATTTATTGTCATAAATTTGTAGGGCAGTTTATTTGAAACTAATAGGCTTCGTCTGTATTTTCTTACAACCATACTATATAAAAATATTTAAAATTTCCCAAATCCCAGATGTCCGATTTATAAGGGCAATAAACATCGCCATAAACTTAACACATCTGGTTTAAAATACAGTAGCTACAGAAAGTGAATTGATTGTTTCAAAAATGTTAGATAAGAACCGGGGCTAAGTGACGTTCTACCTACGAGCGAACGACCGACAACTGACCGGGTTTAAGGAAGAGCCGGCTCTAAGCGACGTTCTACATACGAGCGAACGACCGACAACTGACCGGGTCTAAGGAAGAGCCGGCTCTAAGCGACGTCTACCTACGAGCGAACGACCGACAACTGACCAGGTCTAAGCAAGAGCCGGCGCTAAGCGACGTTCTACCTACGAACGAACGACTGACCGACCTGTGTCTCGGGATCATGTTTACAGTTAATATATTGCAAGAACCGGCTCTAAGCGACGTTCTACCTACATGTTTACTTAACCGGATCACTGAGCCGGATCAATGAACCGGCTCAACAAACTGAACGACCTCCACTGATTTGGTTCCGCAAACTGAGCCGAAATTCCCATCTCTAGTTTGAACGCATGCAAAAGTGTATAAAACTTAAAGGCGAATATTTTGAAAAGCAATAAAACAGTTTGTTCCAAAATGATCTTTATTAGTTTTTGTAAAAACTTAAAAGGTAGCCCTCGTTTTTGGTAAAGTTCCATCGAAATCATTAATGAAACATTTATTTGTTCTTTAGAGAGAACAGAGAAAATTTTTAAATGACTAACTCGTAGTTTTTCAGACGTAGTGCTTTCAAAAACATTTTATTTCTGAAACATAACCAAGCTATGTATAATTACAAAAATCATAAAAGTAAAACGCTTGAAAAATAATTAAAAACTAGAATAATAAAACAATAATAACATTTCTGTAGAGTTTTTCATAAAAGGGGAAAATGTCAATAGTGTAGCAAGAACGCCATAAGTTTATAATAATAACACTAGAGAATTATTTCAAGAGATGGAATTTTCCTAGCGTTCGCTTTATTCTCTTTAGTTTCTTACATACAAATTAACTAGCTGCTTTTCTTCTAGCATTGAAAAACAAACAAAAAGACACATGTTTAGTCAAGGAAAATTATAAAACAAGAATAGAGTATGCTACTTCAAAATTAACAGAAATTTTATCGTTCAAGTTGAGATACTGGATTACTGATATTGCTTTGAAGTCTTTAGATCTTTAGACCAGTGGTATTCAGCCTGTGTTTCGCGGAACTCTGGGGAACGTTTTCAAGGATTCGGCAACTTTAATTAAATGGTTTTATTCTGTTTTTATGGTTTTGTAGGTAAGACCAAAAAACCCTTATACCGTCATTTAATCTTTAACAACTGTTAATATCTTGTAAATACGTTGCTTTTTTTTTTTGGATCTTTTATTTTTACTTTAGCAAGTATATAAAAGTTAAAATAACTAATATATAATATTTACATAGGATCACTCACTACCTAAAATCCATATACATTGATACCACGCACATACCTTTGTGGTATATGTGGTGTTTCCCCAGCATAGTAATAAGTGGTATATCTACTAAATTGTTTTAGCTTTACAGCTATTATTTATTAAATTAATATTTCTGTTTATATTTTGTGTTTTCTATTTGGGGTTTAATCTCTTATTGCATCTATTTTATAAATGTACCAATTTATACCTCTGTAATATGTTAAATAAAGAGACATTATATATTTATATATATTTTGTCATCTGTCTGGCTGTCTGTCTGACTGACTGTCTGACTGTCTGTCTGTCAGTCTGTGTGTTCGGTAAAAATTGTAGCCAAACGGCTAAACCTAGAGTTGAAATTTGGCATGCTTATACAACTCTTTGACCCGCACATAGTAAAAATACTAAAACATCTAAAAAACATATCCCCCTAAAAATATAAACAAATAAGTGCTCATCGAAAAAAAAAAAAAAAAATTTAAATTCTGAGTAAGGTATCAAATGAAAGCCCTTAGTACGTAGAATAACGAATTTATTTTTGCAAAATAAATTATTTTGAAGCGTATTTTGGCAAAATTGTGCAAAAAAATTTTTGTCCCATACCCTGTAGGCCAGATGTTTTAAACTAAAAATCTGAAAAAGTTCTAAGTAATGTACATTGGTGTGAACCGGAATAGTACAACAGGAATTTTTGATCAGATTTTGTTTTCGGAAAATAACGCATTTTTTATGTTTTTAACCCTTTACCGCATAGTGTGCCATATATGGCACATTCCGATTTTTATTTTTTATTTTACTTTTAAAACTGAATCAGAACGTTACTTCATGAATGTTCATATATGCCACATACACAGCAATGGATCCTGCAGTATCTCAAGTAATGGGCTGCAATAGATTTGAGGATATCAAGCGGAATTTGCGCTTCAACGATAACTCTGAATTTATTGAGAAAGGACAACTAGAAGATACGACATTTTCTTTCAAAAATTCGAGGGCGACTGCTTTTAATCCCTAATGAAGAACACCTAGCAATTGACGAGCAAATAATACGGAATCATTTTCTTTTGTAACACAATGTAGAATCATAATGTTCCATGTATGGCACAAACCCTAAATTATTATTTTAATTATTATTTTTTCATAAAAATAATAATTAATATTTTAAATTTATTTTTTAATTAATTTTTCTATCAATAAGAACCAATTTATAATGCCCATGAATCATTTCAGCCAAAAATAAAAATTCATGCAGTAAAGGGTTAACTAAAATATGTTAAATATTTAATTCGCTATGTAACACAGTAGATAAGTAAGCGCTCGTAGCGTAGTGCGTTTCGTCGTTGCTTTGTAATTTGCAAACTAGAGTTCGATTCCAATTTTAATTTTTCTGTTTTTTTTTGCATTTTTATTTTGTTTAAATTATTTTGTCAAAATTCTAGTTATATTTTAGTAAATGTTGCATTTAATTTTTAAAAGCGTAAATTTAATAACCAGTGGGAAGTGTTGAAATTATAATTTAATTCTATGTTTGAGTGTATATGAAATCAGAGTGCGGGGATTATGATTTAAGCAACCAATGGAAGCCACAGGCGCAATTTTCAAAATCTTAATGAACCTTGATATATAAAAAAAAAATACAGCACATATTTAGAAACTTAAATAATAGTATTAGGCATTCGAATTAAAATTCATAAAAAGATAATCCCAAATAATCATTATTCACTTACTAAATACCTGCGAAACCCTGCAATGTGTGAATACACTTAACATAATTTTTTTTTTTATGTTTTTCATACAATTATATTTTTATTATTCATTTCATTATCCTTTTTATTCATTCCGCGATTTTAGAGAATAAAAACAGAAGCTAAAAACAACAAAACTGTGTTGAAAAAATACGTGTAAATACATGCATAAATCGATCAACTGGATTCAATATTTTTTGGAGTAATTAATGGCGTATGTACATTGTGTTGCCTGGGGCACTGGACCTTGTTCCATTGCCAATATTGCTAATGGACTCGCCAATAACGTCCGCCAACAATGTGATAATTGTCGAATTAAGAAACGCTTCACTAACCGTTCTAATTAATTTTTACACAGAAATTTTCAATTGAACTACAATGGAAGTTGTTACAAAAACACAAATATCTCGTATCCTTTAATTCACTGGATAAAAAGTATAAAACGATCATTAAAATAATACGAATAAATAAAAAAAAAATGTTTGAAGTGTGAATTTTCACACATTTCAGGGTTTTGTAGATATTTAATAATAGGGTAAAGTTGGTATAGATGCCCCAGTGGGATAAACGCCCCACTTCGCATATATCCATAACGGTGTGTGTTTGTATCATTTCAGTACTGACAGTTTGTACGAGAAACACAGTCTTCTGAAATAAATGTGTTAAATTATCATCAATGTTAATAGTTTATGAAAAATTAAATTGTAAAGGTAGGTGCTCATATGAGTGGTTGTATTTCAATAATTACGACATTTTGTCTTAAGGTTTTATGACGTAACTATAACTTTAACAAAATTAGTTTCATTACTAGGTATCAGAAGACACTTAACCTCACATTATAATACAATATTGAGCATTATTTTCTACAAGAAAATAATGTTCAATATTGTATACATTCGAAATAAACAGATGGGGCATCTATCCCATTGAAAAAGGATATAAGGCCGCAATAAATGTGGGATATATGGCTCGGGCATTGTATATATAATCTTATAATAAAATATATATATATATATATATATATATATAATCTTATACCAACATTTTCCCAAGGACACGCAACAACATATATGCCAAAATAGATACTTTGAAAAAATATCGCAAAAATATGAAAAGTTTTAAAAATTTATTAAGTCCTATCAAAAAATGTTTCAAATAAAAGTAATTTTTGTAGAATAGATGTTTTAGAAAATTTTCTCTGTTGCGAAATATTCGCAAAAATCTTAAAATCGACACGAGTAAACTTACATTTATAGTTGACCGATTTGTACCAAAAGTTGAACAACTGGTGCCATTGATGTCAAAAACTTAAATATGAAGTTTCATAAAAATCCGTTTGGCCAAAATTGCTCTACACATCTCCATGGATCGACAGACACACAGACCAACAGACATCATGCTAAAAATAGTCAAAATCGGTATGACCACTCCGTATATATGTTGGCAGTCGGTAAAAAAATAATAAAAAATTGTAATTTTGATTAAATTGTAATTTTTAATTGTTATTTTAAAAAAATATATTAAAATTGTTGATCAAAATCAAATGTATTATTTTAGTGAGGCATAAATACCACCATATGGGGCAAAAATCCCATCGATATGGGATACATGGCCAATTACAGTACTATTTTAAATCATTAATTTTATATATTTAGAATAATTATAAGTGTGTTAATATTATGTTATTGTGTAGTAAGATTATCTAAGAATTATAGCAAAGTAACAGATAAAGTTTAATAATTAAGATTAATGCAACACGAATGTTTTTCTATAACTGGGGCATCTATACCACCTTTACTATAGTATTAATATTTATTGACAGTGTTACAATTGAACTGTTTACTCTCAGTCAAACATAGAGGAGAGGTCCAAATATGGTCCTCCAAAGAAAATTTACTAATATAGCTAACATCATCTTTCGGTAATAGCTTAAAACGGTTTACGGAAAATTCTTCTTGTAAATCTTTTTAATCTTCTTAATCTTCTTAATAAATCTTCTTCTCAAATATGGTGAAATATGATTTCAAGGATTCCTCAATGTATCTTGGAACCAATAAGACATAGATTTAGTTTTTGCTTATAAAGGTTACAAATATTTATGAAAGAAATTCAGAATTTTGCCCTAAACAACCCTTAAATCTACATTCAATTGTAGAACGCTTCGCATTTCGTATGTTTATTAAGATAACATTCCGTTTTGGCATATTAGTGTCTTTTTAAAATCTTTAGAAACTTATTGAGTTTTTTTTAAAATAATTTCACCCCTAAATGGGCAAAATGCTTTTTCACTTTTTTTATTCTTCTTGTTTTCCTTTTTTATTTTTTTTGGCTATTTTGCGCCCCTCTTCTAGTGGCGCCCAGGGCACGTGCCATGTCTGCCATACCCTCAAGTACGCCTCTGCAGGGGCAAAGCCCCTGGCTTCACAAAAGTGCGCCGATCGACTTGGCCGACCCACGAGTTGGGATAAAAATATTGTCTATAATAAAAAAAAAGAACGTACCTTTCATAAAGTCCTGCAAAAAATAGTTTATATAAAAAAAAATTTAATATAAAGCCTGTAATTTTGTTCTACAAAAAACCAATAGAAAATTTACGACTGCGAAATGCCTTTATATTAATTTTAAACAGGATAAATTTTGAAAAGAATGTCATAAGCTCGCCTCTGTGACCCTTGTTAGGAGATACTAGGACCCAGGGTTATATGACGCCACTTAGTCCTTCAGGATTACAGGACCACTATGCAATAAAGCCTGCCTACAATTTAATATGTTGGGTAAACACATTTTAACAAAATTGAAAATAAAAGACTTATTAAAATTTCGAAAAAAAAACTATTTAATGCAACTTTTTTTATCCAATATTAATTGTTCTGTATTTCTATTAAATTCAACAAAGCATTGATTCGAACAAAATAAATTGTTTTTCACGATTACAAACAATAATAATATTGGAGAAAAAAAGATTAACAGATTGGATGTATCAGATGTATGATTAATAATTTTTATTTGTTATGTTAAACATGTTCTAGATTTCTATAAATTAATATAGACCAGTGGTATTCAACCTGTTTTCCGCGGAACCCAGGGGTTCGCGAAATATATATCGCGAATAAAAACTACAGTCGATTCCGCTTAATTGGGACACATCGGGACTTAGGCATTTCGGCCCAATTAAGCGGCTGCCCCAATTAAGCGAATTTCACATTAAATTAAACAATGCATATTTTTCTTTCAATAATTTTATTTTACAAACTCTTGGACAAAACTATAAATTATATGTAACCAAAAAATATAAACTTTTAAGAAAAAATAAAAATAAATTCCAAAATAAAATAATAAATAGGTACATACAATTTAATTCAATGCAAAAATGCGTCAAGTGTAGTCTGTTTTTTGTTTTTGTAACATTTCACTTCTACAAAATCAGCACAGGTATTCAGTGCGGATGTAGGGCTCCCTTCATTTCCTTCCTGCATAAAATAACGCTGTAATATTAAATTCTTTGTACATATTTTTTCTTGAGAATATGTGTAACATAATATGTGATATGTGTTAGTACTGTGATCTTAAATTTACTGTCCCAATTAAGCGGAATGTTGTCCCAATTAAACATGTAAATTTACTGTTGGTACCTTGGTATGGTTTCTGTTCTTTGAAATTTGGCCCAAATAAGCGGCTGTCCCAATTAAGCGATGGCCCAATTAAGCGGAATCGTCTGTACTTAGAGGCTCTATTTGTATATTAAAAATTTGATGTGAAGTGTGAATTTTCACACATTTCAGGGTTTTGCAGGTATTTAGTAAGTGAATGATGATTATTTGGGATGCCAAAACAAATTTTATATTAAAATATTTTTTTGTTAATTTTAATTCGAACGCCTAATACCATTATTTAGGTTTCTAAATATGTGCAGTATTTTTTTTTTTTATATAGCAAGGTTCATTAAGAATTTTAAAAATTACGCCTATGGCTTCCATTGGTTGTTATAACCTCCGCCCCTCTGATTTCGTGTACATTGAAACAGAATTAAATTATAATTTAAACAATTTCCACTGGTTATTAAATTTACGCTTTTAAACGTACGCAACATTTGCCAAAATATAACTAGAATTTTGAAAAAATAATTTAAACACTATAAAAATTTAAAAAAAAACAAAATATTATACTGTCTCTTCTCGCAGGGTTCGATCCCTTTCGATCGAGTTAGTTGGGTGAGAAGCCAGCGTCATAACCACTACACCAGGATATACCTTCCAGTGCAATGTGTTACAAAGCTATAACTTGTGTACATTATTAGCCAAAGAACACAAAAAATGCGTTTTTTTCCAAAAACATAATCTGATCAAAAATTCCTGTTGTACTATTCTGGTTCACACCAATATAAATTACTTAGAATTTTTTCAGATTTTTAGTTTAAACCATCTGGGCTACAGGGTGTGGGACAAAAAATTTTTTGCACTATTTTGGCAAAAATCTCTTCAAAATAATTTATTTTGCAAAAATAAAAATTTGATCTTTAATCCACGTACCAAGGGCTTTCATTTGATATCCTACTCAGAATTATAAAAAAATATTTTTTTTTTCGATGATCACATATTTGTTTATATTTTTAGGGGGATATGTTTTTTTAGATGTTTTAGTATTTTTCCTATATGCGGGTCAAAGAGTTGTATAAGCATGCCAAATTTCAATTCTCTAGGTTTAGTCGTTTGGCTACAATTTTTACCGAACAGACAGACAAAAATCGATTCAAAATCATTTATTTTGCAAAAATAAAAATTTGATCTTTAATCCACGTACCAAGGGCTTTCATTTGATATCCTACTCAGAATTATAAAAAAATATTTTTTTTTCGATGAGCACATATTTGTTTATATTTTTAGGGGGATATGTTTTTTAGATGTTTTAGTATTTTTCCTATGTGCGGGTCAAAGAGTTGTATAAGCATGCCAAATTTCAACTCTCTAGGTTTAGCAGTTTGGCTACAATTTTTACCGAACAGACAGACAGACAGACAGACAGACCGACAGACGACAAAATGACGGTATAAGGGTTTTTTGGTCATACCTACAAAACCCTAAAAAGAC
Organism: Liopterus haemorrhoidalis; assembly: GCA_963971575.1. Classification (NCBI taxonomy): domain Eukaryota; kingdom Metazoa; phylum Arthropoda; class Insecta; order Coleoptera; family Dytiscidae; genus Liopterus; species Liopterus haemorrhoidalis. The sequence continues at coordinate 69,843,925 of OZ020613.1, forward strand.
TCATTCGAGGTTACTTTTTACGTGCGTATCTCGGTTAACGAATTCCCGCTTTAACAAAATTTTCTGATTCTATGACTTGAAAACTCCATTTCAATCCCAAAAAAATATAAATTGTAAATAATTTTGAATTATAAATTTGGAATACATAATTGAGGATTTATTTAATCTGAACTCTATTATAACCAAAAAAACATTAAATTTATTTAAAAAAATAAAGAAACGAGTAATGTAGATTTGAAAACAGGTGAAAAAGCAACATTAATTAGCATATTAACAGTGGAATAACAGAGCGATGGACCAGTGTTACAGAGAGAGGTACGGTACATTCGAACTCGGTGAAATATACTCAAAAATACCAGTGTTAATTTGAATTATAACGTCCCACGGGTGCAATATGCTCTGATGAATACCACAACAAAAAATTTGATGATGAAAAATTTAAAATAGCACCAGTTTTTAACATCAGTTTTATTGAATGTTACGCAGATTTGTGACCTCTGTACAACATTTTAAAAAAATTGAAGTGAAGTGTGAATTTTCACATATTTCAGGGTTTTTCAGGTATTTTATAGGTGTAAGAAGCCAACATAATACTGCATGTCTAGGAATATTTATCACATTTTTTTGATAATCACTTTTATTCGTTATTTGAGAACTAAGAGATTCCATTTAATTTTTTTAAACAAAATTTAAATAGTTTGCCAAATATCCCAGCGTTTTTTTCTGTATTTGCTTCGTATTCAAGTCTTTATTATATTAATAAGAAATATTATACAGTGTAGAGTGTAATGTGTAATACAAAAAAAAAAAAATACACTTAGTATCTTAGCTATAAATACAAAAAATCCATCACATTATCAGTTATAATTTAACTGATGTTATATATTTTGCTAAAGTTGTTAGTTATTGCATTTGTAGCAACTTTTGTTAAATAAATTTTTTCGAAGTATTTTTGTGTTGTTAAATATTCGCAAAAATCCTAAAACCGACACGAGTAAACGCCCATTTCTAGTTGACCGATTTTTACCAAAAGTTGATCAACTCGTGCCATTGATGTCAAAAGCTTAAATATGAAGTTTCATATAAATCCTTTTAGCCGAATTTACTCTGCACGTGTACACAGGCAGACGGACAGACAGACAGACAGACAGACAGACAGACAGACAGACAGACAGACAGACAGACAGACAGACAGACAGACAGACAGACAGACAGACAGACAGAAAGACAGACAGACAGACAGACAGACAGACAGACAGACAGACAGACAGACAGACAGACAGACAGACAGACAGACAGACCGACAGACATCATGCTAAAAATAGTCAAAACGTTATGTAGGGATCTCAATTCGTGGATATCCATCGAAATCTCGAAATGTCAAAATCGGTATGATCACAATACCTCCCTATATATGTTGGTGGTCGGTAAAAAAAATGTTTTTTCTTGAAAACACATTTAACAATTCGATTTTTTTAAAATGAAAGTAGGCCGAAAATAACTCCGCACCCTTGTATAATTTCACCCTTGACGACCTAATAGTTCAGCCACTTTTAAATATTCAGTATAAAAACTGAGAAACACATTATCCCCATAACCCTTCCATAAGTTTCATGTACTCAATCATCAAATATCACCATATATGTTCCCCATATCAAAATGTTTTATTCATCACACAGTGAATTCTGTGAATTTGATTTAATGAAGCGCACATGTTCGTTAGTCGGTACCCGTTACCGACTCACTGCATTTAATGTTGCATTATGGGACCATTTTAACCCCCCCCCCCCTTGCCTCACACACACACACAGCCCGTGACCGACAAAAGGGCACAACGTTGCCGGACCTTATTGAAATTTGTTATGGTTGGACAATACAAGTGCACTGGGACCTGATTTGATTACATTAATTGTTTTGCGAATAGATTGAATTAAAGTACATTGACCTGTTTTAAAGGTTTTAATGAGTTTTATAGGGTTTTTTAGAAGTTGAATCTAACCAACATTTAAATAGAATTGTTTTGTTTAAATAGGAATACAAGGGTAAGCCGGTAGAAAATGCAATTATGTTTAATATATACCTAGTAGGGACATAAATACTGTTACAAATATTTTATGAAATAAAATGAAAACTACAATTAAGTTTTTCACCAAATTTTATTGACATTTGTAATGGGTGTTTTTTTTAGAGGTATAGAACTTTAAATTGCAATAAAACAACGATGGATTATTCGATTGACATGAATTTTTTTTTATTCGAAAGATAATCTTGTGGCATTACATTTTAAATATGATTTCTGGCATATGACCGCCACGGCTGGCTCGGATGTAGTCCAATCTGGACGTCCAATTTTCGATGACTTTTTCCAACATTTGTGGCCGTATATCGGCAATAACACGGCGAATGTTGTCTTCCAAATGGTCAAGCGTTTGTGGCTTATCCGCATAGACCAATGACTTTACATAGCCCCACAGAAAGTAGTCCAGTGGTGTTAAATCACAAGATCTTGGAGGCCAATTCACAGGTCCAAAACGTGAAATTAGGCGGTCACCAAACATGTCTTTCAATAAATCGATTGTGGCACGAGCTGTGTGACATGTTGCGCCGTCTTGTTGGTATGATTTAATGTAATGCCACAAGATTATCTTTCGAATAAAAAAAAATTCATGTCAATCGAATAATCCATCGTTGTTTTATTGCAATTTAAAGTTCTATACCTCTAAAAAAAACACCCTATACTTATACATAAGTTATTCGTAATTGAAATAATTATTCGAAATGACCACCTTTGGCTTTAATGCAGGTCTTAAGTCGTACAGGCTAATCATCGATAGCCGCACGTACGATTTCCATGGGAAAATTGGCTACAACTCGAGCTAAAGCCTGTTTCAGAGATTCAATATTTGGATATCGTTTGTGGCAAACCATGTCCTCTAAAACGGTCCATAGCTTGTAATCTAAAGGATTCAAATCTGGACTTGCAGCGGGCCAATCTTCTACGCCGATAAAATCAGGAACATTGTTTAAAAGCCACGTTTGGGTTGATTTAGCCTTATGGCTTGGAGCAGAATCCTGGTGGAATGTCCATGACTGATCTTGAAAGAGAGTATGATTGAGGGATTTCACAACATCTTCCAGGACCTTATTGGTAGACTCTAGTTGATGTTTTCACCCCTATTTCACAAAAATGAAGGTCAGTTACTCCATCATAGAAAACGCCTCACCAAACCATCACTGAAGCTGGGTGGTGACCTTTTTCTATCCTTGGAATTACTTCCGAGGCTTCAGTAGATGACCTGGCATAAACTCTCATTTACGGTCATTTTGTTTGTTGAATTTTTCCTGTATAGTAAAAATTTTCTCCTCGGTTAAAAGGATTTTCTTGTGTTTGTCGTCTGCGTACTTGATTAACAAGCGTTTCGATTTTTCGACCTTATTTTTTTTAAGAGGCACGATTAGTAATTGTCCAGTGCGGCGTTTGACGGCCCCAAGACTCAAGTTTTTTTCAAAATGCGCGCCATTGATTTTCGCGAAATTTTCATTTCACGGGACATAATTTTTTGTTTTCGCAACGGATTTCTGCTATTCTAGGCTTAACAGCTTTGATAGCTTGTGGCGTGCGTACTGTTCTCGGGCGCCCAGATCTTTTTTGGTCTTTTATGTCCCCAGTTTCCTTAAACAATTTAATGCACCGATACACAAACATTCGACTAATGCCGAGCGGACGTAGCGTCTTAAAAATGTTGATTTTTCCATCTTACATTTATAAAGCGCAATAACTGCAATTCGGTTTTCTTTGTCTGACCATTCCATGGTAACACACAACACAAAATCAAATTCTTTCCACAGTAAAGTAATTTATAGGTTAACTCACGATTATCAATTGTCTAAATTTGGATGCGCTTATTTGTATTATTTTTATTGGGTGCGTTCATTATTGTAACTGTATTTATGTCCCTACTAGGTAGAAAAAACACACACTTGGTTCTGTTCCATAAAAATACAATATGTTCCAAAAAAGTCGTACTGCAGCATGGGCGGCCACAATAAGGAGCAAGAGGGGCACTTGCCCTCCTTTGGAGTATTTTTACCGACCGCCAACATATATAATTAACCCATTAATGGTCAAGCTATTGAGAAAAATTTTTCACAAAACTTGTAACGCAAATTCATTAAAATACATCAACTTAGACAATTATTGCATTTTGAAAAAATATATATTCTTAATTCTACAGGAATATAAGGATGCGTATACGCACCCTTGGCTAATAACAATATCAAATATAAGTAAACATGTAATAAGCAAATTATTTTATTTATGAATGAAATATGAACTTATTTGGAATGAAACATTTCAAAACACTCTGGGCACAGATGTGCTTTACATTTTACACATAAATAAATGGAGTTGCTTTTACTCAAACTGCACTTTTTTTTACATTCGTTTCATGCCTCTTATCAGATGACCAATATTATCAAATCTGATGACATCTGATAAACTGTTTTTGAAGGACGCCCATAGTTTGAATTTGTTGCTTCTCTATCAGTATCTACATTACTCTGATACTTCATAAAAGCAACTGCTAGTCGTGACCAATTAAGAAATTTTACTATCATTTGACAACTGTACAACTAATTTTTATTTTCACTATACTTATTCTGTAAATACATATACTGAACTATGAAAGAACACACAGTAGAAATGAACAATAGGTTAGATGGCTAAGACAAGATGAGACTTGTCGATGTTGAATCACACCTGTACATTTCACTGATTTGGCCAAAGGTGCGTATACACACCCCATAAATTTGAATGATGTACACAGCAACATGACAGATAAAATTTATATTTTTTCAAAATAGGATAATTCATAACAATGTTCTCATACGGTTTGACTATATAAATATTTTTTATATTACCAACAAGTGTATAGAAATTGCTTTTATAAATCAGTAAAATCTTCAAAAATTGACCAATTTCAAAATATTTAAAAAATATTCTCTTTAAATAAACTACGAAATAAAATATTCACGAAGCTATTGTATCCTAGAAATGCTTGTAAAATAATTATGCAATAAAAATAAAACAATTGCTTTCCTTAAAAAAATAATTTCTAAAAGGTTGCGTAGACGAACCTTTGGCCATTAATGGGTTAATAAGATAGGAGTCGATCTGTTGACCAATCTAGGCTGTTTTTCTTTAAGTTTTTGCATCATTTCGTCCAGTTGGTTGCAGAATATTTCTGCTGTGATCAATGAGCCGTTTTTGTTTGTTTGTTTTTTAAGTTACCTGTACGATATTCGGCGAACCAATTTGATATTGTCTGCTGCGTAGTAACACTAGAGCCAAATACACTATTAATATTTCGCGCGGTCTGCGATGCCGTAGTTCCACGTAAGAACTCATATTTAATAATAGTGCGAATTTCCGACCGTTCCATTTTCAACAAAATTAATTTAAAAAAAAAAGTTTTTAATATTATTTAGAGCATACAATGAGCCTGCATTACTACATTTAAGCCAAATTTTCTTTTGTTTTTCGTACTTGTGTTGTAATATTTTCCCTCATTTTAACAAGTACATATTGTGATAAATTTTAATATAGTATATTTTTTTCTTATTTGAAGTTTTGTTAACATTCTACAGAGTTTAATAATTTTGTGTAGTTCATCCAGTTTTACTCGGCTCGGAACAAAGAATAGAAAACAGTAGGGTAGGTAGGTTGGTAGTATTATTTCTGTCCATTTAAGCCAGATGTACAATTGTTGTTTCTGCTGAAAGTGGGGTAGTGTAGTTTGTTTAAGTTGGCAGTAGTTTTCCAGGGCCGGAAACATAAGAGGAATGAACGAAAAGTAAATACACAAAGCTGTAGGTGATGGCAGAACCAGCTAACATTTCTTAAATGTTACAAACTTTCACAGACAATCTTATAATGCTTAAGAGAACTCTAGGAAAAAAAACCAAAAAATCAAGTGTGAATTTTCTTTCAGGATTTCGTAGATATCCACTATACAGGGTGTAATTTAGAACTGTTTAAACATTGCTGACTTCTTCAGCCAATGAAGTATTGATAATTTTACTTTCCTGACCTTAATACGAGGTGTTTAAATTAAGTAACTGGACTGGCAACATAGTTTCATATGGAAATATTTGGGACGCGGGACTTGGAGAGGCGGCAGGTGAACATATGATACGCCTTCAGTACGAGTTTAAACTCGCTAGAGTCATTTTGTTGTCCATAGCGATTTTTTTCGTGAAACAGTTTTTTCTAGTGCGTTTTAAAAATGACATTCATTTTGAGCAACGGTGTACTATCAGGTTTGCTTCAGATTTGGGCACAGTGCAAAACTTCAACAAGCCTACGGAGACAGTGTTTTGTCAAGGACCCAGGTTTTTTGGTTGTTTAAGGCATTTTCAGAAGGAAGAGAGTTGATTGAAGATGAATCACGCAGCGGAAGGCCTTCATCTAAAAGAACCGATGAAAATATCGACAGAATCCGGGATATTGTGCGTTCAGATCGTCGGTTGACAGTCAGAATGATCAAAAAAAATTCGATTTTTTTTTAAGTATCTAGTTTTACCAACCGTCTACATATTATAAGGGAGGTATTGTGATCATACCGATTTTGACATTTCGAGATTTCGATGGATCTCCACGAATTGAGGTCCCTACATAACGTTTTGACTATTTTTAGCATGATGTCTGTGGGTCTGCCTGTCTGCCTGTCTGTCTGTCTGTCTGTCTGTCTGTCTGTCAGTCCGTCCGTCTCTCCGTCTGTCTGTGTACACGTGCAGAGCAAATTCGGCTGAAAGGATTTATATGAAACTTCATATTTAAGCTTCTGCCATCAATGGCACAAGTTGATCAACTTTTGGTAAAAATCGGTTGACTAAAAATGGGAGTTTACTCGTGTCGATTTTAAAATTTTTGTGAATATTTCACAACAAAAAAATTATTGAACAAAAGTTGCTATAAAAGCAATAACAAATAACTTTTATTTGAGACGTTTTTTGATTTCGAATAATTTTTGTAAAATTTTTCGAAATTTTTTAGTCTCATTTTTACATACTTATATGTAACGTTTCCATGGTCATGATAAATAATATCTGTTAAAAAATATTAGGCCAAGTTATTTCTACTCTGCTACTAGAATGTATTTTATACAAGTACTTTCTGATGGCGATTGGTCCTGTAGTGGCCACAGCTGATTTTTTATATTTAAAAAAATCACTTGCTAACCCAGTTACTACGTCCATGCCCTAGTTGTAACTAATTTTAAATATACCGCTATACTGTATTTGTCCAGTGTAAATCGTACTCGGTTCGCAGCGCTGTTTTTTCTATACTCTATCTCAGAAAGGCTGATAGTAATAAATCATTTTGTCAGGCAGTTACCAGTGGCGTGCACATTTTAAAGACCTTTAAATTGGTTTTGTGTATTTCTATATTACTATTTATCATTTTATTAAACGCTCGCCTGTGACCATATTTATCATATCATTAAACACACCCCTGTGACCATATTTTTCCTCAAAATTTTAGGGTCAAAATTTTATGGTCTATTGTGTTTAACCCTAGTTCGTATTCCCATATAAGGTGTGTGGCACACTCGGTTGTTTTTAACAATACAGACGATTCCGCTTAATTGGGCCACCGCGTAATTGGGGCAGCCGCTTATTTGGGACAAATCTCAAAGAACAGAAACCAAACCAAGGAACCAACAGTAAATTTACATGTTTAATTGGGACAACATTCCGCTTAATTGGGACAGTTAAGATCATAGTACATATTATGTTACACATATTCTCAAGAAAATGTACAAAGAATTTAATATTACAGCGTTATTTTATGCAGGAAGGAAATGAAGGGAGCCCTACATCCGCACTGAATACCTGTGCTGATTTTGTAGAAGTGAAATGTTACAAAAACAAAAGACAGACTACACTTGACGCATTTTTGCATTGAATTAAATTGTATGTACCTATTTATTATTTTATTTTGGAATTTATTATTATTTTTTCTTAAAAGTTTATATTTTTTGGTTATATGTAATTTATAGTTTTGTCCAAGAGTTTATAAAATAAAATTATTGAAAGAAAAATATGCATAGTTTAATTTTATGTGAAATTCGCTTAATTGGGGCAGCCGCTTAATTGGGCCAAAATGCCTAAGTCCCGATGTGTCCCAATTAAGCGGAATCGACTGTATTTCGTTTCGAACTATTCATATTTTGTGGGCCGCTTTTGTGTGAAAAAAACAATAACTTTTTACAAATAATAAATTTTATTACTATCAGTCTTTCGGAGATAGAGTATAATTTAAAATAGACCATAGACATCCAGTATCATGTTGACTTCTTATACTTATTAAATACCTACAAACCCTGATGAAAAGGGTTAAATTGCATAGTATTTCCATCAGTACTATGATTTATTTGAAAATATCCCTCGTGCCCCATTGGTATTTAACACTTCCATCTCCATCTTACATGACATATATGCTCTCATAAGGTGACATAAACATTCTCTCTAACGATTTGATCCCTCGAGTATTAACATTTGATGTTCCTTGTCTCTCCCCCTCTCATCATCCCTCATCCCGGTCCTGCTAAAATGTAAATCCACGCAGTAAATAATGAACACAGCCCTGAAAATGTCTGCAAACTTGTGTTAAATCTTTTGACATTTAAATATGGGCTCTATCCGTTTTATGCTTCCCCTTGAATTTTTGCTTTTCTCTACTTTTTTTGTTATAATGAAATGTTGATATTAAAATCAGTTTTTTTTCATGTTTTTTTGTAAATAAAAAGTTTTCTCTACGCACTGTTTTTAATATTAAACTCATTTATTCTTTTCATAACGTTTATAGATTTTTTGTTTCTTTTATTTTTGAATAATTCCATTTTATTTATGAACAAGAATTTTAATTAAAACTGATAAAAAATCGAGGAAATGATAAAAAAAGAAAAAGATTAGGGCTTATATTTTGCTAGATCTATATAAAAAGATGTACAGATCATTCTCTATGTAAATCTGTTTGACATTATACTTACTACACCAGTGTTTCCCAACCTTTTTAACCTCACGGACACCTTGTAATATCTCTTAAAGTTGGAGAACCCCTTTAATGGACCGCCAAAGTACTTGTATAAAATACATTCTAGCAGCAGAGTAGAAATTGGCCTAATATTTTCTAACAGAGATATTATTTATCATGACCATGGAAACGTTACATATAAATATGAAAAATAGGTACGTAAAATTTCGAAATATTTTTCAAAATTTTTTCGTTTTATCATAAAATGTCTCAAATAAAAGTTGTTTGTTATTGCATTTATAACAACTTTTGTTAAATAATTTTTTTCGAAATATTTTTCTGTTGCTAAATATTCGCAAAAATCTTAAAATCGACACGAGTAAACTCCCATTTTTAGTCAATAGATTTTTACCAAAAGTTAATCAACTCGTGCCATTGATGGCAGAAACTTAAATATGAAGTTTCATAAAAATCCTTTCAGCCGAATTTGCTCTGCACGTGTACACAGACAGACGGACAGACGGACGGACTGACAGTCAGACAGACAGACAGATAGACAGACCAACAGACAGACGGACGGACGGACAGACAGACCGACAGAGATCATGCCAAAAATAGTCAAAACGTTACGTAGGGACCTCAATTCGTGGAGATCCATCAAAATCTCGAAATGTCAAAATCGGTATGATCACAATACCTCCCTTTTATATGTTGGCGGTCGATAAAAATAGACACGAGTAAACTCCCATTTTTAGTCAATCGATTTTTATCAAAAGTTGATCAACTCGTGTCATTGATATCAGAAGTTAAATATGAAGTTTCATAAAAATCCTTTTAGCCAAATTTGCTCTGCACGTGTACACAGACAGACAGATGGACAGACAGACAGACAGACAGACAGACATACGGACAGACAGACAGACAGACGGACGGACAGACAAACCGACAGACATCATGCTAAAAATAGTCAAAACTTTTTGGATGGACCTCAATTCGTAGAGATCCATCGAAATCTCGAAATGTCAAAATCGGTCTAATCACAATACCTTCCTTATATATGTATGTTGACGATCGGTAAAAAATAGTGTTATGAAGCTTAAAAGAAATAAATTTAAAAGTAAAAAGTAAAAATAGTTATCTGTTTGAATTATAATTTTGAGGATTACCGTTTCCATGGTAATGATAAATAATATCTGCGTTAGAAAACATTGGGCCAAGTTATTTCTACTCTGCTGCTAGAATGTATTTTATACAAGTACTTTGTGATGGCGGTCGGTCCTGTGGTAGCCACAGCTGATTTTTTATTTTTTTTTACTTGTTCGGACTTAGCGAAGTCTGGACTATCAGGGTCCAGATTCAAGGTTCTACTGCATTCAAAACAAAGACAGAATTTTTTGACTCCGATGACATCGATGAAAATCTTTTAAATGCTTTGAAATTTTTTTCAAAAATCATTTCAAGAAATCCGATGTCTCCGAAATCGAATAACTTACAGAACTCCAGCAAACATGCCGAAACTGACAAAAAAAATCACCAAAAACAGTTGGTATTAAATTATTTAATTCACTGCCATTCCATGTCAGAAATGAAACGCAGTTTGCTGTATTTAAGCGGAAGATTAAGGTATTTCTTATAGAGCATTGTGTATACTCAATTAATGAATTCTTAAAATCTTGTAAGGACTGGTGTAGTCATGCCAATGGGAACATTGATTTTAGGTAATTTAATGTATGATTTTATTGTTTTATCAATTGTCTAACTTGTTTTACTTATCAAAATCTGTGTAAAATTTTAAATTCATCTACTGACATATCCTACATGCAGTCCTGTATTTAAAGAATTAATAAATATTATTATTATTATTTTTATTATCAAAATCTTGTGAACCCTTATATTAAGATCTCAAAAGTATAAAAAACTGGAGGGTTGTTTAAATCCCCCCTTTAAATTTCTTCAGTGAATGCATACTACTATTTATTTACATATAATTAATTTTGAAATTGACTGGTTCTTAACTGGCACTCGGTTCGTATTTCTTTGAGTGTAATTGTATGGTATTAAGATGTCACAACATGTGAAGTTGATGAACGAATGCGAACTCCCTGAATGCAAGAGGTGCAATTACGTTATTTCCAAATGAAATTATAAGATGCATTGTTACGCGGGGCATATTGAGAGTCGTTGTAAAAATTTGCATTTAGATTACGTGGATTAAGTGGTACCGTATGAATGGATAACGAGCCTGCACTAAAACCATTTTACTTTTAATTTCCGTTCATTTAACCGAGATACGGACTTAAGAACTGCTGCACTTTTCACAAATATTCTACATACTTCAAGAGCACCAATCAAATATTAAATTTAAAATAAGCAGACCATTCGCAAAAACAGTCCCAATTCAAATAAATATGCGTTTTTCTCGATAATTTTGTGTTTTTGATCAGATTATGTTTTTGGAAAATATAGCAGTTATTGTGTTTTTGATAAACATTTTTTTTTTAATTCATGGCCAAGTTTTGGCTATTAGTGTTATGTATCTTTTGTATTTATGGCTAACGTGGAATGTGTTTTCTTTTAAATTAAAAAGATAATATAATTTAAAAAAATAACAGTTGAGAATTCAGTTAATATTTGTAGAGAGTGTAGTGTGTTTTATTTTAAATTAAATGTATGTAAATTAAGTAACTGTACTGGCAATATAGCGTTTATTCTGACAACATTTGGGACGCGGGACTTGGAGGGGCTGCATGTGAACATATGATACACCTTCAGTACGAGTTTGAACTCGCTAGAGTAATTTTGTTGTCCATAGCAATTTTTTTTGTGAAATTTTTTTCTAGTACGTTCTAAAAATGAGTGATATTCATTTCGAGCAATGGTATGCTATCAGATTTTGCTTCAGACTTGGGCACAGTGCAACGGAAACTTTTGCAAAACTTCAGCAGGCCTACGGAGACAGTGTTTTGTCAAGGACCCAGGTTTTTTGATGGTTTAAGGCCTTTTCAGAAGAAAGAGAGTTGATTGAAGATGAATCACGCAGCGGAAGGCCTTCATCTTCAAGACCCGATGAAAATGTCAACAGAATCCGGGATCTTGTGCGTTCAGATCGTCGGTTGACAGTCAGAATGTTCAGGGAAGAGTTGAATTTGACTCACACTACCGTTCATCAGATTTTGAATGAATTGGGGATGAGAAAAATCTGCAATTTCAATAAACGAGTTTTTGGTCAGTAAAAACATTGCTGTGGCTCCTCAGCCTCCTTATTCGCCTAACTTGAGTCCTTGTGACTTTTTCCTCTTACCAAGATTGAAAAAGCAACTTAAGGGACGCCATTTTGGGACACTCGAAAACATTCAAACGTCCGTAATCGACAAGTTGAAAGCTATTCCAGTATCCGAGTTCCAGCGCTGCTATGAGGATTGGAAGAACCGTCTCCAGCGCTGTGTGGCTTCCCAAGGAAGTTATTTTGAGGGAGACAATATTGAATTGTAATTTTATTCGAAAAAAATTTTTTTTTTGTTTCGAATACCTTGTAGAATACTCTATCGAATAAGTAAAAATAAAATGTTTGCTAGGAACAAGAAAAGCGATGGACTTCATGGTACACTAATAGTTCATTTTTTAGTGTACCATTTAGCCCCTTTAACACTTTTTTTAGAGTGTATAATAATAGCAAAAACACTGTTTGTTGTCTCGATCGGTTCAATTCAGAAAATTGAATCTAAATTTTAATAAAATATGTAAATATTCATGCAGAGGCGAGAAATAAAAATTAATCCTTACTTAGCATACAAAACAATATCCTGTATATGAAAATGCATGGGACTAACCCCCTGTCAAAACAGATATTCGTGCTTTTTAATGGATTCATTAGAAAATTAATCAAAGCAAGAGTGAAGTGAAATGCAACGATAGCAGTACCCTTCTACCTCATAATCTGGCGACTCTATTACAACCTTATCGCCAGCGGGAGCCCCGTGGAGATCACTGTCGACGCTAGCCGTCTCGACGCCCTAGGGTGGCGACTCACGAAATACAGATTAACAAATCCCTATCAAAAGATATGGCGCATAACTAATGAAATTGATAACAGTGGGATTTTAAAATAATATCACATAACAAAAAAATATAATATATCGGACAAGATTAAATAAGCACTATATATTGATCTTGGGTGTGATTTTTAGGGTTGTTTAGGTATAACCACCAAAAAAACCCTTATAACGTCACTCTTGTGTCTGTCTGTACGGTAGAAATTATAACTCAACGACAACATAGAAAGTCAAAATTTGGCATACTTATACAACTCTTTGACCCGCATATAACAAAATACTGAGAGTTCAAAAAAACACATCCCCAGGTAAATATAAACAATTATGTATTTAATTTAAAAAAATATATATATTTTTTAATTTGAGAGGCATACCAAATGATACCTCTTAATGCGTGGATCAACAAGCAAATATTTATTTTTGAAAAATATGTCCATAATCTTTTGTTCCCCACCTTATCTCTCGAAGGTTGATTTAAAAATCTGAAAAAAAATCCACAAAGAACATAGTTCAACAGTAATTTTTGATCAAGTTAGTTCTTCGAAAAATGCATTTTTTTTTTTGTATCGTCGATATAATTTGTTACCATCACCCTGCATCTGTTCAATTTTTTGTGCCGACTAATACTGCAATTTATTGTTAATTTTTAATTTACCTTACTAAAAACAGAGTAGCCCAAAATGTAGTAGATGTTACGTACCTGAAAAGAAAAAGAATATTACATATTATTTTATATATTTATTTCAAAAAAAATATTCTATAAACATTCTTATCAAAAAATATCTTAAATAAAAGTTGTTCATTATTATCTACCTGTGCCCACCTGTGTGCACCATTGCCCGCAAATTGGCATCACTCTAAAAAGAGTTAATTCATGTTACAAAAATCTTAATGCTTCGTAAAAATCTCAAAAAGGTAAAAAAAATACCACTTTCTATAGATGTGACCATTGATAAAAATTTTAAAAAATTAAACACGATTCAATTTATTGATCAATTAATTTAAAAAGTTGACATTCAATTAATTGATGTGTGTAAAGTGTAAAAATTTCGTCAATTAATTGATCAATTAATTGACAAAAAAGTTGATCAATTTATTTTGAAAGTTCTATTTTTCATCAATTTTTCAACAATTTTTTAGGGTATTCTAGGTATATTTTTATGTGTTAAGATATTGCCAACTGTTTAGATGTAGAATAACCTCTAAATATATTGTTTGTGTTTCGTTTTCAAATGTGACAGGACTTAGAACGTTCTAATTTACCATCATCTAGGTTATTTCTTTTGTTATTGTTCACAGCTCGTAAATTTGTGAAGGTTTTTTCAATATTTTCATTCTGATAAATATGTCAACATGTTTTACAGTTGGTAATTGTTTCCAAGGTTACCAATAAATGTTTCAATTAATTGACAAAAAACTTGATCAATTTATTGATCAATTAATTGAACTGTCAAACCAACTTTATTCACAGAAATCCTTGACCTTGATCTGTTAAGTGTCAGTCTGAAATTGTAATATTAAGCAATGTAATGAAATAAATATAATTCATCAGGTAATTTCACGTCTAAGTTATTCCGCGTCTTGCTTATAATTTTCTCATCAATTTTCCAGAATAATTTAAATTGAAATAGGCGTGTTTCTTCGCACCTGGATACGAGATCTCTCTAACCAGCTCCACATTAATAAACGAATCAATTTAAATATTTCATAAACATTTTTTTACATTTAAACATTTAAATACCGGAGAAAAAGCTGAAGAAAAGCATAGAAAATTAGTGTGAATTTACACACAAGGGTTTTGTACGTATTTAACCCATTAATGGCCAAATGTTCGTATACGCAACTTTTTAGAAATTATTTTTTTTAAGGAAATCAATTGTTTTATTTTTATTGCATAATTATTTTACAAGCATTACTAGGATACAATAGCTTCGTGAATATTTTATTTTGCAGTTTATTTAAAGAGTATATTTTTTTAAATATTTTGAAATTGGTCAATTTTTGAAGATTTTACTGATTTATAAAAGCAGGCATTTTCTATACACTTGTTATATATACACACATATATATATATATATATATATATATATATATATATATATATATATATATATATATATATATATATATATTATATATATATATATATATATATTATTTTTTCAAAATAGGATAATTCATAACAATGTTCTCATACGGTTTGACTATATAATGGGTGTTTTTTTTAGAGGTATAGAACTTTAAATTGCAATAAAACAACGATGGATTATTCGATTGACATGAATTTTTTTTTATTCGAAAGATAATCTTGTGGCATTACATTTTAAATATGACCTGGCATATGACCGCCACGGCTGGCTCGGATGTAGTCCAATCTGGACGTCCAATTTTCGATGACTTTTTCCAACATTTGTGGCCGTATATCGGCAATAACACGGCGAATGTTGTCTTCCAAATGGTCAAGCGTTTGTGGCTTATCCGCATAGACCAATGACTTTACATAGCCCCACAGAAAGTAGTCCAGCGGTGTTAAATCACAAGATCTTGGAGGCCAATTCACAGGTCCAAAACGTGAAATTAGGCGGTCACCAAACGTGTCTTTCAATAAATCGATTGTGGCACGAGCTGTGTGACATGTTGCGCCGTCTTGTTGGTATGATTTAATGTAATGCCACAAGATTATCTTTCGAATAAAAAAAAATTCATGTCAATCGAATAATCCATCCTTGTTTTATTGCAATTTAAAGTTCTATACCTCTAAAAAAAACACCCGTTATATATATATATAGTCAAACCGTATGAGAACATTGTTATGAATTATCCTATTTTGAAAAAATATAAATTTTATCTGTCAAGTTGCTGTGTACATCATTCAAATTTATGGGGTGCGTATACGCACCTTTGGCCAAATCAGTGAAATGTACAGGCGTGATTCATCATCGACAAGTCTCATCTTGTCTTAGCCATCTAATCTATTATTCATTTCTACTGTGTGTTCTTTCATAGTTCAGTAAATGTATTTACAGAATAAGTATAGTGAAAATAAAAATTATTTGTGCAGCTGTCAAATGATAGTAAAATTTCTTAATTGGTCACGACTAGCAGTTGCTCTTATGAAGTATCAGAGTAATGCAGATACTGATAGAGAAGCAACAAATTCAAACTATCGGCGTCCTTCAAAAAACAGTTTATCAGATATCATCAGATTTGATAATATTGGTCATCTGATAAGAGGCATGAAACGAATGTAAAAAAAATGCAGTTGGTGTAAGAGAAACTCCATTTATTTATGTGTAAAATGTAAAGTACATCTGTGCCCAGAGTGTTTTGAAATGTTTTATTCCAAATTCATATTTCATTCATAAATAAAATTATTTGCTTATTACATGTTTACTTATATTTAATATTGTTATTAGCCAAGGGTGCGTATACGCATCCTTATATTCCTGTAGAGTTAAGCATATATATTTTTTCAAAATGCAATAATTGTCTGAGTTGATGTATTTTAATTAATTTGCGTTACAAGTTTTGTGAAAAATATTTTTTCTTAATAGCTTGGCCATTAATGGGTTAATAAGTGTGTGAAAAAGGTTGTACGCAGTTGCAGCGCTAGAAGAGGGGGGGGGGTCCCAAATATTGCTCTGGCTCCCAGTTGCCCCTTAACTAACAAAAGTTTTTACTAACTAAACGAAACCTAATTACCTAAATTGATCATATTTACTGTTCGTCTTTGTAATTTTGGGCGAAATTTGTTGGAATCGGCACGATGAAATTTTGTTAGGTTACGTAAAGGCATACAATGTAAACATTCTCTACGATGTAGACTGAGATAGTTAATGTGTTTATATTTCTATCTCATTAAAACAACTCACTAACTATAAAGCCGCATTCAGACCTCTTTAAATTAACAAGTTATAGACTGTGCGTTGTGTCGCTCTGAGTTATGCTTTAATGCATTCTTTTAACGTTCCATGTACCGTACACATCTGTTATAAATTAGTACGTTACGAATAGCCCTCCATCTGTGCATTTTGAAACCAACTATTTAATTTCGTAAAATATTTTATATGTATTATCGTTCTTATAATTCTGTTGTCTTAGATTTTAACTACCTAATTACCTAAATTGATCATATTTACTGTCCGTCTTTGTAATTTTTAGCAAGATTTGTTAATGATGACATTATGTTAGGTTATGTAAAGGCATTCGATAACTACGGTGTCACTGATAGAATGCGATAGCCAATTTGTTTATATGTCTGTCTCATTAAAACATCTCACTAGCTATAAGTTTAGAAAATTATGCACAATCCACAACAAACAGCGTATTAAATTTGGAGGTCTGAACGGTTGCACGTCTTATCATATGACAAACTTTCTGATGACAGTCAACAGTCCATAAGATACAGTGCATAAGCTATTGATTTAAGAGCTCTGAATGCGGTTTAAGTTTGGAAAACTATCGTCAATCGACAACGTATGGCATATTAAATTTAGAGGACTGAACGATTGTTCGCGTTACCATATGACAAACTTTTAGTGACTATCAACAGTGCACAATAGTCTATAGTCGACTAATTTAAGAGCTCTGAACGCAGCTTAAGAGAAATAAAGGAACTAATATGAAAAAGTTGAATTTTTAACGCCTTGTTGTGAAATTTTGGGCGTTACTCTCGACACAATAATAATAATAATAATAGGTTTTAACTATGCTGCATATTGAGGGTACACGTGCACAGATCAGGTTACCGGAAACCCAATCATAACAAATCTATTCAGTCCATAGATTCGCTTTTTATACCTGAATTATCTCCGTACTGTTACAAATTGTATAAGTACCCCCTAATAATACATTCAAAACCACAATAAATGTCCGCATTCATTGAATCTCTATTCATAATTCACCGCTTGTCAAATGTGACAGTGGTACTGAACATGTTAACCGTAATAACCGATAACAATGCACACAAGATATTATTAAATGCCTATTGTGTTAGATGAATATATTTTTTCATTAATAATTAGTTTAGGAATTATTAATCGATATTTCAAATTAGTATATTTTGAATAGAGTACTGCATACACACAACGGCAAATTTAAAGGAACAGATTAAAAATTATGTTTTTTTTTACAGTAGGGAAAAAAACAGTAAGGAAAGATTGTATCGACGCCATAGAGAACAAAATGCCATTTAATTTCCCAGGATAACCATACCAAGGATTATCTTATATATTATGTTCTCCCATTACGATCAAAACAATAATGAAAATTTAGAAGCCGAAGAATTAAGCGAGTTAAGGACGTTTCAATAAAGAAAGGTTGAGTACCACTGGTCTACATACATATAAAAAATATGCCAACTGTATATATCTACATATATATACTATGGATATATGTATGTGTTTCCATATTGTTCATAGAAGCACATTCTACAACACAATGACGCATTATAAAATTAACAAAAATATCTACAAATACCTTTCCAATTGCTCCAATTTTAGTCTCCATGGAGTCCTAACACTAAGGTCCACACTATGACGCACTTTTGCATGTATTTTCTGCACTTTTTTCCACTTAAAAATAACTAAAAACACCAGAGAAATTAACAACGCCACTTGTAAAACTCGCCAGTCATACTGATCAAGATGGCTATCACTGATAAAGCTCATTAAGGAATTTAATCTTTAAATATTAATAAATAAGGAATAGAATTGCCTAAAATAGTTATTAATGAGATTTAACACATACATTTATATTTTATCAACAGTATACATGCTTGAAATTACACACACCAGCAAATGTTAAGGAACAGATTGAAAATTATATATTTTCTTAAATTTTATTATTTTGTAGCCTATATCTAGATAGCTTTGAATGCTCTACTACAGTGGTTCTTAAACTGTGGTCCCCGGACCCCTGGGGCTCCGCGTAGCCATTACCGGGGGTCCGCGAAACAATTATGACAATAACTTTACATCCCCCAACTTTTCGCTTTTATTCAAATAACTCATTTAATAAAAATCCTACATGGTCAGGACTTTTTGTATTTGTTGTTACCAAACTAGTTATTGACATAACTAAACAATAATTATTAAAAATGTAATTATTTTTATTCAACTGAAAATTATTTACAGAAAACATATTATAATAAGATCTATTTTGACCAATATTTGACCAAGAAATGTTTGTATGAGTTTAACGTATTATAATTTGCAACTTTTTTAATTCTTTTTACTACTATTTTTATTCATTTTATGTTTTTTATTCGTAATGCTAATAAAAATGTTCATCTCTATAAATGCGCAAGACCATTTATTAAAATAACCAGCGATACATTTTTACCAATATTTATTATAACGTAGTGCCTATGAGATTATTGAGCCAGAAATTAAGTCTCAAGAACGACGTAAAATGCCTAGGGTTGGGATGAGGTCCGCAAAAAAAATGTTGTTCAAGGGGGGGGGGGGTCCTCGGACTACATAAGTTTAAGAACCCTTGGTCTACTAAAAAATGAACGAAGATTGTATCGACGCCAAGGAGAACAAAATGCACAATTTAATTTAGCTACTAGTGTATCTTTTGGTGGAGGTTCAACTATGGTGTGGGGTGCAATATGTTTGGGAGCTCGCACAGAGTTACTAGTGATTGATGGCGGAGCGTTAACTGCAGATAGGTACATCAGAGATATTCTTCAAGACCATGTTGTACCTTTTGCCCCATATATCGGAGAAAATTTCATCCTAATGCAGGATAATGCGCGCCCACACGTCGCCCACTGTGTACCAATCTTTTTAAATCAAGTGGTTATAACAACAATGGGTTGGCCAGCGTGCTCCCCTGACCTCAACCCGATTGAACATTATTCCAAAAAACATCGTACTAGAAGAGGGGTCGGCAACACGGCGCCCTCTGTGGGGTTTTTAGGCGCTCTCGCCTCGCTATCGAGACACATATATACTGAGCCCAATATCCACACGAGGACCGAGAACCTTTTATTTTGCTTATCACTTGGATTTTGAGAGGTGAGGACCTTTTTTTTTGCTCCCTCAATAAGATTTGAATTTATATTGCGCCCTTATTGACAAAAAGACCGACCCCTGTACTAGAAGATTACCTGAGAGATATCAACAATACGTACACTACAGGGAAAATAATTAGATTTTTATGTCTGTTTCAAAATTTGTCAGTTTGTGTATATACAACTTTCATTTCATCAATTTTATATACTACATTGTTTGCAACAACAGTTTGTCTCATTTTTGAATTAAAGGTGAATTTATTTTATTTTTATCAAGGTGTTTTGTACTATTAATTATTAAATAATTGATTTATTACGCTATTTCCAGTTACAAGTTATTTGAATACCTGAAATAAAACAATTTTAAACATAAAAAATCAGCTGTGGCGACCACAGGACCAACCGCCATCACAAAGTACTTGTATAAAATACATTCTAGCAGCAGAGTACAAATGGCCTAATATTTTCTAACAGAGATATTATTTATCATGACCATGGTTACATATGAGTATGAAAAAATAGATACTAAGAAAAATTTCGAAAAATTTTTCAAAAATTTTTCGTTTTATCAAAAAATGTCTCAAATAAAAGTTATTAGTTATTGCATTTATAGCAACTCTTGTTAAATACATTTTTTCGAAATATTTTACTACTGCTAAATATTCAAAAAAAATCTTAAAATCGACACGAGTAAACTCCC
Organism: Liopterus haemorrhoidalis; assembly: GCA_963971575.1. Taxonomy (NCBI): domain Eukaryota; kingdom Metazoa; phylum Arthropoda; class Insecta; order Coleoptera; family Dytiscidae; genus Liopterus; species Liopterus haemorrhoidalis. Next base: position 69,864,732 of record OZ020613.1, read on the forward strand.
ATTTTTAGTCAACCAATTTTTACCAAAAGTTGAATCAACTCGTGCGATTGATGGCAGAAGCTTAAATATGAAGTTTCATAAAAATCCTTTCAGCCGAATTTGCTCTGCACGAGTACACAGATAGACAGACAGACGGACAGACCGACAGGCGGAAAGACGGACAGACGGACAGACGGACAGACGGACAGACGGACAGACAGACAGACGGACGGACAGACAGACCGACAGACATCATGCTAAAAATAGTCAAAACGTTATGTAGGGACCTCAATTCGTGGAGATCCATCGAAATCTCGAAATGTCAAAATCGGTATGATCACAATACCTCCCTTATACAAGGTGTCTCAAAAGAAATTTTATATTTAGTGGATCGATTAAAAAAAAAGTAAGCCGTATATAGAAAAAATGTTTATTAATTATTAAAATACACTTTTTGGGGATTTATTTCTTAAAAATAATATCGTCTAAATGTAGACCCTCGCGTTCTCGGCACTCATTTAATCGAACAGTAAAATTACTTATGACGTCTCGGCAGGTGGACTCAGGGATGGCTGCCATTTCGTGACGGATATTTTCTTTCAAATGCGCCAGTGAAGTCGGTTTACTGGCGTAAACTTTAGATTTAAGATAACCCCATAGGAAAAAGTCCATAGGGGTTAAATCTGGACTGCGTGGAGGCCAATTTATGTCACCTCGTTGAAAATCGCTCAATCACCTGATTTACGAAATTAAGCCTCTGACTGGCATCTTGGGGCTTTAATTCTTGCACCAATTGAATTTTGTAGGGGTGCAGATTTAGGTTTTTGTGCATAATGCGATGTAATGATGATCTATGCACATTTAAAGCTCTTGCGCGCTTCCGAATTGAAAGGTTCGGGTCGTCACGAACAGACTGATTAACATTCTCCACGTTTTCTACCGTTCTTGATGACCTAGGTCGCCCGGATTTTGATTTATCCAGCGTTGTACCAGTCTCTTCAAACTTTTTAACCCAATGTCGAATGAGAGGAATGCTTGGCGCATCATTTAAGTGGTGAAAATCTCTAATACTGCAGAATTTTCTACGCGCTACAGTCGCCGAATCACTGTTTTTGTAAAACTCTCGCACGCATAACGCGCGGTCTGCTCCCGAGAAACGCTCCATAGCGACTGAATTCCCAAGAGCCAGGCTATCGATTGACATAACCCCCGCGCCCCTCGGATACGTTGCGTTCACGCAGTAAGCTAAATAAATATAAAATTTCTTTTGAGACACCTTGTATATGTTGGCGGTCGGTAAAAATCAGCTGTGGCCACCACAGGACCGACCGCCATCAAAAGTACTTGTATAAAATATATTCTAGCAGCAGAGTAGAAATAACCTAATATTGGCCTAAAATTTTCTAACAGAGATATTATTTATCATGGAAACGTTACATATAAGTATGAAAATATTAAGAAAATATTGAGACTAAAAAAATTTACAAATATTTATCGAAATTTTTCGTTTTATCAAAAAACGACTCAATAAAACGTTATTAGTTATTGCATTTATAGCAACTTTTTTTCAATTAATTTTTTCGAAATATTTTTCTGTTGCTATATATTTGCAAAAATCTTAAAATCGACACGAGTAAACTCCCATTTCTAGTCAACCGATTTTTACCAAAAGTTGATCAACTCGTGTCATTGATGTCAAAAACTTAAATATGCAGTTTCATAAAAATCCTTTTAGCCTAATTTGCTCTGCACGTGTACACAGACAGACGGACAGACAGACGGACAGACAGACGGACAGACAGATGGACATACAGACAGACGGACGGACAGACAGACAGATCGACCGACATCATGCTAAAAATAGTGAAAACGTTATGTAGGGACCTCAATTCGTGGAGATCCATCGAAATCTCGAAATGTCAAAATTGGTATGATCACAATACCTCCCTTATATATGTTGGCGGTCGGTAAAAAATTATTTTGTAGGGCAGTGTTTTCACTCGTGTGTACATTTATATATTCGGGAGTATAACCAGCTAAGTTAGCTACTCCCAAAACTGTAAATAATAATAATAAATAATAATTTATACGTACTATGTAAACATATTAGGCAATTAGTTATGAAGTCATTGTCTTTATAAAAGAATCGACTGTAGAGTTCTTCTTGTTATTGTCCTCACGTCCTGCACATCAAGGAACCCCACAATTTTCCTCTGTAAATTACGGATATCACCAAGAAAATGGTGTGCATTTCCATCGGTGTATATTTCGAGAATGCTGTCCAATTCGAAACGATTTATCGAAGAATTACCAACCATTTTGTGGTCATTCTCTTTACAAATCCTTTTTTGACATTTTTTCATATATTCCTTCATTCTACTCCATACATATAAAGTGTTTGGATGCTTTTAGTGGAAAAATTTTATTGGTTTCTGTTCTCATAAATATATATTATTTACCTACGTGACACAGTTAGTTTTGAATGGTATATTGAAGTGGAGTGCTTCGCTCTCAAACTGTTTCAATATAAATATATTGGTTTGGTTAGCCTGTTTCACACACAATTACCGAATACCTACGTATACATTTTATACGATTACACTAAAACTATTACGCTTTTTCTCTTCTCTTATAAAAATAAATTGAAACGTAAAATATGTGTCTGTACTGCTGATATATAATATGCGTTGGAAAACAAAGTTTGTTTATTGCCTGTATGATGTATTAAAAGTGTTAAGTCTAAATAATTTTGAAACATGGGCAGAGGCAAAGCTATTGATGAAAAAAATCGGTTAATCATTGTGTACTTAGCAAAAACAGGAAAAACCAATTCCGAAATCGGAAACTTACTAGGTTTGTCAAGATGCAATATTAGAAATATTGTAAAATTGTACAAAACAAGTTGTTCAGTTGCCCCAAAGTCCCAGTACGTGAGTAAAACTACACTGACGGACAATGACAAACGTGCATTGAAAAGAATTATTAAGGATAACAGACGTGCTAACTACAGTCAATTGAGTGTACTGTGGAGCGATATTGTTGGAAGACGTGTTTCAAGGTCTATATGTCATAAGGAAGCTAAAAAATTAGGATTTGGAACCTATAAGGTAATATTTTTTTAATCGGACTCTTAAATGTATATTTACAGAAATTTATAAAACTTTCTTAGGCCAAGCAAAAACCATTGTTGACGTCTAAGCAAAAAAAAAACAGGTTGAAATGGGCAAGAGAACATAAAATATGGAATTATGAAAAGTGGATCAGCGTGCAATGGAGCGATGAGTCTAGGTTTGAAGTCTGTGTAGGGGACAACCGGAGCAGAGTTGTTCGTCAGAAACATGAAGCATATATATGCTTGAAAAGAACGGTGAAATTTTCAGCATCTGTCATGGTGTGGGGTTCAATGTCTGCAAGAGGTGTAGAAAAACTTCACTTTATCGATGGCATTGTTAACACAGCCAAATTTTTAAGTATTTTAGAGGAGTCTCTGTTGTCAACTATGGAACATGCATTAATCTATGGGGAGGATTTTATTTTTCAACAAGATGGAGCCGCTTGCCATACGTCAAAAAAATCTTTGAAATGGTTCCGTGATCATTCTATTCCACTTTTAGAGTGAGTTTCAAGTAGCCCAGACTTATCCCCCATCGAGACACTTTGGCAGGAAATGAAAAAACAATTGCGTATAACACCGGCTAGAACAATTCCAGAATTAAGACTAAAGCTTCAAGAAATATGGGATAATTTTACTCCTCGACAATGCCAAGACCTTGTAGATACTATGCCTAGAAGAATTAATGCCGTTATAAAAATGAAAGATGACTTTACCCAGTGGTAACTTCTGAAATAGGTTTCCAAGTTAATGGCTTTCTAATGGAAATATTATTTTTTTTCTTATTAATTTATTTTAATAGTTGTAAATATTAATCGTTAATCTCTAAAATGTTTCATTGAAAATAAAATATTACCTAGATTTCATAAGCTATTCGCATTCTGTTAATTCAACACCAATAAGTAAAAATGTCGTAGCTGGGCCAACTGATAGTGGACAGGGCTCGTAAATAATAATATTATTTAAGAATATATTAAGCAGATTTAATATTTCTGTATCCCTTATGTACCATTTCTCGATTTATCTTGTGTTAATTATTGTTTGTAAAATATTGCTCTCGCAAGATGCAACTGCAATTTTTATCCAACATAACCTTTCAGCTTTCCCCAAGGTACGTTTAGTCCCCTAAAATATATTTTAAAATGCCTCAGACCTATTTAAAAAGTAATAACATCCATTTTACGACCTATTTTCAACAATATCATGGATTATAGCACATTATAGTGGTTTTAATTCCCCCTCTCCCCCCTAAATTCACCTCTGCACATGTGACATATGGTTAGTTACTATTGTATATCTAAGTGTTTATGAAAAGACTAACGTTTTTTTTTTTTAGGGTGGTTCTCAGCTGTCTGTTTGATTTGGGTCTTTTTTAATTCAATGACATTTTTAATCCACTATTCAAAATATGACCCTTGTCAAAAGAACTGATTATTTTTTAAGTAAACAGAAGATTTCCATTTGATTTTATTTTAACTTCCGGTTTCAACACAAATTTTTTCAACTTTTTATCTAGCATGAGGAATTAGTATCTTTTTTTTTCTTGAAAGTACATTAAATCAGCTTTACAAAGATACGAAAATATCACACTTTAATTTCAACCATTTCAAAATGGCGACCAAATATTTGTAATATTTTTTATGTAGCCACATACAGACAGTTCAATGTCTAAGTGGTGTTCTTTATATTTGTTTTATAATATTAATTTTGTTAAATTTATAGTCTAATTTGTACTAAAAACCAGTGGCGAAGGGAAACCTCCGCTAGACTTGCCCTCCCATAAAAAAATATTTAAAAATAAAATGTAAATTTAAAAAAAAAATAATAATAATATTTAGATAAATCTTCAAAAATACATCAAATTATGTTCTATACAAATTTTTGTCCAAGGCTTGCTTTACTAGTTACGAATTAATTATCATGACCATGGAAACGTTACATATAAGTATGAAAAAATTGAGACTTAAAAAAATTTTAAATAATTTTACAAAAAAAATTCGAAATTTTTCGTTTTATCAAAAAACGTCTCAAATAAAAGTTATTAGTTATTGCATTTATAGTAACTTTTGTTCAATAAATTTTTTCGAAATATTTTTCTGTTGCTAAATATTCGAAAAAATCTTAAAATCGACACGAGTAAACTCCCATTTCTAGTCAACCGATTTTCATAAAAAACAATAGGGTTCTTCCCATTTAACAGGAGAATTTTTTAGTACCAGAACGAACTCTTTAAGTTAAACCGTTTTTGAGTTATCGTGTATACACACAGACAGACAGACAGACAGACACACACACACACACACACACACACACACACATACGGACGGCACTTCGAAAATAGGTTTTTTGGATTCCCTGGACCATGAAACGTGGTCATCCGTCAAAATCTCGACATCGAAAATTTTCGCGATTACAATACTTGCCCCTTATATATTAAGGTCGGGCAAGTAAAAATAAATGAAATAAATAAAAAAAAAAATTTAAAATCTCTAGCACGATGTTAAAGAGCAAAGGTGAAGTGACATCTCCTTGTTTGACCCCATTATGAATTTTAAAAGGCTGAATGATTCCATCCACTATTCATTTGGTAATATCTTCGCATAATTGTAAGAAAAATGACTTCTGTGTTTTCTAGATTACATTTTATCATGTCTTAATTTTAATATACGATATATTTTGACGTATTTTGTTGCATATTTCGTTTAAAAATAAAATGAGATTATGAATGTATGAAATTTGCAATATGTGTCTATTTACGGGTAATGAATTTTGCAAATAGAATTAAGTGTAATATAAGTTGATCCGATATGATTAAACATAGAAGTTGAGAATAAATTGTTGGTGAAATGGCGGTGGGATGCGGGTTCGCATCCCGCCTTCCGCCCGGCAACCTGGGGGTTATTTCCGCAGCCAATTTTAGGTATAATCCGTTTAGTAAATGCCCATTTGCATACGCTCTGGTGACGTGTTGATGAATTATTAAAATATAGTTTACTTCACACACACACACACACACACACACGTGTGAAATTTACTTACACCTACCCATATACGTGTGTGATTGTTACGTACAGCAAGGAGAAGAAATGAAATGGATTACACTGGCCAACACAATTTTTGCTTACTTACATCTAAAGTGGGTTTTACACGATTCAATTAATTGGTCAATTAATTGAAAAAGTTGACATTCTATTAATTGATGTGTGTAAAACGTAATAATTTCGTGAATTAATTGATCAATTTATTTTGAAAATAGAACAAGTTCTATTTTTCGTCAATTTTCATAAATTTTTTAGGGAATTCTAGGTATATTTTTATCTGTTAAGATATTGCCAACTGTTCAGTTGTAGCATAACCTCGAAACATATTATTTGTGTTTCAGTTTCAAATCTAACATAATCTCAAACTTTCTAATTTATCATCATCTAGGTTATTTCTTTTGTTTTTGTTCACAGCTCGTAATTTTGTGAAGATTTTTTCAATATTTTCATTTTGATAAATATGTCAACATGTTTTACAGTTGGTAATGTAAAAATTTTCAAAAAAATTGATAGATAAATTGATGTGTGTAAAGTGAAGTTTTTGTTCCCAAGGTTACCAATAAATTTTTCAATTAATTGACAAAAAACTTGATCAATTTGTTGATCAATTAATTGAACTGTGTAAAACTAACTTAAGACTTGTTTCTTACTAATTTGGTGCTGCTGAAGTCAAATATCACATCAGATTTTTGCTCTACAACAAATACATATTTTCGGCCAAATAATGCTTCTATCGTTTAATTTTAGACGAAGATACTGTAATTGGTACAAATTTGTAGAACAATAAGGACTAAATAATTAGAAAATATTCTTAAAATTTTATTTATAGTGAAAGAAAGAAAATGAGAACAGTTTTAATTACATTTTAATGCATTGGAGTGTTAAAATAAAAATACAAAATAACTTGAGGATTAAATGGTCGTTTGTAATATTTTCTGGAGTGCACCATTCCCGATAAGTCTCTTTTAATACTCCAACAGTAGTCAGCCATCATGTGAGTATACCACCTTCCTTGATAACGTCTCTCCATCTCTTTTAAATCCTAATGGAAACGTTCACCCTGTTTATCACTAACATCTCCAAGATCGACAGGAAATTTGTCACGATGACTTAAAAAATGAAGTTTCACACTCATGTTACACCCCAGATGATAATTTTCAATCAAATTTCAACGACCTCCACATAGTTATCTGGGAAACTTATTGAACAACAAGTACAAACCTGAACATTTAATGGATGCAGCGGTCATACTAAGTACCCTACCCTTGACTTTGCAACCCCCGCCGTTGTAAAAAGGTCTATAACAGGTACCTGCATGTAAGGCGTTCCTACGAAATCGGACAACAAGAACGTTGAAATTAAAGTAGACGTATATCATAACGTAAAAAGATGAAAAAAGTCAAAATACGATAGAACAAAAATTTGACGTGATAGGCAGAAACTGTTAACATTTTTTAAATCAGCACCCTAAAATTAGTTAAAAACAAGTATCAGATCTAAGTCAGCAAAAAAAAGTTTAAATTTGACCAGTGTAATCCAACCGATAATACCGAAGCAAAGAAAATATTAAAAAATTAAAAAATAAAAAAAAGAATTAAACTTAACTTTCTAGATCCAGCCGTTTGGTCATAATTTTTACAGAATAGACAGACAGACACATGAGTGACGTTTTAAGGTTTTTTTGGTCCTATAGTCGGATTGCTGATAGGTGACTGTTCGTTGCTACAAGTATCGATATACAATACTATATGCTTTCTCTGTCTATATCATTATAATTATTTGCATACCCATAGTAACGTATAGTGACGCAAGTTGACAACTAACCTTCCAAATTATTTTAATAAAAAAACAAATCATTAGAAAGAAACGGCATGATTCGAAGATATCTTTACTAATTTGAGCATGAAAATAAATTTACAGCAGTACTCAAACAAACAAAATTATTAATTTTAAGGTAATAATTATAAATAAGGAAAAACTTATACTCATACGTAAATTTAGGATTATAATTTGTTGTTTAGTTAAATTAAATTTTTATGTTTCCCCTAAGTACAAAGTAATAAAATATTAAGTGAAAATATATTTATTCATATAATATATTGCTGCAAGTTGTATTTAATAGTTTATTTTAATTTTTTTTTAAATTATAGACACTGTAATGCATGATATCGTCGTCATCTGAACTATCGCTGTCATTTCTTGTATTTATTATTATTGGATTAATATCATCAACAATTCTTTCCCTTTCCCACCATTCATTTATTAAATCATCGATTTTGCCCAAGTTTCACAACTAATTTGATCACAGGCTACTTGCCACATTTTCAAAACTTCGTTATCACTATATGCGTTTTGACCAATATGTCTATCATAATAATTTTTTGTTATACCCCAAATTAGTTCAATGGGGTTAAACTGGCAGTGATAAGGAGGTAATCTTAGTACTTCATGACCATACGTTTGTGCCAATGTAGCAATAAAATAAACTGGTTCAGATTTTAATTTCCTTCGTTTTCTCGTGATTTTGTTAGTGAGAAGTTCAGATTTATTACATTTTATAATTCTACGAATTGTTGATTCCGAAATCTTTAAGGCAGCTGCTACTCTTTGATGGACACAAGATAGAGAAATAAGTGGTCCATTGTTCTCTTTTTCGGATTTAAAATATTCGAGCAGATTTAAAATTAAAGTTTGTAAATTTAATAATTGGAAGCAAGATCTATTAATTAATATTACTAACAGACACTGACAGCTAAGACAAATAACAAACAAAAAAAATTAAATCGCTGAAAAATGGTAACTAGATTATTATATAAATTCATTACTTGATACATACATGTAACAGTCACCTATCAGCAATCCGACTATGTATACCTACAAAACCCTAAAAATGGATATCGTCCATAGAAGTAATTCTAAAAGGAGATAAGCGGTTTTTTGTAGATTTTTGGCAAACAGTGTTTCCACCGTTCAGTGTTCAGTGTTAGCAAGTAAGGGTACTCTCTAATCCCCACGATTAATACATCTGTTTGAGCAAATAGTAATTTTCACGCTTGATAAAACTCTATTTATTTTCTTTGGTGGTTTGAAGTTAAACATTGCCGCATGAACTGGGTTTGAACTCGGTACCTTTCAAAAGAACTATCACCAGTTATTTACAATCACATATTCGCATACAGTATTAATGATAAAATATGTTTACTTTGAAGTTGGGAACGGGGATTCTTTTGTGAACGGTTGGTAAGACTGTGTTTGCTTTTGTATTTAGAGCAGTTGCTACCACTGATACACTGCATACTGCTTACATCTTTATTATAAAACACCAGATGTACGATATTTGCAAATGTTATTGAATTATTTAGTTATTTTATCATATTATATAAATATATATTACTAGTGGACCCGTTGCCAACTGTGTTAATGTGGAACTTGCTCGATACCTCAGACTTCTTTCTCTATCCATACGCCTAACTTCATCCAATTCAAATTGAATCAACTCTTCGCCCATTATTAAAAGCTCAACAAATAATGAGTATTAACCGAATTATTTATTCATTAACTGTTTAAGATGGGAAAACGATTCATTTTCACTCGTGCATTATTTTCATAATAATAAAACTGAAAATGATTTGAGACGTTAAATTTAAAATATATTTATTAAAATAAATTTCCAATTACTTATATAATATAAAAATACGCACACGGAAAAAAGCGCACATGAAAAAATACACACACGGAAAAAAGCGTACTTACACTATATCTCAAATCAGTATGAAATATATCGTGAGAAACTATTACACAGTAAAATTTAATTGTTTGCCCGCTTTAATATATTGCGTTCATTTTTGTAAAGTCAAACCAGATCTGGTTATTTTGGTTACTTTTATAGTGCAGTACTGACTTTTAAATGTAAATTTGTCATTTAAAAATATTCCTTACGCAGTAAAACCCACTTCAGATTTGTTGGTTATGATCATTATATAAGCAATTCACTTTTGTAAGAACAAACTAAGAGGAAATTTAGTTTTCAACAGTTTGCACTTTTGAAACTATTCCATGTTGGTATTACAGAAAAATAATTTGAAAAGTCAGATTATAAATTTGTCATTTAAAAAAATATCATCTATCTTTCTAAAATGAAATATTTTGAATAATGACATCTTAAATATTTGGTAAATATAATACTAACCTAAAATAATACAAACATAACCCAAAACTGTAAATCCTTTTTTACAATATAACCAAGTTTCTAAAAATCAATAATACACTATAAAAATTACAAAAATAACCAGATCTAGTTTGTTCTTACAAAAGTGAACTGCTTATAACTATGATATTATTTATCTTTATGACATATGTGAAATGAAATAACATTTTAAGAAAGTGAAATTTTTGCCATGTTTTAATACCAACATGATATACAATTTCAAAGGTGCAAACTATTGAATGTATCAATTTGTAATTTTTACCAAAATATTTTAAATATTTCCAACCAATTTTAAATTCACACAAATAAGTTGTCACCTAGTGACATTGATATGAATGACCAAACTCGGCCGGTTATTCTTGGTAAAAATTATAATTTTAAGGCGAGTTTTACTCAATACATTACATTTTTATTTTTGAAAATTTAAGACGTTAGATAATTTAAAACGTTAATCGTAGAAATAAAAAAATAATAAAGCATTAAAAAAATAATAATAAAGAAAGGAAAGTCACATTTTTCTTACTTACTTTCATCAAAGCCAAATATTTTTTAAAATAATTATTTTTCTGCTACTAATAATTTTAATTTATATTATTTTTGTGTAAACAAATCAATTAACAACTATTATTATTACGCGTTATATGTCAATATAAACTCGGTGAGCTTCGGAATATTTCGTTACATTTCGGAGTCTCGCTTCAATTGTTTTAGATTTCAGACAACTTCCACGCACCCACGCAAGCATAGACACACGTTGGCGTATTATATTATAGATGAATATACTTTAAATTATCAAAATAAATGTTAATCACTTTTTAATACTAAAACAACAATATATTGGCAGCCATTGTGGTCGTTGGAATGACATAATTTCCGTCACAAAAATCAGTATGTAAAAATTCGTAAAGCCTCCTTCATTTAGTCTTTTTATTCTGGTGTGATAAGGCCTTTACACTTATTAAATACAATGAAATGTGTAAAAATTCACATCACATCAATTTTATTTCAGGAGTTAAAAATATGTTTCTTATTATAAAAGATTAAAAAGAATATGGAAGAAGTTTGGAGCTTGAAGTTTAAAAGCCACATATAATGTGTGCTCTTAATGTAAAAGCAGCTGATGAAATAACAGAATTACTTTGCAACATAATGAATATCTTATTCATATCTAAGTTAATATTTATTACATGCAGAAGTTTTGTGGAGTTGCAAAGTTAGACAAAGTCTTTTTATACGTGTGTTTCACCGCATTATTCAATTAAAATCACTAACTTTATAACTAGGAAAATTTGTTTATAATAAAACAACTCACTACTACTCACTTGTATTTATATACCAGGCACAAATCTTATTATTTCACATGAAAAATATTCAATTAACATACTTGAAATATTCTCTCAGAAAAGGTGTTTGATTTGAACTTATAAAATTGATTAGCTCCATAAATTGGAAGTATTGGAAAGTTTACTTAGATATTTGATTGAATTTTATGTCAAACATTTTACATATTTTCTTTCTGAGAAGATTTAATAATTATTAGGGATTTATTCACAAGATATTGTTACGAAATCAGCTAAAGAATATGGTAACCTTGAAACGGACTGCGAACTTCGAACATTGAGTTACCCGAAAGTACTAGAAATCTATAGAACAGTATAAAGTTCGCTATAACGGCACATTTAGACAACCAAATTACAATCGAATACCTGGACTATTCTGGACTACAGGGGAATACAGGGTGTTTTTTTTTTTGAAACTCCACACCTCGAATAACTGATTTATTTTAAAAGATACAAAAAATTCTTCAAACAAAAAGTTAAACTACAAAAGGGCCCACTTAACAACTAATAAGAATTCTGCATCACCGGTTTCAGCGGAAAATGTTTCAACTTTTTATCTATGGTCTATTTCAAAGTAGAAAAATGTGTGTAAGAAGATAGGAGCTGTTTGTCCTTGCTTCGGATTGGTTTAGATCGTCATCCCTATTACACTGTAAAAATATTGTTTTTAGTCCAAGTTGACAAATGTTCAGTGTCGTACATTGGAAATATATATTATTTATATTATTTAATTTTTCTCATATATTTTGTTATTATTTACATATTTAGACTTTTATTTATATTCTTGGCGTAGGTTTTATGGAGAAAATTCTCCATGTAATTTGTTTTTACGCAGTTATATATTTTTTAGGTTATCTGACATATAAATATTTTTTGACACTTGACAATTAACATATCAAGAGAGACGACTAATGTGAGGCCAAAAGACAGCCCAGTTGATTGTGTCCAAAGAAGAAGATATTGATATAATTTTTAGACCTTCATACATACATATATTTTTAATTTTTATTTACAATAATTATTTAAATAAGAAACTTTTGCTCTGAAGATATATTGTTTGTTTTATTGCTTTGTTTAAACTCTTTTAGCCAAATATCTCTTTTTATATAAAGTACATAATTTTTAAAATTTTTCAAATTTCCCATTAAACTGAATTTATGTCGTATAAATAAGTGTATTTAACATCTGCCTTGTTTCTTTCAATGTCCTATTAACCATTTTCATATTAAAAAAAAAAAAAAATCAGTTGCTAACCCAGTTGCTACGCCCATGCCCTAGTTGTAACTTATTTTAAATTTCCCGCTATACTGTATTTGTCCAGTGTAAATCGTACTCGGTTCGCAGCGCTATCTACTTTTTTCTACTTTGAAATAGACCATAGCATTGGGAATCGGTAATTTCTTTTTCTTGAAAGAACATTAAATCAGCTTTACAAGGATATCAAAATATCATACTTAACCATTCCAAAATGGCGACTATTTATTTTAAATAACATAAATCGTACTAAGTTAAACATAGCAAGCTTTGAAAATGATTTTTTTACATAAAAAAACAAATAAAACCTGCAAATTTTCTTGCCTGTTAGTATGAGTTTGCTATTAAAGGTGATAACATCAAATCGTTTGTAATTATGGCTTACGTACGTTTTTCAAATGAAGAAATGATTATTGACTCTGATATTCAATATTCAGAGATTGAATAGAATGTATGTTCTAGTAGATATTTCTTAAACTTGTTTTTGAATATTTTCTCATTGGTTATACTTTGAATGCTATCAGGAACCTTATTATACAATCTTGCAGCTATAAAACGAGGACTTTGCTCGTACAAAGTAGTATGATGCCTCTCAATATTCAAGCTAGATTTACTCCTTGTATTGTGATTATGATAATCACTATTTATATTAAAGTTACTATAATGATTTCTGACAAATAGTGCGCATTCTAATATAAAAAGTGAGGGAACTGTTAATATTTTAAGATCTTTAAATAAATTTATACAGGAAGTTCTATATCGAGTAAATGTTAATATTCGAATAGCTTTTTTTGCTGCAAGAGAATTTTATTAGCTTCTTTTGATGCTCCCCAGAAAATGATTGCATAATTTATAATTGTGTGAAATTTCGAAGTTCTCAATGTTCTCAATGTTCGAAGTTCGCTGTCCGTTTCAAGGTTACCATATTCTTTAGCTGATTTCCTAACAATATCTTGTGAATCAATCCCTAATAATTATTAAAACTTCTACGAAATATATGTAAAAGTACATACCTGAAAAAGTTAACTGTAGTTTAAGAAATATGACTAGATGTCCTGTTTTTAACAGTTCGTTGGGATACATCGATGCCTAAAAATGATCGAACGCCGATGGACTCATCCCTAATAATGATGTACTGGTAGCTTATATTTTTGATGAAATAAAAGGTAAATTAAAAACAGAAAATCCAAGCTGAAAGTGTCGTAAAAAGAGTATTGTCTGCTTTTATCAGACTGAGATCGTTCGCTCCAGCAGCTGTTTGTTCCCAGGATCTCTAACACACATGTGATCCAGGGACGTACACAAAATTTTTCTCTCTTCTTTGGCCAATATCTTTCGAGTTGAATTTTGGCCATTCTAATACAAATCTCGAATTATAGAACCTATTTAAAGAACTTAATACGAGAATGGTTTGAGAAGTAAATTGGTTTGGGTACTTATAGTGAACCACTCTATATGTGGTTATATAATTTCCTTCTTTATCATAACCCACGCGAAGTTTCAAATCATTCCACCATTAATTTTTTTGGACAGCTGTCTGAATACAAGCGTTTCGCGAGATACAGCAAAATGGATAAAATAAGAATTCAAGGTGTGATTTGGACAGGTGTGACAAGGAATTTTTCTGTATTGTGTGATTCCTTGCTGTGAAACTTTGGATATACGAAATTTAGCGTGGTTTAAAAATTAACGAAAATTAAAAATAATGCGTATCATTTGTGCACATATTAATCTGAGACATTCCTGTGGCTGCGTCACTAAAGAACGGCGTTTGAAACTGTTCAATATTTAATAATTAATAATATTCTTATGGAACAAGATATATTTTTTTCTTCATAATATTTTATGGTTCTTCTTTGAGGTGCAAATACCAAATTTCATTATTTTAATAATATTCTATAAGCCTATAGACGCACAGAATTTCTGTTTTTCTGTCTCAGAAGCCTGTTGGTATCAGATAACAACTTTCTATCATTTTTGAATGTATTTGTGGGTTTCAAATAACCTTTATATTTATATAGTTTTGTGTAGAAATGTTAAAACAATACGTCCATATAAATGTTTATAGTCCAAAACCGTCGAAATATTCTATACTTGATGATAATGGAATGCCACTTGGTACACGTGTTCTTTACGAAAATTTAATTTTTTTTATTCTTAGAACCTATTTGTGAACCTCGACAAATTCAATATGGCAGCAAAAATAGAGAAGTGCAGACAAGATTTATTATTAGGGAGAGTACATTTTTTTTTTTCTTGAGAATACACAAATATCAAAATTTTCAAGATGAAAAGAAATCGGGAACAAATGACAGTTTGCTTTGCTTCCATCTTTGAAAATGGTGGATTTTCTTGTGAAAACAGTCAAATGGAATAAAAAAAATCATCTGTGGCCACCACAGGACCGACCGCCATCATAAAGTACTTATATAAATTACATTCTAGCAGCAGATTAGAAATAACTTGACCTAATATTTTCTAACAGAGATATTATTTATCATGACCATGGAAACGTTACATATAAATATGAAAAAATTGAGACTTGGAAAAAATTTCGAAAAATTTTACAGAAATTTTTCGTTTTATCAAACAACGTCTCAAATAAAAGTTATTAGTTATTGCTTTTATAGCAACTTTTGTTTAATAAATTTTTTCGAGCTATTTTTCTGTTGTGAAATATTCGCAAAAATCTTAAAATCGACACGAGTAAACTCCCATTTTTAGTCAACCGATTTTTACCAAAAGTTGATCAACTTGTGCCATTGATGGCAGAAGCTTAAATATAAAGTTTCATAAAAATCCTTTCAGCCGAATTTGCTCTGCACGTGTACACAGACAGACAGACGGACAGACGGACAAACGGACAGACGGACAGACGGACGGACAGACAGACCGACAGAAATCATGCTAAAAATAGTCAAAACGTTATGTAGAGACCTCAATTCGTGGAGATCCATCGAAATCTCGAAACGTCAAAATTGGTATGATCACAATACCTCCCTTATATATGTTGGCGGTCGGTAATAATAATTTTAGTGCATTTGGAAAGGGTTTAAAACTCGTGAGCGTACACGTACACACATTGTACTGCACAGTGTCTCGAGTCTGCCGTTCAGCTTTCGCTCGTGCCCTGTTATAAGTTCGCCCATCCAGACTCAGCTCACTCAGTCTACATAGGTACCAGACTACAGACATAGATGTACGTGTGTTCCACACTACACACTACACAGCCACCAGCCTGAGCTCTGTGCTCGAACCTCGTTCCGTTCCATACTGAGTCACACTCGCCATTCGCTAGCATTGGTTCGTGAGTTCGTGTACTGAAGATTCGTTCGCTGCTTATTTAAAGATTCGGTCGTATCAATTCACTGCAACGATTCGTTCGTTCTTTTGAAACGAATCGTTCGCGAACGACACATCTCTAGTACATAAATAACAATTATATAAAAAAAAAAAAACAGCTGTGGCCACCACAGGACCGACCACCATCATAAAGTACTTATATAAATTACATTCTAGCAGCAGAGTAGAAATAACTTGACCTAATATTTTCTAACAGAGATATTCAGATCAATTCTGTAAAAAGTTACTGTGTAATAACGTTACTACAACATAAAATATTATAAAAAGTATAATGCCTTTCATTCATGTTAGTAACTGACCTTGCTCATAGTGACGAATTTAGTTACAATTATCATAGTAACAGAGTTACAGAATTGGTCTGATTATTTATCATGACCATGGAAACGTTACATATAAATATGAAAAAATTTAGACTTTATAGATAGAAATTGATAATTTCGAAAAATTTTACAGAAATTATTCGAAATTTTTCGTTTTATCAAAAAACGTCTCAAATAAAAGTTATTTGTTATTACTTTTATAGCAACTTTTGTTTAATACATTTTTTCGAGGTATTTTTCTGTTATGAAATATTTGCAAAAATCTTAAGATCGACACGAGTAAACTCCCATTTTTAGTCAACTCGTGCCATTGATGGCAGAAGCTTAAATATGAAAATTCATAAAAATCCTTTCAGCCGAATTTGCTCTGCACATGTACACAGACAGACGGACAGACAGACAGACAGACAGACGGACGGACAGACAGACCGACAGACATCATGCTAAAAGTTCAATGACATCAATTCGTGGAGATCCATCGAAATCTCGAAACGTCAAAATTGGTATGATCACAATATCTCCCTTATATATGTTGGCGGTCGGTAAAAATCACATTTAAAAATTTATCAAATAAAAATGTTGTGTAAATTTTGATGTATCACTGTTAGTAATTTTATTTCAAATTATTAGTTTGTTTATAGGAAATTTGTGGGAACTATGTTGTTGTGCCTCCACCTAAATGTATTCTTGTGCTTGGTACGTCCCTGTTGTGGGTTTTCTGTCTCCAAATATAGATACTAAAACTTTAACTCGACACAAAAGAAGGCAAAGAAGGGCAGTGGAGTAAAACAGCTGTGAGAATAAGGAGAGAGGTCCTATCTGATCCTGCCTAATCCTGGATTTACGGTCACTGTCTCTCAGAGAACAGTGACACTACCGCACTGTCGCCTCTTATGGAAATTCACACCGAATATCAAGAATATGTTACATGAACATTCTCATATTTTACATATTTTCTAACACTGTACAACGTTTCTTATAACCGGAAAAAGTGGTTTACCAAAATTTATTTGTTACGTTGAAATGGTGAAGGATTTAAAGGGATACATGTGTAACGACATCGTCTAAAATAATCGAGTTACCACAGTCGTTAATAAATTGTCCAAATTACTTTTAAATGTATTAGATCGTCAAAGATGAAATTTGTAGAAAAAAGGCAAAGTTGGTTGATAACTTACAAATATAAGGATTTATTTTATTCATCAAAGTATGCACCCATATTGTCTATACACTTTTGCCATTTAAGCGGCAGGTTGTTCAGGCCGGTGGTATAAAACCCAGGCGTACGAGAGTCAATGAATTCCTGGAAGGCCAGTTTTACAACATTGTCGGAATTAAACTGTTATCCTGTTAAAAAGTTGTCCAAATTGTGGAAGAATTGGTAATCATTGGGGGCTAGGTCTGGTGAATATGGAGGATGATGAAGTTCCAACACCAATTCCTGTAATTTTGCCAAAGTCATTTGTGCAGTGTGTGGTCTAGCGTTATCATGCAATAAGATAGGAGTCGATCTGTTGACCAATCTAGGCTGTTTTTCTTTAAGTTTTTGCATCATTTCGTCCAGTTGGTTGCAGTATATTTCTGCTGTGATCGATGAGCCAGGCTTTTTTTCGGTTTTTAAGTTATCTGTGCGAAATTCGGCGAACCAATTTGATATTGTCTGCTGCGTAGTAACACTAGAGCCAAATACACTATTAAGTTTCGCGCGATCTGCGATGCCGTAGTTCCACGTAAGAATTCATACTTTATAATAGTGCGAATTTCCGACCGTTCCATTTTCAACTAAATTATTTTTTTTTTTAAGTTTTTGATATTTTTTAGAGCATACAATGATTTCTTTAAACAGACGAGATGTGTAACTTTGCAACAAAAAATATAATGTAACGGTAACGGTAACGGTAAAATATTAAGCCAATGTCAAATAATAAGCTGTTAAATTTGGCAATATTATTAACTACAAATTTTATCCTTGACGACCTGATATAAAAGGATCTGTCTGTTACTTTAAAACTCGAAAAAGGTTGTTACATTTTAATTAAAGGGCGCAGTTTTACTGGACGAAATAGAAGAAATTTGAACATATATACACTGTTGTGAGCCATTTAGTTCAATTAATAAAATCCAGGAATATTATCACAAAAAATGTAATCTCTCAAAAAAAAATCTATATGAATGTTTTCAGCCAACGTAAATTTAATTTATATTAATGTACTCAATGAATGCTCTCATTATAATTTTTGAGAGGCAGCTATTATTGTGCATTATTTAATAGATTACAAAACGTTTTTAATTCGGTTTAAAAGAATTATGTCTTTGTGTCAACACATTTTTTATTTATAAACATTTTTAAAAAGGATTTGTGGAAAATTAGAATTCGTTTTTTAAATATTAAAAAGCATTGTACGTGAAAAACAATGGATAATTATGGAGGAATTAGCCTACCGTCACATATTAGTATGGAATTTTCTCAAAAAATGTGTCAAAAAACTTTTCAAAACACTCAAATTTTAACCAAACTGAGAATGAACTTTTACACATGAATTTTTTGCTGTGCACGTGTTTTTGGAGCTCTTGAAGGGGGGCTCAAGCTTCCTGGGTGCGAGCCTGCACAACATATTGGCCGAACATATCCCCCCTCTGATTAAAGAAATCTAAATCCCATCCTCTTTTTCTCGGCGTTCCCAAGGCTCTGTACTTGACCCACTACTATTTCTAATATATATTAATGACTTCTCCCCCTTCATGGATTCTAAATCAATACTTTATGCGGATGATACAACCATATTGACTACAAACTCTAATTTAAACAGACTTCTGAAAATCTCTCACTAATTGACAAAGCTAAGTCCTGGTTCACCAGCAATAAACTATCCTTGAACACTACCAAGTCCCAAAGCTTACTCATAACTACAAAGACACATGACTATGACAATCCCCCGTATGTAAATTTCCTTGGTATACATGTAGATCCCCATCTAAGATGGGACCAACGTACAGAGTTTCTGAGCCGTAAACTAAGGTCTACCATATATCTAACTATAAAACCAAAACTAGAGGTGAGTATAGATATGGTTCTAAAAGCTTACTTTTCCCTTTTCCACTCCCAGTTAAGCTATGGTTTATTAATCTGGGGACATTCACCAGCTGCCAAAAGAATTTTTGCCCTACAACGTAAGGTTGTAAGAATTATTGCTTCTGCTACTTTTCAAGCCGACTGTTGTGATCTTTTTGTAAAACTCAATATAATGTCCCTACCTTCCCTTTTCATCTTTTACTGCGTACTCCATATTCACCAAAATCTAAAAAATTTCCCAACCTGCAGTAAAACCCACTACGATAATACTCGGTTAAAAAACAATATTCGTGGTAACTTCTTACACCTTAACAAATCGAGGAACTCCATAAATTATTTTTCAATTAAATTTTTAAACCTTATACCTGTGGAAATTAGAGAACTTCCACCCAAAAATTTCCACGAAAAAATAAAAGCTTTTCGGACTGTAAATCCCAGGTATAGCTTCGATGAGTTCGATAACTTTAGTTTTAAATAACTTATATTTTTATGTAAATGACTGACTAGTAACGTTACCATGTAATAGTATTTAGTCAATGAACATTATTATTATTAAAGAGCCTTGACTGTGGTCTACCCGTGTGCTTGTGACTTGCTGTGTATTACTGAATTACAATATTTTTCCAAGAGAATATTTAGAAGTTAAACAAATTGTACAGGCGCTATTAACCCTAGATGCTCCTATCCAATTATATGTAACAAAGTCTAAATGCTTGGTTCTAATTTCGGTGCGAGCAGACTTGCTGATATGACGTTGTGATCGTAGCAGATAAATTCAGCAAGTTTCGTCTTTCTTGTTTAATCTGGTAGTGGAAACTGCAGTTATCAACACACTGCTGTGATTGCTGCCCCCACTGGTGTATTTGTTACAAACTCCCGTCTGGAAACAGAGCTAATATTTCGACAGCTTCTAAGCTGAATATAAAGTTGTATACTCTGATTTTATAAACAGATTGTTTATATTCCCTCGGTGACAAAATATTTGTCACTTCTGTAAGTTTTTATCTGATTATTCATTAAATTTCTGGTTATACGAGAGATATTCAATAATTAAAAGGACAATTTGTTGTAAAAAAAAAAAAGGTTTGTTGGAGGAGTTTGATACTTTCATGACTTTATGTTGGCATCACTGAGATGAGCTGAGCTGAGAATACCTGACGGATAAAAATTGTTTTGTTTATAACCTGAAAATTGCATTTAACGATGGCGTGTCCGCTTGAAGTTTCCATATTAGTAGAACAACGTTCAGTGATCCGGTTTGTGATTGCTGAAGGTGAAAAACTGGCTAAAATCTTCTCTGGAATGATTTTTCAGTATGGTAAAAGTTGAATGAATTGCGGAAATTTTTATAAGTGGGTAGAACAGTTCAAAAAATGGTCGAATCTCAGTGACTGACGAGCAACGTTCTGGCCTGCCAGTTGAAGTGTCAACTCCTTCGCTTGAAACCCGCATTGACGACATTATTCGTGAAGACGTATTAGTGTTGAAGATATAGCAAAAAAGTTGTAAGTGTTGGCACAGTTCATCACGATATCATTGACAAGCTCAAGTAGAGCAAAACAAGTGTAAGGTGAGTCCCGAAACAGTTAACGCAACAACACAAGGAAACAAGACTCTAAGTGTGTACAGACTTGAAAGAACGCTATGAAAGGGAAGGTCTTTTCTAAACATAATTTTAACGTGTGATGAAACTTTGGTTTACCATTTTGAACCAGAATCCAAAAGACAAAGCATGGAATGAAAGCACACCAGCTCACCTGTCCAAAAGAAATTCAGAACGCAAGCATCAGCGGGAAAGTCATATTGACCGTCTTTTGGGATGCCCGAGGTGTCATCTTTTGTGATTATTTGGAAGCCTTCTACTCAGACATCTGATGAACAAAGTAAAGCCAGCAATGAGAGAAAAACGTCGCGAATCTCAAAGAAAATATGTGATATTGCTGCACGACAATGGTCGCAGTCATACCGACAAGAAACCATTGATAAAATGGGTTGGGAGATACTATCTCATCCTCCATAGAGTCCAGATTTGGCTCCTTCTGATTTTCATTTGTTTGGTGCACTCAAGGAGGCATTACGTGGAAAAAAGTTCAGCGACAACGTGGAAGTCAAAGAATTTGTGGGAAACTGGCTCAAACAACAAGACAAAGATTTCTTTGCATCTGGTATAAAAAAAAAAACTAGTTTTGGTGGTCATACCTACAAAATCCTAAAAACAAATTATTAATACATGCAACTCGATTTTACTTCTTAACGAAACTGTAATGCGATACAAGAGTTCCATTTCCCATTGAACATAGGCTGCCACATCAAAATGTATGATTGAGAATCGACGATGTTACATTTCTGATTGAATTAGATTCCTGTTTCATTAGGTTGAATTTTAATCAAAGCCTTGAAATACATTTCATGTAGAAATGTCAAAATATTGGTCTGAGTTCTTGTACACAATTTCACGTTTTCCATTCAATCGAATCAAAAAGAACGACTTTGAAATGCTTATTAAATTTAATAATAATTAATTATGCCTATAAAGTCTCCGTTTCAAATTTAATAAGGATAAATAATGAGATTTTTTTATTTGGAAAAGAAATCAAATTTATATTCATCATTTCCAATCTTATTTATTTACAAAAATAAAATTATTACAATTTTTAAAACTTTAGAAGAAGATTTGCAAGTTTTTAGAACAAATTAATATTGACCTACTTAAAATAAAGTGAATTTTCACACATTTCAGGATTTTGTAGGTATTTAATAAGTGTAAGAAGTCAACAGAATTCTAGATGTTTAAGACAAATTTTTTATGACCACATCAAAATTAACAGATTTTGATATTTGAATACTAAGAGCTTCCATTTAATTTGTTTAGACTAAATTTAAATAATTTGCGAATATTACGTCATAAGAAAATATAAGTTAAGAAATTTAAGTGTGAATTTTCACACATTTCAGGGTTTTGTAGGTATTTAATAGGTGTAAGAAGCCAACATAATACTGGATGTCTAGGTATATTTATCGCATCAAAATCAACAGTTTTTTTGATAATCACTTTTATTCGTTATTTGAGAACTAAGAGCTTCCATTTATTTTTTTTAAAATAAAGTTTAAATAATTTCCCAAATATCCCAGCGTTTTTTTTTTTTTTTCTGCGTTTGCTTCGTATTCAAGTCTTCATTAGATTAATAAGAAATATTTTACAGTGTAGAGTGTAGTGTGGTGTGGTGTGAGTTACTTAGTTCGCAACTATTAAAAAAATATATTATTTTTTTAATATTTTTAATTCCAAAAAATACACCCACTATCTTAGCTATAAATACAAAAAATCCATAACATTATTATCCATAATTTAACCATGAATTAAAAAATTATTTTTTTCAAAAACACGAAAACTGCTATATACAGACGATTCCGCTTAATTAGGCCATCGCTTAATTGGGGCAGCCGCTTATTTGGGCCAAATCTCAAAGAACAGAAACCAAACCAAGGAACCAACAGTAAATTTACATGTTTAATTGGGACAACATTCCGCTTAATTGGGACAGTAAATTTAAGATCACAGTACATATTATGTTACACATATTCTCAAGAAAAAATATGTACAAAGAATTTAATATTACAGCGTTATTTTATGCAGGAAGGAAATGAAGGGAGCCCTACATCCGCACTGAATACTTTTGCTGATTTTGTAGAAGTGAAATGTTACAAAAACAAAAAACAGGCTACACTTGACGCATTTTTGCATTGAATTAAATTGTATGTACCAATTTATTATTTTATTTTGGTTATATATGTATTATTATAGTTATTATTATTTTTTCTTAAAAGTTTATATTTTTTGGTTATAGGTAATTTATAGTTTTGTCCAAGAGTTTATAAAATAAAATTATTGAAAGAAAAATATGCATTGTTTAATTTTACGTGAAATTCGCTTAATGGGGGCAGCCGCTTAATTGGGCCAAAATTCCTAAGTCCCGATGTGTCCCAATTAAGCGGAATCGACTGTATTTCAAAAACACAATCAGATCAAAAATTCCTCTCGTACGTTTCCGGCTCAGATCAATATACATTACCTATAATTTTTTCAGATTTTTAGTTGCTGGGGTGCTGGATAAGAACTTTTGCATATTTTAGGCTAAATTCGTGTTAAAAAAAAAGAATTTCAAAAAACTATCTATCGTTCCGTAATCTACATCTAAAGAGCTTTCTTTTTATACCACACAATAAATTTAATTTTTTTTTTTAACGGCACAAAAAAATCTACATTTTTCGAAAAATTTATCTGATCAAAAATTCCTGTTGAATTATTTCGGTTCCCATCAATGTTCGTTACGGAATTTTTTTTTTAGATTTTTAGATTAATCCCTTTGGGTGATAGGTTGGGGGATAAAAGTTTTTTGACACATTTTTGACAAAAATCCAATAAAAAAAATTTTTATTTTCAAAAATAAAACTTTGTGTATTGATCCACGTATTAAAAGGTTTCATTTGGTATGCCACTCAAAATTTTCAAAAATATTTATATTTTTTATTAAATACATATTGATGGCTAGTTTTATCCAGTGGAATTATAGCTGAGAAGTATTATATATATATAGTTTTATTAATACAATATTATATGACAGTATTATATATCAAACATCAAAACACACAATCAATTAATCTCGTATCCTTAGTAACTAGATCATCTTCTATTAATCTCCCACAGAAAAAAATATTTAAAGCGTCTATTACATATTTGTTTATATTTATCCCGCGCTGTACTATTTTGAACTTTCTGTAGTTTTCCTATATGTGGGTCAAAAAGTACAAGTATGTCAAATATCAACTTTCTTTTGGCTACAATTTCTACCAAACAGACAGACAGACAAATGAATGACGTTATAAGGGTTTTTTATTGGTATACCAACGAAACCCTAAAAATTGATGTGAAGTGTACATTTTCACACATTTCAGGGTTTTGTCGGTATTTAATAAGTGTAAGAAGTGAACATAATACTGGATGTCTAATACCCTTTTCACACTAGAACTTTAAGACGAGTGAACTTAAAGTTCACCGATGTTTAACATCGGTTTGCTTTCACACTTGATGTTTAAATCTCCGGTGCTGTCATCAGCTACAGTAATTTTGTCCTTAAGTTACCGTCATGAAATTACCAGTTTTGAACTGTCTGCGCAGACGCACATTTTGAATTATTATAAACAAATATGGATATTTCATTTCATTCTACAATAAAGACACTACAATAAAGAATATATTACACCTGTATTAATTAACATGTAAGTCGATACATTTTATCTCAATTATTGTAGCTCTGTATTTTATTAAACACATTATTAAAATAAATAATTTTATTATAACAATAAGTATAAACTTCTTATAACGTCGATATAATACAGTATTCTTGTTTATGATAATATAAAATGTTGACAGCAGAAATTCAAAGAGTATTTTTTTATAATAGAAATTAAATTGGCAATGCGGACGAAGTTTAAGACGCAGATCTCTGTCTTAAACATCGCTTGTATTTAGACGAGGCCGTACGGTTTCACATTAGCGTTTAAAGATACATTCACTTTAACATCCGATCTTAAAGTTCTAGTGTGAAAAGGGTATAAGACAAGTTTTCTACAATCACATCAAGATCAACAGATTTTTGATAATCATTTTTATTCAATATTTGAGTACTAAGAGCTTCTATTTAATTTATTTAAATTAAATTGAAATAATTTGCGAATATTACGTCATAAGAAAATATAAGTCAAAAAATCTTTTTCTGCATTTACTAAGTCTTCATTAAATTAATGAGAAATATATTTATAAAAGGTTTCTATAGCGGTTTCATATTAAATATACGTTCACTATAAAGATTTAAGTTCATTTTATTATTCGACTAGTCACAAATTACAGAAAATGATAAATATATATTGATTTAGATTTAACTAAATAACAATTTTGGTTATAAAGTGATGCAGTGTGTGTGAACGCTCGATTGTGATTCTTAAGTCGCATTGGCGGAGGGATACTGACGTAGATCACGTGCAGTAGAGGTGTTTGGCTTCCGCGGCAAAATATACTCCTGTTACACTTCACATTTTTTCAAATTCAGAAACGTATTTCTCACTATTAATGTGTTTTTTGATTTATAAGTAATTCACCAGAATAAATGATTTGTTTATCTTTGATACCTCACAAAAAAGACTTACATCGTACATTTTTTAGTGTACCATGAAGTCCCTTTAACACTCCTTTTTTTTAGAGTGTGTGGCGAAATCTTCTCATATCGTGTAGGTCATAAGAATTAATAAAACAAACAGAAATTTTTGTCTTTTAACAAAATTTTTTTGTGAGAAATTTCTAGATACATATTTTGTATGTAGATTATATTTCATTTTGTCAAAAACAACATATGGCCAGTGAATCCGATAG
The DNA here is from genome assembly GCA_963971575.1 of Liopterus haemorrhoidalis. Taxonomy (NCBI): domain Eukaryota; kingdom Metazoa; phylum Arthropoda; class Insecta; order Coleoptera; family Dytiscidae; genus Liopterus; species Liopterus haemorrhoidalis. The sequence goes on from OZ020613.1 coordinate 69,890,851, forward strand.
TAGTTATCAATGTTTAAAATCAAATTTTGAAATATTGAATACGTGAAATTTAAATAATGGAATGATATGTAATGCAATATGAACTTATGGGTAATGAATCATTCGATAATCACATAACGGATTCTGCCATTTAGTTAATTAAGCAACAGGTAATCTGATTCGGTTATTGAACGCCATTTACGATACATTACCTATACGTCCGCATAGGCGCTACCGTCGCATTTTTTTAAAAAAGCGCGCGATTTAATTTGCTCGAGCCTAAAAGCGGCTTAACAGAACAAGATCGAACGCTGCGACACTTATCAAAAACAGCTGGAACCAATCAGAATCTCGAGATAAATATAAACAAATATATATTTAATAAAAAAAAAAATATTTTTTTAAACTGTGTGGCATATCAAATGAAATCTCTTAATGGGTAGATCAATAAGCAAATTTTTAATTTTGTAAAATGGGAAAAAAAATTTTTTATGGGATTTTCTTCAAAAATATGTCAAAAAGCTTTTGGCCCCACCCTATCTCTCAGAGAAATTGATCAAAAAATCTCCATAATGGGAATCGGAATAGTTCAACAGGAATTTTTGATCAAATTAGTTTTTCGAAAAATCTCGACTTTTTATTCCATTGATAAAAAAAAATGTTTTTTTTTAAAATTTATTGTGTGGTATCAAAAAAAGCTCTTAAGACGTAGATTAAGGAACGGATAGTTTTTTAAAATTTGTTTTTTGAACACGATTTTAATCAAAAATTTGCTAAAAAAATTGTTCCGCACCCCTTTAAAAATCTGAAAAAAATTAAAGGTGATGTACATTGATCTGAGCCGGAAACGTACGAGAGGAATTTTTGATCAGATTGCGTTTTTGAAAAATATTGCAGTTTTTATGTTTTTGACAAAATTAATAATTTTTTTAATTCATGGCTAAATTATGGCTAAGAATGTTATGGATTTTTTTATTTATAGCTAAAATATTTTTAGCGTTGATTTTTTTAGAATTAAAAATATTAAAAAAATAATATATTTTTTTAATAGTTGCGAACTGAGTTACTCACACCATACCACACTACACTCTACACTGTAAAATATTTCTTATTCTAAAACGCTAGGATATTTGGCAGATTTTTTTTCTACAATTTAAAATATATAGACATACATATCTTATTTTCTGGGTAGTAAGTGTCAAAACACATTTGACATCTTCACTGTGATTTTGTAGTGAAATTATCTTTTTGCAAAAAATAGTTTATGAATGTGGATATATATCGTCGCCAGCGTGATGGCATTAAAAAAATGGTATTTTGAATTACATCATTTCTTGTGGAGGAAATAATTGATTGTCTTATTGAAGTAATCGGTACAGAATATAAGCCTAAACGAAAATGGGTTAAAAAATTGATTGATAGAAGAACTACCCATGGCGCATCAGTCCTTCTATTTCGTGAATTAGCCATGGAAGATCAAAAAGAGTACAGACTGTGTTTAAGAATGACACCAGATGATTTTAATAGGCTATTAAATTTAGTCCATTAATACAACGAACTGATACACTAATAAGGGATGCGATTCCATCTAAAATAAAATTGGAAATAACGCTTTATTTCCTAGCCACAGGAAATAGTTATTGTAGTCTACAACATCTTTTTCGTGTATCAAAGGCAGTTATTTCACAAATGATTTCAAAAATCATCAATTAATAAATCAATGTTACGCAATTTATGTAAATAAATTGTAACTTACCTGATATGGTTTTTTTTCTATTTGTTATGACAGGTTGCCGCCAATTTGAAATGAATCAATTTTGCGTAGTGGGGGAAAAGATAGTAGCTAGTAAATACGTCGACGAGCTAGCTGCTATCCTAGCCCAACTACTAGAAGCTAGTACTCTACTAGTCACATTGTAAACTGTTTACACGGGGATAGTAACTAGTTCCTAGTTACTTGCGCTAGTTACTAGCTCTTTTACTCTACCAATGTAAACCCGGCATTAAAGCTTTTCAGTTATCTGAATGATGTCTTTATTTAATTTATAATTTATGTAAACTTTCTTCTAATTGTAATGTGGAAGTAAAAATGATTTGTTATAAGATCCAATAAATTAGTTGAATATCACGTGGTGGTTGCACGTGATCTTGTTGTTTCCGATAGATATATTGGTAACGAAATAGCAGGTTTATGAAATAAGGGATGTAGGCGAATGGGATTGCACCCCATGCCGTTAGTAAAATTAAAACCATGGGGGTCTGTGTCTTGTGCAGTGGCAGACTGAAACATTGGCTGTACCTGCCCACTGCCTTCACCCCCCCCCCCCCCCTTCACCCTCATCCAGCATGCCCGCCGCCTTCTCTTGACGTGCTCAACTCCTTCACCAGCTTCATTGCATGTGAACAATAACTACCCTACTGAAAAATGAATAAATAATACATTCAACTGTCGTTTACAAACCTTTTAAAACAAAACCACCTTATTCGTATCTCATACAAATTTATTTTCAACTTAATTTTTAATTAAAAACATAGATTTTTACTGAATAGTTAATTGTTTTGTATATATTCGTACAGTTTATTCACACACTATGAATATGACCTAGAGATGTATTCTTATTCCAGGGTTGTATAGATTATACTCTATCTCAAAAAGGCTGATAGTAATAAATCATTTTGTCAGGCAGTTACCACTGGCGTACACATTTTAAACACGTTTAAATTGGTATTGTGTATTTCTATTTATCATTTTATTAAACGCACGCCTGTGACCATATTTATCATATCATTAAACACACCCCTGTAACCATATTTTTCCTCAAAATTTTAGGGTCAAATTTTTATGGTCTATTGTGTTTAACCCTAGTTCGTATTCCCATATAATATGTGCGGTACACTCGGTTGTTTTTAACAATATTTCGTTTCGAACTATTCATATTTTGTCGCTTTTGTTTTACCGCTTCTGTGTGATAATACAATAACTTAGTAATAATACATTACAAATAATAAATTTTATTGCTATCAGTCTTTGGGAGATAGAGTATAGAGATGTATTCTTATTCTAGGGTTGTATCGATTAGCAAATTTTTCGATTAACGATTAATCGTCCTTGCCTTATCAGCCGATACCGATTAATCAGACGCCGATTATCATTGATTTTAGATCGATTTTTTAACCCACTATAAATCTTGTATATAAAAATGAATTTCTGTTTGTTTGTTTGTTCTTTATACAATTTTAATTGGAATGCCTAATATCATTATTTAGGTTTCTAAATATGTGCAGTATTTTTTTAAAAAAATATATAGCAAGGTTCATTAAGATTTTGAAAATTGCGCCTATGGCTTCCATTGGTTCTTTTAAGTCATAAGCTCCGCCCCTCTGATTAAGTATACATTCAAACAAAGAATTAAATTATAATTTCAACAATTCCACTGGTTATTAAATTTACACTTTTAAAAATTAAATGCAACCTTTGCCAAAATATAACTAGAATTTTGAAAATATAATTTAAACAATATAAAAATGCAAAAAAAAAAACAGAAAAATTAAAATTGACAGGAATCGAACTGTAGTTTGCAAATTACGAAGCGAGGACACAACGCACTACGCTACGGGAGCTTACTTATCTACTGTGTTACATAGCTTATTAAATATTTAACATATTTTAGTTAAAAACACAAAAAATGCGTGTTTGTGTTTGCAAAAAAAAAAAACATAACCTGATCAAAAATTCCTGTTGTACTATTCCAGTTCACACCAATGTACATTACTTAGATTTTTTTCAGATTTTTAGCTTAAACCATCTGGGCTATAGGGTGTGGGACAATTTTGTTGTGCACAATTTTAGCAAAAATAATTTTTTTATCATTAATCCACGTACTCAGGGCTTTCATTTGATTTTACATAAAATAACTACTCAAAAACGATTAGAGAAAATGACTTGAGGTTAGAATTTTTGGATTCCTCATAGTTTATTTAGTCTAGAAAAAATTTGAGGCTTTATTCGTTTTGCATATTTTAAAATTATAACAAAGTTTAATATGGCGTTGTTTAAGGCTGTGTCTAATCCCTAGATGCTACCAATTTCTTATACGAAACTAACAATCTGAAATAAAATTATTATCAATGTATGCGTCAAATTTTGCACCGAATTTTTATCTATCTAATAGGATATTTCTCATTGTAGAAACATTTATTATAAAAATATTATCGCTCAATAACTTAATAATAGACATCCGTAACATTGTTCTGTAATTTTTTAAATCTATTTATGGGTTTCAAATAACTTTTATATTACTATAGTTTTGTGTAGAAATGTTCAAATAATACATCAATTTTTTTTCGACTTGATTACTTATAGAATCCTCGTCAAAACGTACTTGATGATAATGGAATGCCACTTGGAACACGTATTCTTCACAAAAATTAAATCATTTTGACCCGTAACACCTATTTTGAGAACCGCGGCAAATGAAATATGGCAGCAAATATAGAATACTAAGTACAATAATTATAAGTAGTTTTCACAATAGAACAAAATAGCTAAAAACCTTTTTGTAGAATGAAGCTTTAGCTACAATTTGCCGCATCGTACGCAAATATGTGTCGATAGATTTACAAAATGGCGTCTATAATGCAATTTGCTTATTTACAATTACATAACAGTTTTTTCTACTCACGAAGCAGTCTCCCAACGAAGTTTTCACGACCCTCTGGTGGAGAAACGCTGGTCTATTTGGTATGCCAGGCGCCATTTATTGTTACCTCGATGCAGGATTTTTGTTTTTGTAGCAATAAAAGTGCCCAAATTGGTCTCAGTGTCACTTACGCTATTTTTGCGTAAAGTTCGTCAGTTGTTAATGTCGTATGAAATACCATTTAGGTGTGAATTTCGTTGTTTTAATTTCAATAATAAAATCACCACCGAATAATACAGTTACAATTAACAATAATAAATGGCAATTAAGCGAAACAGTTAAAATTACGCGTGAATATTAATTATTATGAATCAACATATATTAATAGAGAATTATATATTTATGCCATCAGTGGCATTGATTGAAAAACAAGGTACTGTTTATTTTGCTGTACGGAAAATATTTTCATTATTAATTATAATCAATTATCTACTGGAATTATAAATATTCTATTATCGACAATGTTCTAAAGTAAACTAGATTAATTAATAAATTGTTAGAAAAACATGTTTACTATGGTGAAACGCGGGGAAAAATTCTAGGTAATATACACTCCTGAATAAAGAATCGGTATATCCCTTCTAATAATTATTAATTGGAGGCTATCAGACCAATTCTGTAACTCTGTTACTATGATAATAGTTACTAAATTCGTCACTATGAGCAAGATCAGTTACTATCATGAATGAAAGTCATTGTATTTTTTATAATATTTTATGTTGTAGTAACGTTATTACACAGTAACTTTTTAAAGAATTGATCTGATTATCTGTTTTTTTATGGTTTTGTAGGTATGACCCAAAAACCCTTGTACCGTCATTTTGTCTGTCTGTCTGAATGCTCTTATTATAATTTTTGAGAGGCAGCTATTATTGTGCATTATTTAATTGATTGCAAAACGTTTTTAATTCGGTTTAAAAGAATTATGTCTTTATGTCAACACATTTTTTATTTATAAACATTTTTTGAAAAGGATATGTGGAAAATTAAAATTCGTTTTTAGGGATTTGTAGGTATGACCAAAAAACCCTTATACCGTCATTGGGTCGTCTGTCTGTCTGTCTGTGTGTCTGTCTGTCTGTCTGTCTGTCTGTTCGGTAAAAATTGTAGCCAAACTGCTAAACCTAGAGAGTTGAAATTTGGCATGCTTATACTAAAATATCTAAAAAACATATCCCCCTAAAAATATAAACAAATATCTGCTGATCGAAAAAAAAATATTTTTTTTAAATTCTGGTATCAAATGAAAGCCCTTAGTACTAGGATTAACGATCAAAATTTTATTTTTGCAAAATAAATTATTTAGACGCGATTTTGGCTAAAATTGCGCAACAAAATTTGTCCCAGACCCTGAAGTCTAGATGGTTTAAAATAAATTTTTTTTTTTTTTTTTTTGCATTTTGATTTGGTTTAAATTTTTTTTTTTTCAAAATTATTTTGCACCTTATTGTCTTGCACCTTATTTTAATGTGTGCTCTTTAGAGACTGTGATATTCGATGGTAATTGGCTCCCTTACAGCCTCTTACCATAACCCTGAGTTTGTTCAATTTTTCGAACAGACTTTTTATCTTATTTATTTGTGTTTGTCTGTGCAAGATTTCTTTTATTGTGTAAGCGTATTTTTATTGATTTTATTTATTTATTTATTGTTTATTTTATTGATTTTAATATGTAGTGTTGTCATTTAGATGGGCTGCGTTAGGCGCAAATAGCCTTTGTTGCTGTGCGCCAAAAATTTTAACTAACAAATCAAATTATGTTCTATACAAATTTTTCTTCAAGGCTTGGTTTACTAGTTACGAATTATTTAAAATTTTAAAGATTAATACCTTCTAATAGGGTTCTCCCAATTAATAGGAGAATTTTTTAGTATCAGAACGAACTCTCTAAGTTGAACCGTTCTTGAGTTATGGAGTATACACACTCACAGACACACACACATATGGACGGCACTTTGAAAATATATTTTTTGGATTCTCTGGACCATGAAACGTGGTCATCAGTCAAAATATCGACCTCACCCCTTATATATTAAGATCTGGCAAGTAAAAACTATAATCACAAACTAAAATTTATCTAACCATAATATTAACTAAATTTAGTATTACAACGTTCTTGATTACATCCATCGTACATAAAACATAAATGCATTGTAATATGTAAACACGCATTTAAATACAAACACAGTATACATTCTTATTATTAATTTTATATGTTGCTGGAGCAAAACATAATATTATGTAATAAATTAGTCAAAGGGGGCAGGGGAGATTGTTGTTGTGGCTTTGCTCGAAATAATTAGGTTTATTGAAACAAAATAACATGTTGATATATTTGAATTATATCAATTTCCTCTATTAATTCTGTAAATTGATATTCTTCGTCAATGCTTATTCTAAAAGCGGGATTCATTTTTCATATCTTTATATATAAAAGAGAATATTTGTGGCTATGTCCGGAAATACTAACCCACTTCCAGATATGGTACCGAGTTAAAATTTGGCATACAGGTAGAAAATGCCTTCATAATAACTAGAAAAATCGAAAATCTCAAAAAAGTCCCATTAGAAACGAGAAATTAATAATTTTGTTTTTAATTATATTGGACCATTGGAATATCTATTAAACCGGCAGTGAGAACACGGGAATTTCCCTTCAATAGTTGGTTGTACAATTATATTGAGATCGGGAGTGTTCGGTCAAAATCGTAAATGGCTCAAATATGTAGGAGTGGGGACGCATTTAATCTCGGTAGTTCGTGCGGTCAACATCGCTCTGAGTACAGTCGGTAGAAAATCTAGCAATAGTAGATATGCCTTTTAAAAGTAAGTTAAATGGTCGTGCTATTACTAGCCAAAGTCGCGAAATAGTTTCTTATATTTTGAATTTTATGAGGCTGGGGAACCTATTATTCCTTTCAAATCAGTTTTTGCTTGAGTGGATGCTGCAACAGGCGTAAGAAGAATTTCAAAAAAAAAAAAAAACTAAATCTATCAAGGTGAACCCTCGAAATTTTCTTCACCTAGAAAAAATGTACAAAAGGATCGTACGAAAAGAAATATAGACGATTTTGATAAAGGAGTTTTAAAGAAAACTATATTAGACCTGCATACAACAGAAAAAATAGTACCTACTCTGTCTACTATTTTACCAAAATTTTAAGATTTCACGGGATATGACGGAGATCGGGAGACACTCCGATGGGAGAATTAGTATAGGCATCTTTAAAACAGTTTGTGGCTTCCAGAAATATGACATTTCGCCTTGAAAACGCTAAAGAATTATCGCACTTAAATTATGTGTGAACAAGCACATATTTATACAATGGTAGAGTAAAACAAAAAATATATAATTAGACCATACTAAAACTATTCGCACCAAATCTAATTTGAACCCATTCCGACATGGGCCCGGTCTAAACCGGCTACGGCTGTATTTTTTCCGGTAGCGAAGCATCGGGTACACTGCTAGTATTATATATAACTTCATTACAATTTTTATAAGAAATTCCTAACATCCCTAGGCTTATGTTTTGCAAAACAAATTCACACTTTTGCAAATCAAATTCAACCTTTTGTTGACAAATTTAACCTTTTGCATATTGACTTTCATGACAAGATATTAGAATCTGAACTCGACAAATATTTATTAAAAACAACAATAAAGTTTTGATTTGAATTATTTTGACATTTTAATAAATATTTTTAGCCCCGAACAACCCCCTAGAATAAAAATTTAGGAATGCCTTATGGCCTATGTTCAAATCCTGGTTTTACTCTACCATTATACCAAATTTCGTAAAAATATATTTTGCCGTTTTTGCGTGAATCTCGGACAGATAGACGGACACCCAGACAAATGAATAAACAGACAGAGAGACAGACGACAAAACATTTTTTTTTTTGGATTTCTTAAAATCATCTTAAAAAAATCTGTAACGTGTAGAATCCAAATAAGGTTGAAGGTCGTTGAAACCAAACTAATAAAGTTCGAAGAAAAAAAAATTGATGTGAAGTGTGAATTTTCACAAAAACCGTTTTGCAGTATCTCTTAAATTACGTTCAGAAAAAAATTAAACGCCTCAATTTTTCTCCCTCTTAATATCGATGCTGATGTATTATTTTATTTTATTTATTTATTTATTTTTTAACAAAATATTCATTATATTCAGTTAACTTTCTAGCCAGTTGACCCATTTTTCTAACAAATTAATTGAATATAATTGCAATTATCAATGATCAGACTAATATTATTATATATAATTCTATCATCTGCTTCGTAGAACTGAACTGCTATTTATTAATCGATTTAACCATCAGTTTTTAAAATTACGGCCAGTTAAATCAAATAGCAATAATTGATAAATTTTAGTTTCTAGTAATTAGTCTAATTATTGGTAAATTAATTACCTATATTACATGTTGGCGTATGAAATATTTTTAGAAAATATTGGAAACTTATGATAAGTCGGAAAAATCGGATATTAATTTAGAAATTAGTTACATTCTCTTTATTACCCACCGTCACATATAGACAGAGAGGTATTGCCAGTGCGCACCCAGGGTGGGGGCTCTGGCTTCATAAGAGCCATAAATGCCCCCCCTAACTATGAGTCCTGTACACGCCACTGCGTATAACTATGATACAAAACACAGAACTAATAGCTTTAAATACTTTAAATTATAAATTGTCGAGTACACAACTGGTAAAAAAGCTGCATTAATAATTCTTTGTTTATCAAGCAATAATAACAAAAAAAATAATAACGTGCAAACACGAACAAAAAGAACCAAAAATATTTTATGAAATATCTATGCGTGGATAACATGAATTAATACCATTTATATTATTAATAGCAGGTACATTTAGCCGGTACAGATTATTACATCCTGCGAAAATAAAACAAAAGGGAATCGTAAAAAGTAATATACTTTGTAGCCAAATCAGCTTTTTAATCAACTCAACGATGCTCACTTTTTTTCATAAACAGAAATATGATGACCATATTTCAATGTTTCGTGATTTGTTTCATAAAAAAAAAGATTACATTTTCATTTTATAATTTAATTGTGTTAGTTTTAATTTATTAATTGACGAATTTACTAAATTAAAATGTCAAAATAGAATTTTAAATCACACGAACAAATATACATACGAGGTCTGTTCAAAAAGTATCGCGAATTTTGTGTTTTTTCAAAAATTATTTACTTATTCATGAATATCTATTTTGTCCCCTTCATAGTAATCCCCTCCAGATATTATACACTTGTGCCAACGTTTTTTCCAATCCTCGAAGCACTTGAAAAAATCATGTGATCTTGTTCAGCTCCTCCTTCGATGCCGTCTTTATCTCCTCACTCGTAGCGTAGCGTCGTCCTTTCATGGGCCTCTTCACTTTCGGAAACAAGAAAAAGTCACAGGGGGGCAGATCTGGGGAATACAGTGGCTGCGGCATTATTAGTGTGTTGTTTTTGGTACGAATTTCGCGGCGACCCGTCTCATGCCCAAATCATTGGTTAAAATCGAATGGCACGAGCCAATCGATATGTTTAGGTCCTCAGCAACTTCTCTAACGGTGATTCGACGATTGGCCAATACTATTTTCTTCACTTCATCAATGTTTTCGTCTGTTGTTGACGTACTCGGGCGTCCGGCACGCTCTTCGTCGTTCACATCTTCTCGACCCTCTGAGAACATTTTGTACCATCGATAAACGTTGCTTCGGTCCAAGGTAGCTTCACCATATGCCACAGTCAACATTCGGAATGCGTCCGCGCACTTAATTTTGTTTTTCACACAAAATTTGATACAGATTCTTTGATCCATTTTTTTGGTACAGGCCAAAATCGAAGACGAGCCAAAACACGTGCAAGCAAAGCAACTGTCAAAAATTAACCGATCATTCAAAATGGCCGAACTTGTTGGCATAAGTGAGAGACATGAGTACCAACATAACGCCACAAAAAAATCGAATATACGTAACCCGCGGAAATTCAAAATTCGCGGTTGTACTGGGCATGTTGCAACCATTCCTTTATAGGATCGGAGAACATGGTATACAACAATTTGTTTGCTAGAAGTCATCGACAAAATCAAGAAAAACAACCAAAAACCCCACATCATTCTTCATGACAATGCAAGCTCCCACACAGCACGTCAAACAATTATTTGAAGAAGAAAAACATCGAATTAATGTCTCAGTGCCTGTATTTACCTGATTTATCCTCGACTTTTTTTTTGGTCCCCATGCCAAACAAAAATGCGTGGACACCGATTTTCATCAGTTCAAGATGATGTTGAAGCCTTCGAAAACCATATTTTTGAGATACCAACTTCAGAGTGGAAAAAATGTTTCGAGAATTGGTTTAAACGAATGTAAAAGTGTATAAATCTTAAAGGCGTATATTTTAAAAAATTAATGTGAAGTGTGAATATTCACACATTTCAGGATTTCGTAGATATATAATAAGTGAAGGCGTTATGCTGAGTGTGTAGGACAAATTTTACTTTGTAGTAATCACGGCAAAATGAACGATATTTTTAAAATAATTTATCGTCTGTTAATCATATAATAAGACTGGTTATTAAATGTACGCTCTTAAAAATTAAATACAACATTTTTCAAAATATAACTAGAATTTTGACAAAATAATTTCAACATAATAAAAATGCAAAAAAAAAAATTCACTCGAACTCGTTTCGTACTCGAAACCCTTCGTTTTCCAGCTCATTTTAGCTTACGACACCAGTGCTCTAACCCATTACACTATCGCACGGCTTGCATGTGAGTGTCTTACATTGGTATAACTTTTGTACTTTGTGAACCAAAAACCACAAAAAATGCGTTATTTTCCAAAAACATAATCTGATCAAAAATTCCTGTTGTACTATTTCGGTTCACACCAATATACATTACTTAGATTTTTTTTAGATTTTTAGTTTAACCATCTGGGCTACAGGGTGTGGGATAATTTTTTTTTTGCACAATTTTGGCAAAAATCGCATCAAAATAATTTATTTTGCAAAAATAAAAATTTGATCGTTATTCCACGTACTAAAGGCTTTCATTTGATACCCTACTCAGAATTGAAAAAAAATATTTTTGTTTTCGATGAGCACATATTTGTTTATATTTTTAGGGGGGTATGTTTTTTAGATGTTTTAGTATTTTTCCTATGTGCGGGTCAAAGAGTTGTATAAGCATGCCAAATTTCAACTCTCTAGGTTTAGCCGTTTGGCTACAATTTTTACCGAACAGACAGACAGACAGACAGACAGAAGACAAAATGACGGTATACGAGTTTTTTGGTCATACCTACAAAACCCTAAAAACAATTAAACAGTTTTTTCCAAAAAAAAAAATGTGTTATTTCTTAGTTTTTGTAAAAAATTAAAAATTAACCCTCTTACAGTTGTTGTTGGATAAAATATCCCAGGTCAAATCTATACTTCTCTTGCAATCTTTATAGTTTATCTCGTATGCAATCGTTAGAGAACCACTGCTTTGTACATTCTGTGTTTCAAAATTAAAAAGTATTTTTTAAAAGCAAAATTTTGTTAAATTCTCATATGTAATATGGGTTTATAAATCTGAATATAGGTTTGAAATGTGACGAAAAGCTTTGACCTAATAATGATGTGAAAAAAGCAACATTTGCATCAATAATTCATATTATCAGAGCACGCATTGTACGTAGTACGTCAGTCCCTCCCCCTTCAGTCCCCCCTCCCGCCAGAATCATGTACCCCGTGTCATTACTCATTAATGATGACGTATGACGACATATGTTCCACAGGCGCGTTCGCGTTTCGGGACAACGAAACTTTGAAACAACCTCCTGAATTACAACTTGCATAATTCAATTGAGGGTGTCTAAGAAGTTTACGAATTTAAAATAAACTACTAAAATACAATTTGAAGCTGACTGTCATAGAAAATAAGTTACTGCTGAATAACATTTAGTTTTTATATTTTTCATTGTCTCCTTTCCAAAGTTGTCAATCAGGTCTATACGAGGTCTGCCTTTTAAGTTTTTACAAAAAAGAAGAAAGAATATATTTTGGAACAAACTGTTTTATTACTTTTCAAAACATTCACCTTTAAGATTAATACACTTTTGCATGCGTTCAAACCAATTCTCGAAACATTTTTTCCACTCTGAAATTGGTATCTCAAAAACATGGATTTCGAAGGCTTCAACATCAAGAGGTGATGAAAACCTGTGTCTACGCATTTTTTGTTTGACATTGGGAAACAAAAAAGTTAAGGAATAAATCTGGTGAATACGGGCAATGGTTGCGACATGTCCAGTACAATCGAAGAAACAAGCGATATTTTTTTGGAAGTGCTTCGTGAACGAACAACTTTTGTGGGTTTTGGTTCATCTTAGAAGACCCAAACAGTGGATTGTTGCTTAGTTTCCGGTTCATATGAATAAATCCAAGTTTCATCACCTCTAACGATGTTGTATACGGATTTTGCAGTGCCTAGGTTAAATTTTTTTAGCATTCTCTTACACCAATCAACACGAGCCTTTTTTTGAGTTTGAGTCAAATTATGGGGAATCCATCAGAAAAAGATCTTCACAGCTAAATTTTCATACAAAATCGAATGTATTACAGTCTGCGATATACCAAAGAATTCCTCTATCTCACGGTAAGTCACATGCTGATTTTCTTCAATCATTTTGCGCACAGCATCGATGTTTTTTTTAATCACAACCGATTTTGGTTGACCTTCACAAGATTCATCACTGACGGACGCACGACCACGACAAAATTCTGCAAACCAATTGTAAACAGTCTTTTCTGATGGTGCTTCATTACTAAAAGTTGAACGAAGCGAATCTATGCATTGTTGTTGAGTTAGGCCTTTACTAAAATCGTAAAAAATCATCCAACGAAAACCTTCACAAGTAATATCCATTTTTTCACAAACTAGTTTTTTTTAACGCTCACTGTCATCAAACTACTTCAATTTATAAGCTGCCACTGATTTCACAATAACAAATGTCAAATTTTATGAATAAAGTAATGACACATTTCAATATTGCCATCTAGTGGTCGTTTGTAAAAACATAAAAGGTAAAAGTGTGCGACCTTTTTTTAGAGAAATAATTTGATTGATTTACTTAATGTGTTTTAATGGATTTTTCTAATATTTATGTAGTTTCCTTAACGTGCAGGAACGTAGAAAATTCTCAGGGAAAAGATATATGTGTACGAAAGCAGTGTGGGAGAAAATGCGTGGAAAAATATAAAGAAAACCAGAATGTAGGTTAAAAAATCAAAGATATCCATTCAGAAAATGTTTGTGATTACTTAGGACCGATTCAGCCCTTTTTCACTTTATTTCTGCCCTTTTAAGATACTGCACAGAAAGAAATAAAAAAAAAAATGCGTACAAAAAAAAACTCTCTTTCAAATCTTGCACTGTTCTTATTCTATATTTTGATTTCACTTACATAAATATTCATCTTGATCTCTAAAATTTCAGGTTGATTTTGTTGACAATGAGCGTTTAAAAAAATAAGCTTGTGAAAAAATTGATATTACTCGTGAAGGTTTTGTTGGATGATTTTTAACGATTTTAGTAAAGGCCTAACTCAACAACAATGCATAGATTCGCTTCGTTCAACTCTTGGTAATGAAGTACCATCAAAAAAGACTGTTTACAATTGGTTTGCAGAATTTCGTCGTGGTTGTGCGTCCGTCAGTGATGAATCTCGTGAAGGTCGACCAAAATCGGTTGTGATTCAAAAAAACATCGCTGCTGTGCGCCAAATGATTGAAGAAGATCGGTATATGACTTACCATGCAATAGAGGCATCCTTTGGCATATCACAGACTGCAATACATTCGATTTTACATGAACATTTAGCTGTGAAAAAGATCTGTTCCACATAATTTAACCAAAGCTCAAATAAAGGGTGTTGATTGATGTAAGGGAATGCTAAAAAAATCCACCACTGCAACATCCGTATACAACATCGTTACAGGTGACGAAACTTTGATTAATTCATATGAATCGGAAATTAAGCAACAATCCACTGGGTTGTTCATTCACGAAACACTTCAAATGATCGCTTGTTTCTTCGGTTGTACTGGACATGTCGCAACCATTCCTTTAGAGGATCAGAGAACAGTTAATGCTGAATGGTAAACAATAATTTGTTTGCTAGAAGTCATCGACAATACCAGGAAAACCAAACAAAAACGTCGCATAATTCTTCATTATAACAAGCTCCCACACAGCACGCCAAACAATTATTTGAAGGAGAAAAACATCGAATTAATGTCTCATTGCCCGTATTCACCTGATTTATCCCCGACTTTTTTTTGTTCCACAATGTCAAACAAAAAATGCGTGGACAGCGATTTACATCACCTCAAGAACTGTTGAAGCCTTCGAAAACCATGTTTTTGAGATACCAACTTCAGAGTGGAAAAAATGTTTCGAGAATTGGTTTGAACAGATGCAAAATTGTATAAATGTTAAAGGCGAATATTTTGAAAAGCAATAAAACAGTTTGTTCCAAAAAAAAATTTCTTTCTTAGTTTTTGTAAAAACTTAAAAGATAGTCGTACACTGGAGAAAACCGTAAAAATTGGTTCAGCCGTTTTTGAGTTTTAAGCAACATACAGACAGAGACACATTCCCTTTAATACTTAATAATAATAATACTTTATTTAATTTGCCAAATACAAAAAATGTTCATAAAATTCAGTCAAAATACACAAATATACAAAAAATAAGTTACACGCAATTACACACTCACAAAATTGCAGTTATCAATATTATCATTTAAAAATTCTTGTACACTGTAATATATTTTCTCCACGACCACTATAGAATTTACCAATTCTAAAACCAATTTTGACTACAAAAAGTTAATATTCTAACACAAGAGTTAGAATGTTATTATAAAACACTTATCTTCTTATGCATTTTGCGTGTATTTCATTCCATCACTTGTTATGGAATAACTATTCCATATTTGTTGTCGTTTGTTTTTGTAGGCTTACATTAAGATATATGCAATGTTTACATTAAATAAATGCAACATAACTTCCTAACCTAAAATAGTGATCGATGTGCGGAAGATTAAATTAAAATTAAACAAATAATAAATAAAAATAATAGTTTAATTAATTGATTAATTTGTTATGTAATATAAATTATGTGTTAACATAAAATGTTTGTTAAAAGAATTAGGTATTTGATAATTTTTTTTCTTTCTGGTGGTCGTGGAGAAAGTAGGGTCTGTGACTCGGTTGGAAGAGAAAATTCGATGCTCGTGGTTCCTCACGCTCGCCTGCGGCTCGCGCTCGGAATGTTCCACTCGCATCGAATTTTCTCATTCCAACCTTGTTACAGAATATACTATTCGCAAATAAGAATTTAAAAATAACTCTTTTAAATTTTTAGAGATTTAATTCTCTGATATGCACAGTTGATTAGGGAAACGCCTATAAATGAAGGAAGAGATTTTGAAACAGTTAACCTTATTTTCGGTAGACTAAAATCAGATTTGGCTCTGGTGTTGTAGTTGTGAAGGTCGCTTCCACTATTCAATAAATAACCCTTTTCTTTTATATATAATAACTCTTTAAAAATTCTTTCCTTTAATAATTATATATTTAGAGTTTTTTATAAGGTGATAATAATTAAAGGTATACTCAACTTATTGCGTTATATATTTTTATCATATTCAATTAATCTATATTAGAGCGTCTATCATAAATAAAAGATGGACTTTCTGATCAATCACGTGACTTATTGATCAAAAGTGCAGTTTGTCTCTATAAACTGTTACCTTATTTCTAGCTGAATCATTGCCAACACTAAGGGCCAGTCTTTTTTTTGCTTAGTCACGCTTATAAGTTACAATATTAGTCAATGTAGTCATTAAATTCAGCCCCAAGTAAAGAATATTAATTGTTCTTTCAGCAGTCGTTATAAGCGACATGACTCATAGATCTCGACTGATTTATTGTTTTACATTATTTAAAAAGTCTTTCGAGACTAAATAAGACTTAACAAAACCCTAGTTTATTAATTAAGGGAGTTAAGGAAGTAAACCTTATCTAGGGAAAACGTTTTTTATGCAGAACAATTATTGATTTTGTTATTATTATGTACAACAGAAACAGGAAAATATATTCACTCACCTTTTTTGGACAATACGTATATTTCAGTAACACAACGTTTCGTTAAACCAATTGTTAGCTTCCTCAGGTGCTATACTAATGTTACATTAATCTAACATCATAAACATCATCCTTCCCACAATTTACCCCACAACAATACAATAAAATACCACCTTGGCTTCTCCAACAACCGAACATCAACCTATCCCTAACCCAATACAAAAAGAAAGAAACCCATCCCATGATCATCCTTCAATCCTACAATAAAACAATCGCAAAATTCAATAATCACATTGCCATCTTCACTGACGGGGCCAAAACACAAGATAGTACCGGTGCCGCGCTAATTACAGAAAACGAAATTAAAAAATACCACCTTCCAAATCAAACAAGTGTTTTCACAGCTGAAGCATTTGCTATTCTCAGGCGACAAAATACATTAGACTCCATCCAGGCCAAAAGTTCTTAATACAATCAGATTCTCTAAGTAACATTACCAGCATACAGCATTTCTTGTGTTACAATTTTATTTGATTATTTTTAAAAATAAAAGAATTCAATACACACAGCTGAAATTTTAATACTGTGCTATAAATCTTTTCTATACATTTGGTAACTATATCATATAATAATTCAATCAAATGTTAAATAGTAGATCATAGAATGCTTGACGTAAAAAAATACTACACGCGCCTGCTTATGTTAAAATATCTAGCGAGCCCGCTCGAAGGTTAAATAAATGTATAAATAACTATGAATTTAATTTTAGCAAAACCCCGTATTATTATAAATCCCACTTCTGATGATTGAATATATCCAAAAACAACAACATTATTATGTGCAATATGTGAGCACATGAACAATACATGCTCTAGGACAGAAAAAGATTTATATGAATGCGATTTTTGTCAGTAATTGTTAAACTGTTACATATTTCATACACTCAATCCTGATTGTTGTTTTTCCTTCAATGAATGATTGGCGCCAACGGGAAACCATTGGCCTTGACATAATGTCTTCACCATAAACACTACACAACTCGCGATGAATTTCAGTAGCATTTTTATTTATTGCCGTCAAAAAACGAATAACACCACGAGCTTCGCAATCGGCGGTAGGAGCAAATGGAGTCTCCATAGTGGCTGGAGCCTGACTGCCGGATCAATCGACGCACGCGCATAGAAATTTTACAGTGCTGCCACTACACCCAGACGCAAGTTCCCTGAGACTCCCAGACTTTACCCGCCAACCACACGAATTAAATAAAATAGTGTAACTTTTGAGACGTCCCACGATCTAACCTACTTTTAGTTCACGGCTTCTACTTTTGTCATAAATTGTTTAATCCATCATATATTTGACTTGATTCTTAAATCAATTTTATTAAATTTATTAGCATAAGTGAAAAAGTATCATTTCGGAAGTAGGTAGGCTGATATATGACAGTTAGTGCGTGTCACGTGACTCTACAAATGGACATAACCTAAAAAGTACATTAGTATATGAAGATATTCACAAAAATTTGCATATTTTATTTTTTTTACATACTCGTATGCAAATTCAAAGATCTTATCACTGTTAATTAATAACAAACGAAAAAAATTAAAAGAGAAAAGGATGTGAATAAATAATCTAAAAATTGAAGTGAATTTTTATGTTTCAGGATTTCGTAGGTGTCAATAATCCATTATTAAACTCGGAGAAGTAAATTCAAAAGTCATTTATATTATAACAAAACACCAGAAGTCAATAAATTTTGCGCGAAAATTGAATTTCGTCATAATAAACGTCAATAATTATATACTGAAATGTTATTTTATTTGGGCAGACCTTCAATATTTTTTATCGTTAAAATGTACATTATTTATTAAATATCGAACTGACACAAGTAAACATAAATGTTTATTGCATAATATTTATTTATTTATTTATTTATTTATTTATTTATTTATTTATTTATTTATTTATTTATTTATTTATTAACAAATACAGAAAAGAATTCCAGAGTACGTATGACATCATAACCAAATTACACAGTAAAAAATAAATATAAAAAAAAACATAATAAATTAATTAAAATTGATAGACTCTGATAATAAATTTGTTAAAAGACATGTAATAAATCCAGAGTATTAATATTAGTTAATATTCCAATAATAATGTACTAAAACAGTGACTAGGAACAAAGATCACACCGTTCATAACTTTGTATAGAAATGACATATCGGTTAATGATCACTCACTATCATGAAATATCACTGACATAAAGATGTCATTAACATAAAATAGTTAGATATTTTTTACATACCTAGGTATGTAAAAATTTTAATTTGTGGATTATTATATTTTATTTTATTTATTTATTTTCATATGTAGATTTTATTAAAATTTTACTATTTAGTTATTTAGTACGATTTAATAATTAAATAAAATATTGAAAAATCAGTTTATACGGGATTTTCGCCAAAAATATATCAAAAAACTCTTGTTCCCCACACTATATCCCAGAGGAGTTCATCTAAAAACCTGAAAAAGAAATCTCCATTATGTACATTGATGGGAACAAGAATAGTTCAACAGGAATTTTTGAACAGATTAGTTATTTGAAAAATATCGATATTTTTAAAAATTTATTATTTGGTGTCAAAAGAAAGTTCTCAACACGTAGATTATGGAACATAAAGCAGGTTTTAAGAATTATTTAATTCTTATACGTTTTTAGGGTTTTGTAGGTATGACCAAAAAACCCTTATACCGTCATTTTGTCGTCTGTCTGTCTGTTCTTTAAAAATTGTAGCCAAACGGATAAACCTAGAGAGTTGAAATTTGACATGCTTATACTACTCTTTGACCCGCACATAGGAAAATAGTAAAACATCTAAAAAACATATACCCCTAAAAATATAAACAAATATGTGCACATCGAAAAAAAAAATATTTTTTTATAATTCTGAGTAGGGTATCAAATGAAAGTCCTTGGTATGTGGATTAACGATCAAATTTTTATTTTTGCAAAATAAATTATTTTAAAGCAATTTTTGCCAAAATTATGCAAAAATTTTTTTGTCCCGCGCCCTGTAGCCCAGATGGTTTAAACTAAAAATCTGAAAAAATTCTAAGTAATGTACATTGATGTGAACCGGAATAGTACAACAGGAATTTTTGATCAGATTATGTTTTTGAAAAAAAAAAACGCATTTTTTGTTTTTTGATTAATAATGTACACAAGTTATAGCTTTGTAACACGCTATATCGTAAGTGTATGCTGGTGTAGTGGTTATGATGCTAGCTTGTCACCCAACTAATTCAGTTCGATCCCAGCGAGGAGAGACAATAATATTTTTTGGTTTTTTTTTGCATTTTTATTTTGAGAGTTTAAATTATTTTTTCAAAATTCTAGTTATATTTTGGAAAATTTGCTTTTAATTTTTAAAAGCGTAAATTTAATAACCAGTGGAAATTGTTGAAATTATAATTTAATTCTGTTTTAATGTACACGAAATTAGAGGGGCGGAGCTTATAACATCCAATGGAAGCCATAGGCGCAATTTTCAAAATCTTAAAGAACATTGCTATATAAAAAAAAAATTAACAAAAAAAATATTTTAATATAAAACTAGTTTTGTCATCCCAAATAATCATCATTCAGTTACTAAATACCTGCGAAACCCTGAAATGTGTGAAAATTCACACTTCACATCAATTTTTTATTATTACTATACGCGTCAAGCTGCTTATATAAACAATTAATAAAGCAAGATGAATGTTTTTTGTAAATAATATCAAAGCTTTCATCTATCAGTGCCCTAAAAAAATATTTGAAGACCCATTTACATAGACACTGTTTGGTTATAAACATTAGACTTTAATGCAGTACAGGGACATAAATATAGCAGTGTGATTAGGGCTTTGGGTAGGGCGAGGGTCAGGAAAATGAAAATTGAGTATCGGTGACAATTGACGTTTTATCACATTCTTACGATGCTTTTCAATGTCGCTCAAAGCCCATCTATCTTTATTTATGACTGCGTGCTAGAGAGGACGCGCACGCGCAATCGTCCGCGTTCACGCACTGAAAGCTTTTGATAAAAAGTGCTTTTGTGAATAAAAGAAAAAGGGAAAGTTAACAGAAAAAGAAAATAAACAACTACTAACCAAAAATTTTCGTTTTTGCAAATATTTATTTCACTAGATTAGAAATAAGCAACATACCGTTGACTTACAGACTAAGGCAAGGGCCCTAAATTAAAAATTACACAAATCTTAAAGGACAGTTATTTATTTTCATAATTTAATAATTTACTATGATGAGGAAATAATGGGATTCGGACTGGTCAGAAATTAAAATTAAAACAATATTTTAACTTCGCTAACGTTTCGATTTATTTTTAAATCTTCATCAGAGCTAGAATAAAAAATCATCTGTGGCCACCACAGGACCGACCGCCATCATAATTATATAAAATACATTCTAGCAGCACAGTAGAAATAACTTGGCCTAATATTTTCTAACAGAGATATTATTTATCATGACCATGGAAACGTTACATATAAGTTAGAAAAAAATTCAAAAAAGTTTACAGAAATTATTTTAGATTTTTTCGTTTTATCAAAAAACGTCTCAAATAGAAGCTATACATTTTTACTTATTTAAGACCAAATAAATCAGCTGTGGCCCCCACAGGACCGACCGCCATCACAAAGTACTTGCATAAAATATATTCTAGCAGCAGAGTAGAAATAACTTGGTCTAATATTTTCTTACGGAGATATTATTTATCATGACCACGGAAACGTTACATATAAGTATAAAAAAATCAGCTGTGGCCACCACAGGACCGACCGCAATCATAAAGTACTTGTATAAAATACATTCTAGCAGCAGAGTAGAAATAACTTGGCCTAATATTTTCTTACAGAGATATTATTTATCATGACCATGGAAACGTTACATATAAGTATAAAAAATCAGCTGTGGCCACCATAGGACCGACCGCAATCATAAAGTACTTGTATAAAATACATTCTAGCAGCAGAGTAGAAATAACTTGGCCTAATATTTTCTTACAGAGATATTATTTATCATGACCATGGAAACGTTACATATAAGTATGAAAAAATTTCGAAATGTTTTTTAATAATGCTTCTTTTTATCAAAAAATATCTCAAATAAAAGTTGTTAATTATTGCTTTTGTAGCAACTTTTCTTAAATAATTTTTTTCGAAATATTTTTCTATTGCTAAATATTCACAATAATCTTAAAATCGACACGAGTAAACTCCCATTTCTAGTCAACCGATTTTTACCAAAAGTTGATCAACTTGTGCCATTGATGTCAAAAGCTTAAATATGAAGTTTCATAAAAATCCTTTCAGCCGAATTTGCTCTGCACGTGTACACAGACAGACGGACGGACAGACAAACGGACAGACAAACAGACGGACGGACGGACGGACGGACATACAGACTGACAGACATCATGATAAAAATAGTCAAAACGTTATGTAGGGACCTCAATTCGTGGAGATCCATAGAAATCTCGAAATGTCAAAATAGGTATGATCACAATACCTCCCTTATACATGTCGGTCGGTAAATATATATTTTTTCATTGTCATTTTTAATATAAATTTTCTAAATTTCTTTTTTTCTTGCAAAAATGTAAAAATGTGTTACGTATTTTATTTTTTGTCAGTCGTTTCCTTTTCG
This sequence comes from Liopterus haemorrhoidalis, assembly GCA_963971575.1. NCBI lineage: Eukaryota > Metazoa > Arthropoda > Insecta > Coleoptera > Dytiscidae > Liopterus > Liopterus haemorrhoidalis. The sequence goes on from OZ020613.1 coordinate 69,913,391, forward strand.
CATTTTGAATTCTATAACAAAACCCTAATTCAATCCTTAAAAAGTTAGCTTCTGACAACTTATTAAAATAAAAATTCCGTTTAGTTCCACTTAAACATTTGAAATAAACTATACATTTTGTTGTTTACAATGAAAGTACCGCTTGGGAAAAACATGGAATTTAACAAGTTTCCTTGTGTCTAAAACTGAATACTTGTTTTATTTTAGTTTTAAAATGTTCATTTTCAAAAAATTAAATGTGACAAAACCAAACTGACAGTGTAAAAAGCAGGAAATGATAAAAAATCAGTTGAAACTCTATCTTGGAAGCGAACAATATCGAATTGAATCCCATCTATGTCAGCCGGCTCTGAGCTGTTGACGGCAGAGAACAGAACTGGAAGTGCCGAATGGAGAATGGAGACTGGCGAGTGGCAGTTCAAATATACGAAGAAGTCAAAGAATTCCAACCAAACACACCATCTCTGATGTTATTTCTCTGAATTTTTTCTACTTTATACAATTAACGAATAAATTTCATCAAGAAATTGAACTTGCAATTTAAGATGTCACGAGAAAATGAAAATGGAATTTCCTCAGAATCTGAAAACGGTTAATACAATATTGATTTGTAATTAAACTGTAACATTTTCTACGTTTTTTAGTTGTTTGGAAATTGGAAAAGACTGGATAAAATTATGTTTTTCAATCTTAAATATAAAATCTCTATGGAGAATCTCACGTAAATGTCTTATAGTAAAATCTTCTAAACATTATTATATATCTTTGGGATCTCATCTTTTTCTAGGTTTTCTGTCTGTTTGTCTGTACGGAAATAGTACAGATACAACTCGATATACGCCGCAGTTTCGTAGGAGAACCAGCGTAAACCGAATTGGCGTAAAATGAACCTAACTTATAGTAAAGGTATAGGGTTAGGTTCCAAGTAAATAAACAATAGACGTAAAGAGTATCTATCGGTCTGGGAAAAAGTTCGTGGCGTTTTTTTAGTAAAATTCAACTGGTTTTATTACAGTGTGAAAATGAATTTATTTAAACCAAATATGCATTATTATCGACAACGTTTCGCCATTTTTCGGGTAAAGCCATGATGCCATCGGTGAAGAACTTCTGTGGTTTCTGGTTGAAAAACTAAATCAAGTGGTTTTCACAGGCTTCTTTTGAAACCAACTTAATTCCATTGAGAAGATTCTGTAGAGATCGGAATAGGTGATAGTCAGAGGGTGCTATGTCTGTACTATACGGTGGATGCAACAAAATTTCCCAACCAAGCTCTCGCAATTTTTGACGGGTCATCAAAGAAGTGTGTGGTCTTGCAATGTCATGATGAAAGACACCTTTCCTATTATTCAATTCGGGCCGTTCTCTTTCAATTGCCTGGCGTAATCTCTCTAGTTGTCCACAGTAGAATTGAGAATTAATTGTCTGACCAACTGGATGTAGCTCATGGTGGACGATTCCCTTCCAGTCCCACCGCACACACGGCATCATCTTGTTCCTCCCCAGCAAACATTCAACTAACGGCCGAATGCTGGCAAACTGCTTTTATGCTGGTAAATTACTGGCACCAAAAGTAAGTGCAACGCCAGTATTAATAATGTACTTCACATTTGTATTTCGCATTCCGCCTATACGAAGTACTTTACCAGCATTTTATAAGCACTCTTCTTCACTCATACTTTTTACTTAAAACCATCAGAAATAAATCTTGCAACTAATGCGATTATTTTGCACTTTACCGTTGCTGGGCCAGCAACTGATACATCAACGGGCCAGTAACGGCCCCGGGGACACCGGGGTACTGGCTCATTACTTTCAATGCCGGGCAGTATGTGCTTTACCAGTACTGGCCCGTATAAAAATGTTTGCTGGGTCGCTTCGCGAACGCTTGTGACGACTCACCATCCCATGTCCACGATCTTTTACTCTTCCGATTGTCGTACGTGATCCATTTTTTACCGGTTATGACACGTTTCAGAAATGGCTCGATTTCATTGCGTTTCAGAAGCGCATCGAAGATGTTAATTCGGTCTATCATGTTTTTCGCGCTCAACTCATGAGGAACCCATATATCGAGCTTCTTTTTGTAGCCAGCTTTCAGTAAATGGTTCAAAACAGTTTTGTGGTCAATGCCTAGCTCCGTACCAATATCGACACTGCTGATATGCCTATCTTGCTGGACTTTTTCAAGAATTTCATCAGCTTTCTTCACATTAAAATTACCAGAACGAAAGCGAGCGAACCATTTCCGCGCAGCAGATTTTAATAAATTACCTTGACCGTACACAGCACAAATTTTCTCAAGGGAGATAGAAATTCTAGCCCTTTTAGTTCCATCTTAACAATTCCTTTCTCGTCTTCACAGACATGTTTATTTTTTTACCATACCCTTTTGTATATGTGTATACGGAGTGATTATTTAATGGCGAGACGACGTCACTGGAAGTTTTAATAATTTGCCGTTTTATACACATCGTAGCAGGCGATTATGCGCGCAAGCGCATAATCTTTTTTTCTTCATAATCAAATTTTCTTCAAGGTTATTATTGTCATAGTATTCTGCTAGGAGGCACTTAAAATTCAGTGACGTCGTCTCGCCATTAAATAATCACTCTGTATAAAAAAACACCTATTTTATGGAAAGTAATAAACTAATTTAATTAAGAATAACTAAACTAGACATACGCCAGACGTGTAGAAAGACACTTATACGCGATGATGGGAGCGCTGGAGCTGGAGCGCCGACCAGTCCAGTTGTCGCGGTACTTTCCCGATCAAATCGGGAAATCCCAGCCGTACGATAGTTAATTCAGCGCCAGCGTAAAAGTGAATCGGCGTATATCGAACCAGCGTATATCGAGTTCTACCTGTATATTTAATTACCAATTTTATAAGGCATTATTCGCCCGCACGCGTCGTGTTAAGAAAACGAATCGTGAAGGACGAGTTTTCAAAAATTTCTGTTATACTATTCTGGTTCACATTAATGTACTCAGTTTTTTTAGATTTAAGAGAAGAACAAAATGTGATATAACGAGCAAGGCCACTCCGTTGGCGTACCAACCAAAGTTATTTTTCTTAATTTAACAATATTGAATTTTGTTATTAAATGTAATGGTGAGTTTATATTTTTAAGTAAATTGATTTTGTGTCTAATAAAGTGTAATGGAAGTAGTGTCCTCGCAAAACCGAAGTTCACTGTTTTCAATTAGCCTATCAATAGATCAATGTCCTGACCCCGAGCACTGGGATTGAAACCGGCCTGGAGTCGCACCGTTCACTTCCGGCTTTCACACGTCAACTGTCACGCACGCCACTGCAAACAAACCGTATATTAACGCGCTTTACACACTCTACACATTGGCGTACCGTTACACCAACATTCTCAATAAAATACGTCTTTTAAAACGGCCCTCGAAAATCCCACTCATAGATCCTCATTTTGAGGATGGGAAAATGCAATCTGCTAGTGAGCTATCACCATTGAGTTTATATAACATACTGAACGCGAGATACTTGTTATGAAGCCAACATCTCCGTAAGCGAGGACACGAGAGATTTTTCCTTTGATAATGCGGGTTGCATTTCAACATTTGCCGACAAGAATTGCAAGTAAAAATACACTTTATTAATACTGTAAACTGTAAATTTTAATAGGAACTAGCGGGTGTGCCCGTGTTTAGTTACGGCATTGAACTACTTTAAATCCAAGAAAGTAGAACATAATGCTCTCATCGTTAAAGTTAAATATGATATCAGGTATGGGAAAAAGTTCGTGGCGTTTAAATTCAACTGGTTTTGTTATAGTGTGAAAATGTATTTAAACCAAATATGCTCCATTATTATCGACAACGTTTCATCATTTTTCGGGTAGAGCCATGATGCCATCGGTGAAGAACTTCTGTGGTTTCTGGTTGAAAAACTGAATCAAGTGGTTTTCACAGGCTTTTGAAACCAGCTTAATTCCATTGAAAGAATTCTGCAGAAATCGGAATAGGTGATAATCAGAGAGTGCTATGTCTGGACTATACGGTGGATGCAACAAAATTTCCCAACCAAGCTCTCGCAATTTTTGACGGGTTAATCAAAGAAGTGTGTGGTCTTGCGTTGTCATGATGAAAGACACCTTTCCTATTATTCGATTCGGGCCGTTCTCTTTCAATTGCCTGGCGTAATCTCTCTAATTGTCCACAGTAGCGTCAAGGAAAGTGCAAATGTAGGCTTGTGAAGGGGGTAGCGGTGCGTAGGCAGTAGTGATAAACTGGTGGGGATCGGAGCTAGAATGCTGTTAGCGTCACAATAACAGTGATCCTATGAAATTATTGAATGCATTTATTTAAGTCGTAATTGAAATCGCTATACCTATATTATCTCTAAAAATTTATTGTTTAGGTAGGTATTAATAATTAGTATTTTCTAACTTTTTCTTTTAAATTTATATCAGTATCCTTAGCTTAACAAATACGTTTCGTATTTTAGATTATAAAACAATAGGTTTAAAAAATGAATACTGTCAAATCATTATTGGAAATTCCATTTAACAGAAAAACGTTAGAAGAAAAAATTGATATTTAAAAATTTGGGCGACACACACCAAATTTAAATATTTCGGATTGCAAAATGCAAAAATTATAATTATAAGATGCAATTCAATATAATCTTATATGATAAAACGTCGTGGTTAAACGCCTAAACCTATCCTTGTATTATAATTTGCACATCTGAGTCCGAAAAAGTCACAAGCCGCCACTGAAGTAACTGGTTATTATTTCAAAAATTATGACTTTTCTTACGTATATACCAAAAATTTGTTATCACTTAATACCTACAAATGCCCTTTTTTTAGCTACTCCGTTTTTATCTATTTACAATCACCCCACTGCATAGACTCACGTGTTGCAAAGGTTAAATCAATAAATTAATTTAGTGGTTAATTCTCCGTTTTTCTAAAAATTTCTACCTCCGCCTTTGTTGCCATAGATCGTCCCCCGTCACAGTACACATGTTTTTATGGATGGTGTTCGGTGGTTTCCTTTGTAGTGATTTACAATGGCGTAGGACCGGGGTGGGGTGTCACAAGGGGCAATATTCTGCTCATCACTCATCCCTCCTGACACGTGATTCGTTATGTTTATAAATATTTACACTTGCCGCCATGCCTATACATTTAACACCAATATTCCATTGTACGAGACCCCCCATTGAGGCGACCTTCCGTAATTCTTTATTCCATTTTTGAATATTTATTAAAGGATACGATTAAATATTATGAAAGAACGATATAAATTAATAAAAACAGTCAACAAAACATTTGCGTAGCTCGATCAAAAACTCGGAAACCATTATACAAGCATCGCTTTAAAAAAAGTAGTGCTAAAGGTGACTTCATGGTACACTAAAATTGAAGTGAAGTGTGAATTTTCACACATTTCAGGGTTTCGCAGGTATTTAATAACTGAATGATGATTATTTGGGATGCCAAAACAAATTTTGTCAAAATATTTTTTTATGAATTATAATTCGAATGCCTAATACCATTATTTAAGTTTCTAAATATGTGCAGTATTTTTTTTTATATAGCAAGGTTCATTAAGATTTTGAAAATTGCGCCTATGCCTTCCATTGGTTGCTTAAATCATAAGCCCCGCTCTGATTTCGTATACATTCAAACATAGAATTAAATTATAATTTCAACACTTCCCACTGGTTATTAAATTTACGACATTTACCAAAATATAACTAGAATTTTGACAAAATAATTTAAACAAAATAAAAAAATTAAAATTGACAGGGAATTAAAATTGACAGGAATCGAAATGTAGTTTGCACTACGGGAGCTTACTTATCTACTGTGTTACATAGCGTATTAAATATTTAACATATTTTAGTTAAAAACACAACGCGTTTTTTTCCAAAAACATAACCTGATCAAAAATTCCTGTTGTACTATTCCGGTTCACACCAATGTACATTACTTAGAATTTTTTCAGATTTTTAGTTTAAACTGTCTGGGGTACAGGGTGTGGGACAAAAAAATTTTTGCACAATTTTGGCAAAAATTGCATTCAAATAATTTATTTTGCAAAAATAAAATTTTGATCGTTAATCCACGTACTAAGAGCTTTCATTTGATACCCTACTCAGAATTGTGACGCAAAAATAGTTTCATGAGGGGGGGAGGGTTATAAAATGAGACGTATGGAAATAATGATAAAACAAGGAAAATGCATCGAAGTAATACAAAATCCAGCTTCATGGGAGGTTCTAACCCCCAAATCCCACCCTACGCCACTGGTTTTACTGTCGAGAATTTGTCTTTGCATTCCGTTTTTTTTTTTAATTTCTTCTCTCATTTTGTTTTGTTTTTATATTTTATAAATGTGTATACCATAATATATATTATATAACAACAAAATAATGTAAGCAATACAATATTTTGACATTTTTAACCTCAACTGTCATCTGTATACCAGCAATGCGCATGCGTGTTGCGCTTCTGTAACTAACTTCATTCTTTTCTCAGTAACTGTCACTATGATATAACTTTCATAGCGACGTCACTACAGTTGGATATTACAGAATACGAAAAGTTCCTATTAAAGTCACTATAAAATTTATCTTGTATAGTGCGTTCAAAGGTGAGTTTGCAGTATAGCTCTTATGACAAATGGGAGCGGTGTTGCCAAATGTTGTAAAAGTGTCAAATGTGTCAATTATAATAATATGAAAAACTCGTATGATTTACAAAAATCAACTCTTATAAAACTCAAAATAACACTCAACAAAAACTAATGACCATTTGTAGAATACTGCGTCTTCACAGATCAGCGCGTTTTAGAGCTGGCAACGTCGACAAGCAAGAAAAGGATAGCGTCATTGTGTAAACCCATTAGAGAGTATGAAAAAGAACTACTCCATATGCCCTGTACTGCAAACTCACCTTTGAACGCACTATACTAACGTTACTACAAGGTAACTATTATAGCAACTTTTTACAGAATTGTTCTGAATATAAGAGCTTCTTTTTTTATCTAATAGTGAAATCTATTTTTCCATTAACTGTACGTACAATAAAATTCTTATAACAATAAATAATACACAAGCCATTAGCCATTATTAACCAGGCAGTCACTTATAAAATTCTAGTGGCAATAAATCTTCACACTATAGCTTGCGGTCATATCTGGTGATAGTTGAGGGTTAAATCGACAGAGGGATCACTGCCCCCCCTCTCAATACCAGAGGGATCATCATAGGATTTCAAGAATAGAACATCTTATGGGATTTCTATTGCGTAGGGGACGAAACATATTATGTTTTTCACATTTGTTTTAATATTAGATTGACAAATAAAGGGATGATTCATGGTTCAAATGATTTATAAGAATTTTAACACAATATATGAAAAAATTGATGGAAAATGAACTTTAGAAAATTGGTATGTTTGATATTTTTTTGTTAAGTTTGTGTGAGATGCCCAAAGAATTGCTATGTTGAAGCTAAATTATTTATAGCTATGTGATTTCATATGGTTCGAAGAATCAGAAACGCACTGGAAGCAACCCTGGAAGATTCTCAATATGGAGTTAGGTCAAAGAGAGAGGTGCAAGACCCGATATTCACATTGCGGCAATTAAACGAGAAAGCACTAAAAACAAATAGCCAAATCCACCTATGCTTCATAGACTTGGAGAAATCTTTCGACCGAGTGAACAGAGAAGACGTCTGGTCGACACTTAAAAACAGAGGCATTCATTAAATCACCATAAAAAATATATAGTCTGTATACCGATTTCAATGTCAGAACAGGAAATGAAGTATCGAGATCTTTTATAACGGAAAACGGACTCAGACAAGGATGCATACTCAGTCCACTACTGTTCTCACTGGTACTAGACGACGCCATAAAAGAAGTAAGACAAAATATTAAAAAATATTCTGTGGGCTACTGGAAAATGGAAAAGTAGCAGAATTTTGTTATGCGGATGACATGGTTATAATAGCAAGGAACGAAGATGAACTACAAAACAATTTAAACAAACACAACAAAGAATTGAAGAAAATAAATTTTAAAATTAGCACACAAAAGACAAAAACAATGGTAATAAGCAGGACAATGCAACACAAAATAAAAATAGATGAGAAAATAATAGAACAGGTAGGAAAATTCAAATACCTAAGCACAGTTTTCGCGGAAAAACAATCAACTAACATCAAGGTAGAGATCTTCAAAAAAGTGACAGTACCAATTGTCATATACGCCTCAGAATCCTGGACCACTACAGAGACGCACAGGTCTACAATAAGCTCCGAAATGAGATTTTTAAGGAAAATCGAAGGTAAATCAAAATTGGACAGAATAAGAAATGAAGTATTTAGAGAAAAACTAGACACAAAACCAGTAGAGACTATAATAGAAGAAGGACAGCTAAGATGGCCGGGACATATACAAATTGTCTATACATTTAGCATAGGTTTTCCTTTACGATTGACATATTCATCTTCATGGATCTTCGATTTTTCTATCCCTGTATGTGTACAGTCAATGACACCAACTGCGGTTGGAAAACGGTATTTTCTTTGCCACATTTTTTTCGCCTCCACTAATAAATTTAGGGAAGTAAGAAATTTAATCCAGTTGCCAGCTTGTGCAACTATTTGATCAACAACACTGGTGACAGTCAGTGATACTGTGGATTGCTCCACGCCAAATTCCTCACCGATACTTCTTTGAAATCCAAGATCAGCTAGATATCTCAACAAAAAAAAGTTACCTAAAAATTATTAGCTAAACACTCCATGTTCTGCTGTTCAAAACGAAACTAACTTTTATGTCAGTACGACGTAATGATGAACGATGCCTATAATGTTTCATATTTCTTAAATGCACAATATCCGCCATGGCAATTAGTTCACTACAACACTTTTTCACAAGTGAGTATATGAATATATAGATGCATGTTTTTCGAAGCATTTGCTTATAATTTAAAGTAAAAGGTTTGTTTTATTCATAACCATATACATCTGTCTTGAGCAAAAGATCAACAAAAAAGCATTTGCCTCTTACTCATAAGTAGAATGTTTTGCTTGCATTTTTATTCATATTATTGGGAAGATTTGCTTCATAATATGCAAGTAAAAGGTTATGCTTATTTTTATTCATACGGCCCATTATTTGCAAGAAAGTAGTGTCTAATTTTTTTTTTTTTTTTAAATACTGGTTATTAAAGAGGTATCCCTAGTAAGACAATTATTAATTTCTTTTGTTCAATATAAAACCAAGCTTATACCCTATAAAAATTCTGTATGTAATCTATATAAACAGTAAGTTGTGTTATTATTAAATTGCAATAGAGTGAAACAAATAGTTAAGTGCATTCAGAGAAAACGTGTTGGTGGCTGTCGGTAATTCAGTTATTCGCATGCTCGGCGGCTCGTCTTGTAAATATTCAACAGTCGCCGGGCTGCCAGGGAGCGAGGGGGGGGGGCTCAGACAATCCGAACACACCAAATACATGTTCTTTATATGAAACGAAGATTTAGCTCATAATTTATGTTAAAAGTTCTCTTAATGTAATCGAGAAATATGAAAACTGACTATTTTTACGTTCTACAAAGATTTATTATAATTTTATTAATGGTATTCAATATATGATGCAATTAAAATCCTTACGATATGAAGTTGACTGACCTTTCTCATATATACCCTTCTAGTTCAATTTTCCACGATAAAACATACTCCCTCCGTCTGAAAATATGGTATACATCATCAACGAGAAATGTTGAATACAGAGTTTGTCAAGGCGGAATATTAGGACCTCTCTTCTTCATCGTTTTTATTAACGACCAAATATCTTTTTCGATAACTCCGCGGATGTAATACTTTATGCGGACGATACCACAATATTAACAAGTCATACATCAGTAAAAGAGTTACTCAACATTTCAGAAACTGCCCTAGGGAAAGTAAAAAACTGGTTTACTACAAACAAATTAACTCTTAATGCCAGCAAGACCCAGCAAATTAATTTCCCTAAACCGCAACACCGACGAAGTCTTTGAGTATGGTGAACCTATTAAATTCCTAGGAATATATATAGACGGTCAACTCAGTTGGCACCAACACATTAGCAATTTGGCCATTTCCCTCAAGAAAACTATCTACGCTTTTGTCTAACCTCGGTCTCATTCGAAACATTACGTATTTTTTATTTTGCCTCGTTCCAGTCTCTTTTGTCTTACGGTATAGTACATTGGGGAGTAAGCTCATCGATCACCTGCATTTTCTTAATCCAAAAAAGAGCTCTTAGAATTCTGGTGGGGAACCCACTGCCGGGAACTTTTTAAAAAATGTAGAATTATGTCAGTGTACAGCCTATTTGTATATATATGCCTGTTGTATGTTAAAACGCAGCCCAGTTTGTCACCGTCTCCTCAAGTCATTCTTATAATGTCCGCTCTAAAGACAATATTCGTCTCCCTAAAATAAGACTTGAGAAGTCAAAAAACGGTCTTTACTCGGCTGCATGTTTCTTCAATTATTTGCTTTTTGCTGTCAGAAATGTTAATTACAGGACCTTCGGGAAAAAACTTAGAGAAGACTTTCTTGAAAACTGTCTGTACAGCATTGATTGGAGTAAATACTAAAAATCCTTCTCTTTTTAAGTACCCATCTGGCAATTGTATTGTAATTTTATAATTTATATTTCTATTAATTATGTATGATCTTTGGCTGGTGTAAACGTGTAAAAACTTGTACAAGCACTAAAATTATTATTATTATTATTATTATTACGGACAGACGGACTGACAGACCGACAGACATCATGCTAAAAATAGTCAAAACGTTATGTAGGGACCTCAATTCGTGGAGATCCATCGAAATCTCAAAATGTCAAAATCGGTATGACCACAATACCTCCCTTATACAAACATACGCCATATTTAATGACGTCAAACAGGTTCCCGGATTTTATCTAAAGGTTGAACTGCAGTAGGAGTGTATGCTCCCACCTCTATATTCTTTACTTGTTGGATTTTTTAGTTTGTTATATTTTAAATATTAAATTAGACATCTCCATGGCTTATTTGCTAATAATTTCATTGTTTGATGGAACGAATGCACCATTAAATGTTAAATTTATAATGATCTCTGTTAGAAGCTCGGTGAAGCTCATTTTTAGCGTCATGCAAGCAAGTATCTAATTTACTAATATGATATTCCCATGTCCATTGCTATTAAGCATGGCATCACTTACGTAACTGTATCGTCTGACGTCACGTGACGTAGGAATTAACAGTAAAGTGGGGGTTAAATGGGGTATAATGTGGTATTATCCTTAGAGAATGTCATGCCATCTGCAGGGATATCAAACCACTATCACATTGAAGGATAAGAGGTCACTCAACTTTAGAAACATCAGAAAAATACGAAAAAATAATCTGATTTTCGTTTGTGGCATGTGTTGCTAGAGTTTTTATGGAATAAATAGGCGCTTTCCTTTTACCACTTTACTTAAGAAATCTAAGCTAAGCTAAGTTAATCTAAGTTGTAAGAGCGTTCCATTTATAAGACACTGGCTAAGATAAACTAAGTTTTTTCCGCCCTCCTTTCCCTTGCTAAGACATTTGACTAACTTCTTAGCTTAGCCAAGCATTTTAACTTGTAAAAGGAAAGCAGCTATTGTGTCGGTTGTTAATTAATTCTATAATAATAATAATACATTTATTGACACATTACATAAAATATGTTGAGTCAGTCTAAGTTACATAATGAAATAATATAAATTAAAAATGAACATTATTAAAGTCATCAATTTCATATATGGGATTAGTCAATAGATATTCTTTAAGTTTGTTTGAAAATGTCTTGATTGCCAGGGATTTTATTTCTTCAGGTATTATATTAAAAAATTTAATGGCGTAGTAGTTTGCGCTATTTATTAATTTCTGAAGTCCAAGGAAATTACTACGTATATTATTTTTTTGCCGTGTGTCATGTCCGTAGTTGGAAGAGGGGAAGTTAGATAAGTTCCTGTGCATGTACATTAGGCATTGGTAGATAAATAGGGCAGGTAAAGTCATTATTTTCAATTTCATGAAGATCTCACGACAGTCAGCTCTAAAAGGAGCAACAGCTATGACCCTAACAACTTTACGTTGAAGAGCGAAAATTCTATGGGCTGCTGGTGAGTGTCCCCAGACAAGAATGCCGTAGTTCAGGTGTGACTGAAATAACGAAAAGTAGGTCATTAGCACGACTTTTTGGCAAACTTCTGCTTTCAAATTGTGAATTAAAAGCACTGTAGACCTTAGTTTCCGGCTTAAGGATTCACAGTGCTGATCCGAAGTTGTGAGTCGATGTGGATACCCAGAAACCTACGTACGGGGGGTTTGAAAAATCGTGTTTCGTGGTGGAAATCAGCATTGATTCGGTTTTGCTAGTATTTAAAGTTAATTTATTCCTATCAAACAAAGTGCAGCGCGTTCTACCACAGATTAACTCTCTAAGCGAAGGGAATTAAGAATTTTTGCAGAGTAAGGTAGTATCATCTGCGTAAAGAATAGATTTTGAATTAATAAGGAGAGGAAAGTCATTTACGCACAGCCGAAATAGCAAAGGGCCAAGAATAGATCCTTGCAGGACACCAAAGTGTATAGAAAGAATTTCAGATTTGACATCACCAAAAATTATAAAATGCTTCCGGTCTGATAAGTATGGTTTGATTAAAGAACGGGTGTTGTCATCAAATCCATAGAATACAAGTTTATTAAAAATTAATTAAAAATTTTGAGCCATATTCATGTTTTTTACTAAATATTGCAATTAAGCGTTACTTTTTAAATTAAGAAAGTGTGATACTTACTGTAATAATGTTCATAATCTCTATACTTCAATCTTTTAACTAAAAGGGAAGTACTAGGGATGTTTCCTAAATTCTGGGAATTGTGCTGTAATTAAATTACGCAGAACTTATAGGCAATGTTATTGGTGCCAGACAAGTCTTGACATGTTTATGCAACTATCTAGTGCAATATTGTTCAGTCTGATTTAGGTGTTCGACTGATTGACGCGTTTTCATAGCACTGTTTTTGTAACCATGGAAGACGCAGCAAAATCTCAAAGATCAATAATTTTCTTTTTGTGGAAAGAAGGTGTGAAAACATCAGAAATTATTCAGCGTCTGCAAGGAGTATTTGGTGAGTCTGCAGAATCCAAAAGTACCGTTTATCGGTGGATCGATCGTTTTAAAACCGTTAGAACATCACTAGAAGACGATCCACGCAGTGGGCGCCCAAGCACGTCGGTAAATGAAAGAAACATTACTGCCGTCGAAGACCTACTGAAAGAGGACAGGCGAATGACTACTCGTCAAATTAGTGTGCGCCTAGGGATAGGTACACGACTAGTTCATGACATCTTGCATGATTGTTTGGGCGTTAGCAAGGTTTCGCCGCGCTGGGTGCCAAGGCTGTTGGGACCAGAACAGAAACTCAGTAGGTCTGATACTTGAGGACGGCTTAAAAAAATTAGTTTATCGTTGGGATAAATGTATTCAGTTAAATGGAGATTATGTTGAAAAACTACATTGTAATATTAACGAAAATTAACAAAATAATAAAAATTATAGCTAAATTCCCAGAACTTTGGAAACATCCCTCGTATATTAAGGTCGGACAAGTAAAAATAAGAATTCCGTTTAGCTCCGCTTAAACGGTGCCAAGGCTGTTGGGACCAGAACAGAAACTCAATAGGTCTGATACTTGTCATCAACTTCAAGAGCTGTTAGCCCGTTACGGTGATGAAAATTAACAAAATAATAAAAATTATAGCTAAATTCCCAGAACTTTGGAAACATCCCTCGTATATTAAGGTCGGACAAGTAAAAATAAGAATTCCGTTTAGCTCCGCTTAAACATTTGTAATAAACTCTGGTGCCAAGGCTGTTGGGACCAGAACAGAAACTCAATAGGTCTGATACTTGTCATCAACTTCAAGAGCTGTTAGCCCGTTACGGTGATGAAAATTAACAAAATAATAAAAGTTATAGCTAAATTCCCAGAACTTTGGAAACGTCCCTCGTACTTTTGGCTACGTTTTCTGTTGTTGACAGAAAGAGATAGACATATGCACTGTACAACATGTTAAAAGAGATGGAAGATGCGTTACTAGCTTGTACTATTTTCGCGGTAAAAACACAACAATACCTTGTTTATTTGACAACGTTTGGTGACGATTTTATTATCGATTTCTTTTAACAATATGAATATTTTAAAAGAATTATAAATAAAAATGTAATGGTGTAAGGCTGTAATTATTTTAAACAGGTTTATATTTTTACGAATAGTTATTATACAGGTTGACACTATTTAAATTACAGCCCTGCTATGATCAATAAAGTGGAAGAATTTTCTTATTTTGTTGTTACCCTGGCTTCTAGTACTTGGAGTTGATGACAAAAATCCATTTTAGTTGCAACTTAATTTTTCTAAAATGCAATTTTCATAGTCGACATTTGTCTTAGAAACATGAGCTGACAACACGAAACAAAAACTAAGAATAATGGGGATCATTACAGGATAGAAAACAAGAAAAATTGATATTAATCTTCCGGAGTATCAAAATTAACAATAAAAAGAATTCTGGAATACACAAAATGGGAATACTACGCAATGTCAGTTAGAAGGAAGTAATGATTAGTGGCTTAAAACATTCCTTTTAGACACTTTCAGTCAAGATTTAAGTTTGACATACGATGTAATCTTACTCTGTTAAGTATCAAGTCTTTCCAGATATCGTAAAATACAAATCACGAATATAAAATCATACATTGACGTCAAGTGTTAATTTTTACATATTTCAGGGTTTTGTGGGTATTTAGTCAGTGAATGATGATTATTAGAAGGCCAAACGATGAATGCCTGTCACAATTACAAGTGTTGATTTTAAATCCTGTAAATCAATAGGCACGACAAGAAGGTTGCAGTTAGATTTTTTCTACTGTGTATCATATATCTCTAATAATACCATAATATATATTTTAACGCATTTTTTTTTTTTAATATTGCAGAAATATCATTCAAATACAGACCTGGCCACACGGCGGGCGATCTTTTGTCACGCAAGAGCATAACGCCTACAGAGACATTGTTTATATTGCGACTATATGAAAAACTAACAGATTCTCTACTAGAAATGGAATCCCAGCAACCGGCCAGTTATTTGTTTATTTTCCTAGTCGATATTTGCAAAATAAATTTACGTACCTCTTCTCTACCCATAACAAAATGTATTCATTTATATACAAATATATTTTTTTAATTTTAGCTGATATTAAACGAAAATCTTAATACTTGGCAAAATTTAGTCAAAATTAAATGTGTTAAAAAAATCAATTACCGTTCCTTAATCTGCACTTAAAGAGTTTCCATTTAATATCCCCACAATAAAATTTAAATTAATTTTTTTTTTCAATGACTCAAAAACTATAATATTTTCCAAAAACGAAATCGGATAAAAAATTCCTTTCGTACGTTTCCGGTTCATAGTAATATACATTGCTTAGAATTTTTGCAGATTTTTAATTTAACCCCTTATGGTTAAAATGAGCGGGACACTGATTTTTTAGCACTTCTTTGAAAAAATTTTTATTAAAATAAAAAAATAATAAAAAACTTCTTCCCATTCCTTGATCTTTGTCTGAAGAGCTTTCTTTCGATATCACACAATAAATTTTAAAAACATTATTATTATTATTATTATTTTTTTGATGACACTATAAAATCAATATTTTGCTAAAAACCAATTTGATCAAAATTTCCTGTTGAGCTCTTCCAGTTCCCATCAATGTACATTATTGAGATTTTTTTCAGATTTTTAGTTCAACCCGTCTGGGAGATAAGGTGTGGGACAATAGTTTTTCGACATTATATTGACAAAAACCTCATAAAAAAAAAGATTTTTCAAAAATAAAATTTGTTTGTGCATCCACGCATTAAGAGGTTTCATTTGATGCCCCACTCAAAATTAAAAAAATATGTATATATATTTTTCAATTAAATACATATTTGTTTATATTTATCCCGCGCTGTATTTTTTTAACCCAGTTTTCCTATATGTGGGTCAAAAAGTTGAACAAGTGTGCCAACTTTCTATGTTCAACAATTTGGCTAACATTTTCTACCATACAGACAGACAGACAGACACATGAGTGACGTTATAAGGGTTTTTTGGTGGTCATACCTACAAAACCCTAAAAATTGAATATAACCTTACTTTTTTGACATTTGTAAACAAATAACTGGCAACACAGCACATTTATCAATTACTACGTGATTTTATAGTTATTGTGAATGAACTCTTCGAATTAGAATTGATTTAAATAATAAATGGCACGTAAGAGTAATTGTTGGTCAGGAGGGATGGGTAAACATATAATCTACTTAATTTACCGGTTAAATTAATAACTGTAGATAAAGTAAATAATTCCTAAGATTGTAATAAATAAAATATGGCACGATGAATCCATTAGGCAATGATTATACGTTTATAGCAGGAGGTAGGTAGGTATGATAGTAGGAGTGTACCATAAAGCGCTTTTCCGAGGAAATGATGGAGCATTAGCCATCTGCCGGCTCTCTCACCAGCCTTAAATATTTATAATTTCGAGTTTTATTTAATTTATAAATCCCAATCCTTTTATGCGACGGATGCCAGGGCGTCTTACATAAAATGAACTCAATATCTTCTTGAAAATCCTGTGAATCCAATTGACACGATGCAAATTTAATCTAATTTGAATCTTTGCTTTCTTCTTCTTTTTCTCTTTTAGAGATCAGAAACCTTTTCAAGATGTGGATGTTGGTGACGCCAGGTGACATCTACTGAAAGTTTGTCATATCAAGGAAATAAAACAACAATCACAAGCTTCAACGTTGGATTAGGTTACACTTTTAGATATGCTGAATATATTTGACGGCAGGGACTTTTATTTATTACAAAAAGAAGGATTGCCATTTTCTTTATTACTAAAAATATTCAGAAAAATAATCAAACCAATCGAAACTAAAACTTTATAAGTGAATATTGAAAAGCGACATCACCGGTAGCGGCGATGTTATGGAAAGAATTACACTGCTCAACAAAATAATTTTTTTATCTTGGTGCCGGAAAAGTAAGAACTGATTTTGGATATTTTTGATGTGCTGATTCCAAAAATACCAGACTCTTTTTCATAGCAGCTCTAGTTTTTGAGATACAGACTAATTGCTTTTAGTTTTTTATCTAAAAACGATAAACTTCCTCCTTGGACAGCAAAGTGGATATACAAAATATCCTTGTTTTTTATTTCTTTGGGACAGCAGAGCTAAGGATCAGCACTGGATTAACAGAAATTTGGTGATTTCTATTAAGAAATAATTCAAGAAACACAAAACGAACCTTTGGTTGCGAGAGAGAAAATTATATTTCCACCCTTGCATATCAAGTTTGGGCTTATGTAGCAATTTTTACCTTTAAATCGAGATGGACTTTGTGTAGGCTACTTGACACGTAAATTTCCTGGGATTAACCCTGAAAAACTGAAAGCCAGAATATTTGATGGTCCTCAGATAAGGCAACCTACTGAAGATCCACAATCCAATCCAACCGCATCAATGAACAAGATTGATTCTAATTCTTGGTGTTCATTTATTCAAGTAATACAAAATTTTCTTGGAAGTCATAAGGCAGAGAATTAGTGGAAAATATGCTTTCCAACTTTAATATTCTCGGTTGTATTATGACCACTTACCAGAAAACCTAGGTGATTTTACTGAAGAACCGGGGGAAAGATTCCATCAGGACATAAAACTATGGAAGATAGATATCAAGGAAGATAAGATAGCCATATGATGGCCTACTACTGTTGGAGTCTTCAGAAAGACTGTTCTGGTAAACTCCATGATAGAAATTTTATTGTAAAAAAGGCCAATATAGCGTTTCTGAAAAACTAGATCTAATAGACCAAATCTGACGGCTATTTTGGATTCTGTGCCCAAAAATTACCTAGAGAACTCTCAGGCACCAAAATGTCTGTTGGGCTGTGTTATGATTGATGACAGTAGTACTTAGCATTCAATTTGCACATAGAGAACAGGATATTATATATATTTATATATATATATATATATTTATTTATTTATTTATTTGGTCTTAGCAACTATGGCCACTAACCAGGGTACATACTTTTTTTTATTTTTAATCCTTAATACTACGAGGTGTGTAAATTAAGTAACCGGACTGGCAACATAGCGTTTGATCTGGCAATATTTGGGACGCAGGACTTGGAGTAGCGTGAATATGTGATACGCCTTCAGTACGAGTTTGTACTCGCTGGAGTAATTTTGTTGTCCGTGGCGATTTTTTTCATGAAATTGTTTTTTCTATTGCGTTCTAAAAATCAGGTTTTGCTTAAGACTTGTTCACAGTGTAACGGAAACTTTTGCAAAACTTCAGCAGGCCTACGCAGACAGTGTTTTGTCATGGACCCAGGTTATTTGGTGGTTTAAGGCATTTTCAGAAGGAAGAGAGTTGATTGAAGATGAATCACGCAGCGGAAGGTCTTCATCTTCAAGAACTGATACAAATGTCGACAGAATCTGGGATCTTGTGCGTTCAGATCGTCGGTTCACAGTCAGAATGATCGGGGAAGAATTCAATTTGACTCACACTACCGTTCATCAGATTTTGGCCAATGAATTGGGAATGAGAAAAATCTGCAATTTTAATAAACGATTTTTTGGCCAGTAAAAACATTCCTGTGGCTCCTCAGCCTCCTTATTCGCCTGACTTGAGTCCTTGTGACTTTTTCCTCTTCACAAGATTGAAAAATCACCTCAAGGGACGTCATTTTGGGACACTCGAAAATATTTAAACAAACGTAAACGACCAGCTAAAAGCTATTCCAATATCCGTGTGCTGGAGCACTGCTATGAGGATTGGACGAACCTTCTCCAGCGCTGTGTGGCTTCCCAAGAAAGTTATTTTGAGGGAGACAATATTGAATTGTAATTCTATTCGAATACAAAATTTTTTTAAAATCAGTTCGGTCACATAATTTACACACCGGTATTCGAACCCGAACCATCCTGGTCTACATACATTCCAACCGCCTTTCGTATATATTAAAAATTTGTACAATAATTTTCATATTAGAAACCTTTGATTTTCCTCTGTCGAATTATCAATACATCATTTTCGTGGTTGTTATTGATTGCTAGTTGTCAGCTGGTAACTTAGATCGTTGAGTTTTTAAAAAGCGAAAACCTGATACATCAGCTCTCCACTCTACTCTCAACACTGCTCCATCTATCGAGTGATCGTGGAACTAATGACGTCCTTGTTATGAGTTATCCATCTCCATTAGCATGCATAGAAACATTCGACACCGAATTTTAAAATATGCAGACACACGGAAAAGCTCTTCATTCGGATTAACAATGCAAATGCTGATGGTTTGCACAAGCTACATGTTAGTATATGTACAACGACCAGAAACGATCGCGTATTTTACCGCGAACAACATTAAATTAAACTTGGGAACAGGCCTTTTATAAAAAGGATTCTTTTAAAATTGACATTGGCAGACTTTTCTAGGTATGACCAAAAAACCCTTATACCGTCATTTTGTCGTCTGTCTGTCTGTACGGTAAAAATTGTAGCCAAACGGCTACAATTAGAGCGATCCCCTAGAGAGTTGAAATTTGGCATGCTTATAGAACTCTTTGACCCGCATATAGGAAAAATACTAAAACATCTAAAAAATATATCCCCCTAAAAATATAAACATATATATGATCATCGAAAAAAAAGATATTTTTTTACAATTTTGTGTAGGGTATCAAATGAAAGCCCTTGGTACGTGGATTAACGATCAGAATTTAATTTTTAAATAAATTATTTTGATGCGATTTTTGCCAAAATTGTGCAAAAAAAATTTGTCCCACACCCTGTAGCCCAGATGGTTTAAACTAAAAATCTGAAAAAAATCTAAGTAATGTACATTGGTGTGAACCGGAATAGTACAACAGGAATTTTTGATCAGATTATGTTTTCGGAAAATAACGCATCTTTTGTGTTTTTAACTAAAATATGTAAAATATTTAATCCGCTATCACGGTAAACGAGTGAACATCCGTAGTCCAGTGGTAACATTGTCGCTTTGTAAGTTGCAAACTACTGTTCGAATCCCGTCAATTTTTATTTTTTCTGTTTTTTTTGCACGAAATCAGAGGAGCGGAGCTTATAACGTAAACAACCAATGGAAGCTGTAGGCGCAATTTTCAATATATTAATGAACCTTGCTATATAAAAAAAAAAAAATACTGCAAATATTTAGAAACCCAAATAATGGTATTAGGCATTCGAATTAAAATTAATAAAAAAATATTTTAACATAAAATTTGTTTCGGCATCCCAAATAATCATCATTCACTTACTAAATACCTGCGAAATCCTGAAATGTGTGAAAAGTCACCCTACACATAATTTTTTTAATTTTAGTGTACCACTGCCATAAGCATTGCAATTTTATAAAACAATTACTAATTAAATCCAACCAAAACAAAATTTTAAAATGCATTACAACAAAACAATTTTTAATTCAATGTTAACAACAGCGAGTAAAGGGTTAAAACTGGTCTAAACGAATTAAAATATTAAGCTCCAACGTAGCATAATGTATCAACATGTATCCTGTCATGGATATGTCATACAAATACGTTTTTTTAAAACAATATAATCACTTGTTTACATACGCTTTTGTAAAATGGTAAAATGTTAACAATAGCGTCAACTGCAGAAATTTGTATAAAGTTTGTTGGTGTCGATGGAACGAAAGTTATTGTGAACTAACCACTACCTACCAAGATCTTATCGAAAAATAGAGAAATGAACTTGTTATACACCACAAAAGCTTTTACAATGGGTACATGGCATGTATGAGGGCTTTATATAACAGCCCAAACATGAAATGGTTTAACACTATTTTATAAGAATAACATAAAAGAAATGTTTTCTTTATTTTTATCGTCGTTGCCTTTTTTGTCAACTGACGAACGTACGTAGAGATAGCGACGATTAATCGAATAGTTGAAATAATCGATTATTTTGTTTCAGTTAATCACCTATAAAAATAGAAATATATGGCCAACTGGCGACAGAATGCACTCGTATGGTACTAGAAATAAAGACCATATATATCCAAACTTTTTACGTTTAACTAAATCACGCAATGCCTCTAATTATTACAGCATACTTGAGATTGACCTAGATGTCCACGCAATAAATTTACTAAAAAAAATTACATTTTACTATGCAACTATTCGCCTAATCAGTTATAACCCATTTAATTTTGAGATGAAAAACTCGGTCCTTAATCTGTTAATTGCTTAAGTAATAATTTTTTTCTTTTTTCACTCATTATATGTGGTTCTTTATTTGTTGTTTTTTAGGGTTTTGTAGGTATGACCAAAAAACCCTTATACCGTCATTTTGTCGTGTGTCTGTCTGTCTATTCGGTAAAAATTGTAGCCAAACGGCTAAACCTAGAGAGTTGAAATTTGGCATGCTTATACAACTCTTTGACCCGCACATAGGAAAAATACTAAAACATCTAAAAACATATCCCCCTAAAAATATAAACAATATGAGCTCATCGAAAAAAAAAATATATATTTTTTTTAATTCTGAGCAGGGTATCAAATGAAAGCCCTTAGTACGTGGATTCAAAATTTTATGGGACGATCAAAATTTTATTTTTGCAAAATAGATTATTTTGATGCGATTTTTGCCAAAATTGTGCAAAAAAAAATTTTTTTTCCATCCGTGTAGCCACACCCTGTAGCCCAGATGGTTTAAACTAAAAATCTGAAAAAATTCTAAGTAATGTACATTAGTGTGAACCGGAATAGTACAAAAAGAATTTTTGATCAGATTATGTTTTCGGAAAATAACGCATTTTTGTGTTTTTAAATAAAATATGTTAAATATTTATTTCTCTATGCAACACAGTAGATAAGTAAGCGTTCGTAACGTAGTGCGTTGTGTCGTCGCTTCGTAATTTGAAAACTAGAGTTAGATTCCTTTCAATTTTAAGTTTTCTGTTTTTTTTTGCATTTTTATTTTGTTTAAAATATTTTGTCAATATTCTAGTTATATTTTGGTAAATGTTGCATTTAATTTTTAAAAGCGTAAATTTAATAACCAATGGGAAGTGTTGAAATTATAATTTAATTCTATGTTTGAATGTATACGAAATCAGAGGGCGGGGCTTATGATTTAAGCAACCAATGGAAGCCATAGGCGCAATTTTCAAAATCTTAATGAATCTTGCTATATAAAAAAAATACTGCATATATTTAGAAACTTGTAAAGGTAAGGCATTCGAATTAAAATTCATAAAAAAATATTTTGACATAAAATTTGTTTTGGCATCCCAAATAATCATCATTCACTTACTAAATACCTGCGAAACCCTGAAATGAGTGAAAATTCACACTTCACATAAATTTTTTTTAATATTCTGCCAGAGGAATATAAAGTCCTGCGTTTTCTGAATTTCAAGAAAACTGTAAAACAATTTTTTATTAGAAACCCATTCTACTCGACTGATCAATTTTTGGGGTTTTTCGGTTTTTGGGATTGAAAATGCAAAAAAAAATAACAAAAAAATAAAATTGTCTCCTCTCGCTGGGAGAGAACTCTATTTTGTTGGGTAAGAAGCGAGCACCATAACCATTACACCAGGATACGCCTTCTAGTGTAGCGTGTTGCATAACTATAACTTTTGTACATTGCCAATTGTACCAAAAAACAAAAAATGCGTTATTTTCCGAAAACATAATCTGATCAAAAATTCCTGTTGTACTATTCCGGTTTACACCAATGTTCATTACTTAGAATTTTTTCAGGTTTTTAGTTTAAACCATCTGGGCTACAGGGTGTGGGACAAAATTTTTTAGCACAATTTTGGCAAAAATCGCGTCAAAATAATTTATTTTGTAAAAATAAAAATTTGATTGTTAATCCACGTACTAAGGGCTTCAATTTGATTCCCTACTCAGAATTTAAAAAAAATATTTTTTTTCTCGACGAGCACATATTTGTTTATATTTTTAGGGGGATATGTTTTTTAGATGTTTTAGTATTTTTCCTATGTGCGGGTCAAAGAGTTGTATAAGCATGCCAAATTTCAACTCTCTAGGTTTAGCCGTTTGGCTACAATTTTTACCGAACAGACAGACGGACCGACGGTATAAGGGTAGGGTGACCATTCGTCCTGCATTTTAACATTTTGTCCCGCATTTAGATGCGTCCCGCAAAAGTCCCGCATTTTAACATTTTGGATTTGGGAGGTGAGGACCTTTTTTTTGCTCTTCACTTGGATTTTGGGAGATGAGGACCTTTTTTTTGCTCTTCACTTTTATTGGGAGATGAGGACCTTTTTTTTTGCTCTTCACTTCGATTTTGGGAGATGAGGACCTTTTTTTTGCTCTTCACTTGGATTTTGGGAGATGAGGACCTTTTTTTTGCTCTTCACTTTTATTGGGAGATGAGGACCTTTTTTTTGCTCTTCACTTGGGTTTTGGGAGATGAGGACTTTTTTTTTGATCTTCAATTGGATTTGGGAGATGAGGACCTTTTTTTTACTCCGTCCCGCTTTGCCTTCTTAAGAAAATGGTCACCCTATATGAGGGTTTTTTGGTTATACCTACAAAACCCTAAAAACACCCATTACTATTCTAGTTTAGTACTATCTGCAATGATAAAGGTTATCCGCAATGATTTTTTTTAAATGTTAAAGAAGAATTTTTGTTATAAAAACTTAAATCCAAAGCATATTTTAACATTTAATTTGGTTGTATTAAGAGGCAAGAAATGCAAAACAGTTTACGACTGTTAATAAATAATACAACGCTATCTTCATCCTTTTATTAATGTAACAGAAACATTTAAAGAATCTTTTTAAAAAGAAAAAGACTGAATTTATGTATAAGGAGATATGAAATGGCCTTCGGTAGAGAATTCCACACAATTTCCTTATAAATTCCCGCAATACTCCAAAATATGTAAAATCTTAATAATTCGTACGAAAAATGTGAGCAGTGTGAACAGAACTGATAACAATACAATCGTGTAAGAACGTCAGATAACTGAATACAATGAAGTGAGGCAAGAAGGAACGGAGCAACGCTCAGCACTGGCGCACAGTAAGCACGATAAAAGGGGGCAATCATTGACACAAATCAGCGTAAATTGGTAAAATGTACTAACACACACGAAGGTGAATGCATGCATAAAATGCATTCACGGTAACAAAGCTGAGTAAACGAACTGTAGGACAAGACTAATTCTACCTCTGCTTAAAGAAGCACGATACTAAGAGCTCAGATGATGCGGAGACCGAGATGACCGACTAAAATACACTTAGACCCGGGAATAATGTATTAGGTCAAGGATGAAATTTGTAGAAAAAAAGGCAAAGTTGGTTGATAACTTACAAATATAAGGAATTATTTTATTCATCAAAGTATTCACCCAGCATATAACGCAGCACAGAACCACAGTAATAACAGCCGAACCATCTGTGTCGTGTTAATTTTTGTACTCAGTTCTTTTGTACGCGATCGTCGTTCAGGTTATCAGCACTGTTGCAGTTCACGAATGTATGTTATATATCAGGTCCTCAAGGATGAAATTTGTAGCTAATAGTATTGCCAACTGTAACAGTTTATTATTTGACATTGGCTTAATATTTCACCGTTCTGTTTTTACTTGCCCGACCTTAATATATAAGGGGCAAGTATTGTTATCGCGAAAATTTTCGATGTCGAGATTTTGACTGATGACCACGTTTCATGGTCCAGGGAATACAAAAAACCTATTTTCGAAGTGCCGTCCGTATGTGTGTGTATCTGTGTCTGTGTGTGTGTCTGTGTGTCTGTGTGTATACACGATAACTCAAAAACGGTTTAACTGAAAGAGTTCGTTCTGGTACTAAAAAATTCTCCTAATAATTGGGAAGAAACCTATTGTTTTTTATTAAAATCCGAAACCGGAAACGGAAGTTATTAAACATTAAAATTTAAAAAAATTCGTAACTAGTAAACCAATCCTTGGACAAAAAATTGTATAGGACATAATTTGATGTATTTTTGAAGATTTGCCTAATATTTTTTAAATTAAAAAAAAAAAATTATGTATTTTTTTTTTATTATTATTTTTTTTTATGGGAGGGCAAGTCTAGCGGAGGTTTCCTTCGCCACTGGTTTTTTTTTTGTTGGAAAGTTACACATCTCGCCTTTTTAAAGAAATCATTGTATGCTCTAAAAAATATCAGAAACTTTTTTTTTAAATTAATTTTGTTAAAAATGGAACGGTCGGAAATTCGCACTATTATGAAGTATGAGTCCTTACGTAGTACTACGGCATCGCAGACCGCGTAAAAAATTAATAGTGTATTGGGTTCTAGTGTTACTACGCAGCAGACAATATCAAATTGGTTCGCCAAATTTCGTACAGGTAACTTAAAAACCATACAAAAAAAACTGGCTCATCGATCACAGCAGCAATATACTGCAACCAATTGGACGAAATGATGCAAAAACTTAAAGAAAAACGGCCTAGATTGGTCAACAGATCGACTCCTATCAAATGAAAAAAATTAAACAGTTTGGAAACAAGTTTTGAAAATCACACTACATTAGTAATGAAATACTTATAAACAAAATAACACATTGTTAATAGTGAGAAATACGTTTCTGAAATTTAAAAAAATCAGCTGTGGCCACCACAGAACCGACCGCCATCATAAAGTACTTTTATAAAATACATTCTAGCAGCAGAGTTGAAATAACTTGGTCCAATATTTTCTAACAGAGATATTATTTATCATGACCATGGAAACGTTACATATATGTATGAAAAAATTGAGAGAAAAATGTTTCGAATAAAAGTTATTAGTTATTGCATTTATAGCAACTTTTGTTAAATAAATTTTTTCGAAATATTTTTCTGTTGTGAGATATTCACAAAAATCTTAAAATCGACAAGAGTAAATTCCCATTTTTATTCAACTGATTTTTGCCAAAAGTTGATCAACTCGTGTCATTGATGTTAGAAGCTTAAATATGAAGTTTCATAAAAATCCTTTTAGCCGAATTTGCTCTGCACGTGTACACAGACAGACGGACGGACGGACGGACAGACGGACGGACGGACAGACGGACGGACGGACAGACAGAAAGACAGACGGACAGACGGACAGACAGACAGACAGACAGACAGACAGACGGACGGACGGACAGACAGACCGACATCTTGATAAAAATAGTCAAAACGTTATGTAGGGACCTCAATTCCTGGAGATCCATCGAAACAGAGCCGCAGTAAGGGGGGGGGGGCGGAGAGGGCAACGGCCCCTAGTGCACTAAGGAAAAGGGCGCCAACGAGCTTGACTAAGGGGCGCCACATTGCGAAGGCGAGGACCTTTGTTTTTGCTCATCACTTGGATTTTGGTAGGTGAGGACTTTTTTTTTGCTCTTCACTTGGATTTTGGGAAATGAGAACCACCTTTTTTTGCCAAGGGCGCCAAAATACAGTTTTGCCCCTAGCGCAAGTTTTCCTTACTGCGGTTCTGCATCGAAATCTCGAAATGTCAAAATCGGTATGATCACAACAATACCTTACATATGTACCTTACAATACCCTTATATATGTCGGCGGTCGGTAAAAAAGATTATCAAAAATCTGTTGATTTTGATGTGATTATAGAAGAAATATTCCTAGACATCCAGTATTATGTTGGCTTCTTACACTTGCTAAATACCTACAAAACCCTGAAATGTGTGAAAATTCACACTTCACATCATTTTTAGGGTTTTGTAGGTATGACCAAAAAACCCTTATACCGTCATTTGGTCGTCTGTCTGTCTGTCTGTCTGTCTGTCTGTCTGTCTGTTCGGTAAAAATTGTAGCCAAACGGCTAAACCTAGAGAGTTGAAATTTGGCATGCTTATACAACTCTTTGACCCGCACATAGGAAAAATACTAAAACATCTAAAAAACATACCCCCCTAAAAATATAAACAAATCTGTGCTCATTGAAAACCAAAATATATTTTTTTAATTCTGAGTAGGGTATCAAATGAAAGCCCTTAGTACGCGGATTAACGATCAAATTTTTATTTTTGCAAAATAAATTATTTTGATGCGATTTTTGACAAAATTTTGCAAAAAAAATTTTGTCCCACACCCTGTAGCCCAGATGGTTTAAACTAAAAATCTAAAAAAATTCTAAGTAATGTATATTGGTGTGAACCGAAATAGTACAACAGGAATTTTTGATCAGATTATGTTTTCGGAAAATAACGCATTTTTTGTGGTTTTTGGTTCACTGGTAGACACTCACATGCAAGGCGTGCGATAGCTTAATGGGTTAGAGCACTGGTGTCGTAAGCTGGAAAACGAAGGGTTTCGAGTTCGAGTACGGAGCGAATTTTATTTTTTCTGTTTTATTTTTGCATTTTTATTATGTTGAAATTATTTTGTCAAAATTCTAGTTATATTTTGACAAATGTTGTATTTAATTTTTAAGAGCGTAAATTTAATAACCAGTCTTATTATATGGTTAACAGACGATAAATTATTTTAAACATATCGTTCATTTTGCCGTGATTACTATAAAGTAAAATTTGTCCTACACACTCAGCATACCGCCTTCACTTATTATATACCTGCGAAACCCTGAAATGTGTGAATATTCACACTTCACATCAATTTTTTCGAGTTAATTTAGTATTAAGAAAGCACGCCACTGTAGAAGTAAGACGAGACGAGACATGGAGCAGAAATAAAGGTATTTGTCGTGATAGCAACGGCACTCTGAAGCAAAACAAGAAAACTCAACAAACCGAATGGAACATTCTCAGGGAAAGACTAGATATTTAACGCTATAGATTTTACACTTTTATTTTATTTTGTGATATATTTGTGTGGTTATGTTGGTAGGAACGTTTTATTACTAACGTTATTGCTTTAGATTTTTGTAACAAATAATATATTACAACATGCAATAAACTTCTTTAATACACAAGGATATGGGACGATTTTTCACTGTTGTAAACTTTTTATTATTTACAAAAGATTTGTCTAGACAAATTTTAAACTTATCTAGACACAGAAATATTTCCTGTCACTCAGTTTCTTCAGCGTTTAACATAAAAAACAATAATAAAAATGTCATAAAGGGAAATTCAAAAATTCAAGATATATGACGACTGCAAGAGACAAGGGGAGAAAATATCGCGAAATAAATACTAAGAGAGACGGAAACAGATGAAGGAACAGGAAGGTATTGTCCGCGCTCTCTATCCTGACGATTAACGTGTACACACTCAGAAAATAGTTTTAAAGGGATTTCAGAGTACACTAAAAAATTGATGTGAAGTGTGAATTTTCACACATTTCAGGGTTTTACAGGTATTTAGTAACTGAATAATGATTATTTGGGATGCCAAAACAAATTTTATGTTAAAATATTTTTTTATTAATTTTAATTAGAATGCCTAATACCATTATTTGGGTTTCTAAATATTTGCAGTATTTTTTCTTATATAGCAAGGTTCGTTAATATTTTGAAAATTGCGCCTATGGCTTCCATTGGTTGTTTTAGTTAT
Organism: Liopterus haemorrhoidalis; assembly: GCA_963971575.1. NCBI lineage: Eukaryota > Metazoa > Arthropoda > Insecta > Coleoptera > Dytiscidae > Liopterus > Liopterus haemorrhoidalis. Next base: position 69,942,107 of record OZ020613.1, read on the forward strand.
AAGCTCCGCCCTTATGTTTTCGTGTGTTTATAGGAATATAAATAGCAGTATAGCAGTAATATATTTAGGCACTAATATGATACAGACATTATAACACATGACATAACATATATTTAATTTTTTTACTTGTATCCATGGTATTATATATAAGTTACTTGGTTGTAAGTCCAAGAGTATTCAATTTCAATAAATTCCACTGGTTATTAAATTTACGCTTTTAAAAATTAAATGCAATATTTGCCCAAAAATAACTAGTGTAGCATTTTATTGCAAAAATATAATTTATTAAGATCTTCGTAGGGTAAAACAAACTACATAATTAAAAAACACCACACTATCCAAGACATATAGTTACAATTTTGTTAATTTAAATCATTTAATAATATAAAATAAATGTAAAATAGTTTTTGTATTTTTGAAGTTTAAACATTGCCGACCAGCGTAGCGTAGTGGTAACACATGTGCTCTACGTTGCGAAGGTCTCGGGTTCGAATCCCGTTAAGGCATGGAAATTTTCTCACATAAAAATCGTCCTGGCTAATTGCCACAGTAGCAAAGGCCATTAAATTAAAAAAAAGAAAACAAAAAAAGTTTAAACATTCAACAAACAATAATAACAACCTTAACCATAGCAACCCTTATCCCTTGCACTAACAAACTTGGCACAGTGGCGTCCCGTTACACTAGAATTTTGAAAAAATAATTTAAACAAAATAAAAATGCGAAAAAAACAGAAAAAATGAAATTTCCTCGAGGCCGGATTGAACACGAGTTTGCAAATTAGAACGCCAGTATTCTAAGCATTACACCATCGAAGCGCTCTGTTTACTGTACTACATAATGTCATTAAATATTTACAAAAAACACAAAAAATGCGTTATTTTCCGAAAACATAATCTGATCAAAAATTCCTGTTGTCCTATTCCGGCTCAGACCAATGTTCATTACTCAGAATTTTTTCAGATTTTTAGTTTAAACCATCTGGGCTACAGGGTGTGGGACAATTTTTTTTTGCACAATTTTGACAAAAGTCGCTTCAAAATAATTTATTTTGCAAAAATAAATTTTGATCGTTAATCCACGTACAAAGGGCTTTCATTTGATACCATACACAGAATTTTTAAAAATTTTTTTTTTTTTCGATGAGCACATATTTGTTTATATTTTTAGGGGGATATGTTTTTTAGATGTTTTTGTATTTTCCCTATGTTCGGGTCAAAGAGTTGTATAAGCAAGCCAAATTTCAATTCTCTAGGTTTAGCCGTTTGGCTACAATTTTTACCGATTAGACAGACATACAGAAAGATAGACAGACAGACATACAGAAAGATAGACAGACAGACATACAGAAAGATAGACAGACAGACAGACTGTCTGTCTGTCGACGACAAAAAGACTGTCTGTCTGTCTGACGACAAAAAGACGGTATAAGGGTTTTTTGGTCATACCTACAAAACCCTAAAAATGAACTTTTAGTGTACCATGAAGTCCCTCGCTTTTCGTGTCAATTATTTACACTTCTTTTTTGGTTAAATTTAGTGTAAAGTTTACACTTACATACTGGTTAAATTATAGTGTTAAAAAATAAATAGTGTTAGTGTTACTTTTAACACTGATAAAGTAATATTTCATAAAAATAACACTATCTGACTAAATGAAGATTTACACGGCGAGGTGGTTAAAAATAGTGAAATTTTTACTTTTTTTAAAAGAAATTTTTACCAAACTGAGAATGAACTTTTACACTTATAAATTTTTACCGACCGCCAACATATATAAGGGATGTATTGTGATCATACCAATTTTGACATTTCGAGATTTCGATGGATCTCCACGAACTGAGGTCTCTACATAACGTTTTGACTATTTTTAGCATGATGTCTGTCTGTCTGTCTGTCTGTCTGTCTGTCTGTCTGTCTGTCTGTCTGTCTGTCTGTCTGTCTGTCTGTCTGTCTGTCTGTCTGTCTGTCTGTCTGTCTGTCTGTCTGTCTGTCTGTCTGTCTGTCTGTCTGTCTGTCTGTCTGTCTGTCTGTCTGTCTGTCTGTCTGTCTGTCTGTCTGTCTGTCTGTCTGTCTGTCTGTCTGTCTGTCTGTCTGTCGGTGTGTGTACACGTGCAGAGCAAATTCGGCTAACAGGATTTTTATGAAACTTCATATTTAAGCTTCTGCCATCAATGGCACGAGTTGATCAAATTTTGGTAAAAATTGGTTATCTATAAATGGGAATTTACTCAGTTTTAATATTTTTGTGAATATTTCACAATAGAAAAATATTTTGAAAAAAAATATTTAAAAAAAGTTGCTATAAAAGCAATAACTAACAACTTTTATTTGAGACATTTTTTGATAAAACCAAAATTTTTGAACTCTAGACATTTATGAAATTATTTTTAACTATAATGTAATGTAATGTAAATGTAATTTATAAAATATTGTAATCTCTGTATTTATACATAGCTAATAGCCAAAGCAGCTAAAGCCAACAAGTAAAGGAAAAAAAAATGTTTTGAAAAATTTTCATACTTATATGTAACGTTTCCATGGTTATGATAAATAATATCTCTGTTAGAAAATATTAGGCCAAGTTATTTCTACTCTGCTGCTAGAATGTGCTTTATACAAGTACTTTGTGATGGCGGTCGGTCCTGTGGTGGCCACAGCTGATTTTTTTTTGATATATACCTCGTAATGATATTAACAGAAAGTTATTTTCGTCAGCAAGTTGAGTCGTATTTTCTTTGTTAAATTAAGGATATTAATATAAAAAATGACGGTATTAACAGAAGCAGAGCAATAATCATTTGAAAAGAAATCTAATCCGAATGATCTGGATCTTAATGTAGGTCACTCGTTAATTTTTAATCCGTATAGAGCTCGGCAGGTTATTGCGTGAGCTTTTGTAATTTCTCCAAATGTCGCAGACATCAATAGCGTTTTGCACGACTTTAAAAATGACACTAAATATTTCTTCTTCTCTATTTTGCGATCTATTAATTCTTTGCATCACACGACTGTTTGAACAACGAGAGTATGTAAACGAAAAAACAGGAATGGACAAGAATACCAGTTAATTTCGATGTGAATTTTTGAAATATTTTTTAAACAAACAATTTGCTTTTATGGAGATTTTTATCAACGAGAATTTTTTTGCAAAAAAAAAATATTTTATAAACAAGAAAAATATTAAATGATTTTTTTTTTAAATTACTGATAAAACATTTGTTATCCGCCCCCTCTCTTTGTGGTTAATCTTTTAGTATGTACTGTATATACCAGATTTTAAATATGCGTTTTTGGTTCCGAAAATACAAAATTGTTGAAATGATATTTACGAAAAGCAGTCACTAAAGTTTGATAGACTGGTTACTGAACAAAACAACCAAGACCGAAACCTGTTTTTTTCGGTTTCTTACTCCACTCTATTTTTTTATAGCGTGAAACTATGTAATAGGTGTAAGAAGTCAAGATAATACTGGATGTCTAGGTATATTTATCACATCAAAATCAACAGTTTTTTTGATAATCACTTTTATTCGTTATTTGAGAACTAAGAGCTTCCATTTAATTTTTTTAAACAAAATTTAAATAATTTGCCAAATATTCTAGCGTTTTTTTTTGCATTTTCTTCGTATTCAAGTCTTCAATAAATTTATAAGAAATATTTTACAGTGTAAACTATTAAAAAAATAAATTATTTTTTTTTTAATTTTAATTCCATAAAAATACACGCTCTATCGTAGCTATAAATACCAAAAATCCATAACATTATCAGCCATAATGTAACTATGAACTACAAAAAGAAAATAATTTTTTTCTAAAACACAACCTGACCAAAAATTCCTCCCGCCCGTTTCCGGCTCAGATCAATATACATTACCTACAATTTTTTCAGATATTTTCAGATGTTCGTGTTAAAAAAAGCACAATAAATTTTAAAAAAATATTTTTTTTTCAACAACAAAAAATCGACATTTTTCGAAAAATATATCTGATCAAAAATTCCTATTGAACTATTTCGATTCCCATCAATGCTCATTACGGAAAAATTTTTGTAAGATTTTTAGATCAATCCCTTTGGGAGATAGAGTGGGGGACAAAAGTTTTTTGACACATTTTTGGCAAAAAAAAAAAATGCTTTTTCAAAAGTAAAAATAAAAGAAAAGGTTTGTTGATCAACGCGGTAAGAGGTTTCATTTGGTATGCCACTCAAAATTATAAAAAAATATTAATTTTTACCGACCGTCAACATATATAAAGGAGTTATTGTGATCATACCGATTTTGACCTTTCGAGATTTCGATGGATCTCCACGAATTGAGGTCCCTACATAACGTTTTGACTATTTTTAGCATGATGTCTGTCGGTCTGTCTGTCCGTCTGTCTGTCTGTCCGTCTGTCTGTCCGTCTGTCCGTCTGTCTGTCTGTCCGTCTGTCCGTCTGTGTACACGTGCAGAGCAAATTCGGCTGAAAGGATTTTTATGAAACTTCATATTTAAGCTTCTACCATCAATGGCACGAGTTGATCAAATTTTGGTAAAAATCGGTCGACTAAAAATGGGAGTTTACTCGTGTCGATTTTAATTTTAACAGAAAAATATTTTCAAAAAATTTATTGAACAAAAGTTGCTATAAAAGCAATATATAATAACTTTTATTTGAGACGTTTTTTGATAAAACGAAAAATTTCAAATAATTTTTGTAAAAATTTTCGTAATTTTTTGTCTCAATTTTTTCATACTTATATGTAACGTTTCCATGGTCATGATAAATAATACCTCTGTTAGAAAATATTAGGCCAAGTTATTTCTACTCTGCTGCTAGAATGTATTTTATGCTTTTATGATGACTTTATGATGACGGTCGGTCCTGTGGTGGCCACAGCTGATTTTTTTTTTAAGTGTACATGTTCGTATAATGGTTTCTGAGTTTTTGATCGACTTACGCAAGTGTTTTGTTGACTGTTTTATTAATTTATATTGTTCTTTCATAATATTTAATCGTATTCTTTAGTACCTTTAACACTTCTTTTCTAGAGTGTATCAGTATTCCAAATTTCATTTGTCTTCGTGGAGCCTTTTGGCTAAAATTTCTATGGTGCCTGGGTGACGTTTTAAGGGTTTTTTGGTCATACCTACAAAACCCTAGAAACATGAAAAAAAAAAAGAATTGTAAAATCCAACATCTATCTAAGAGCTAAACCACAAAAAAGTAACAACCCTGCTATAATTTCTATGGTGCCTGGGCGACGTTTTAAGGGTTTTTTGATCATACCTACAAAACCCTAGAAATAAGAAAAATTTAAAAAACAACATATCTAATTTATCATCTATCAAGTAAGAGCTAAACCACAAAATTTAAGTAACAACCCTTGCAGAATAATTTTCCAAATGGAATTCTAACCGTTTTCATTATGAGACCTTATGCAAAGCTATCCTGAATACCAGTTGGTAAATGTAGCAATAATGTAAAGAATGGGCAGTGTAAACAGTTTTATTGAGTCGCATTGGTGTGAATGGTCTAATAGAGCCACAATGACTCTCGGTTGACATTGTTGGATGTGCTTGTGAAGTGTGTGCGAGATTCAATCAGTGGCTGGTGCTTTCGGCCCGTTAAACCACTTGAACTTTTGGCATTGTTTGCGAGTCCGGGACTCCGGGACTCGACCCCGGCTCCCAGCTCCGGCTAATGGCTCGAACAACCCACCGGAAACTTACCCCACAACCGAACACAAACATTTATTGGAAATTTCAAGTGTTTCTTTGATCGGGAATTAAATTGTTAAGCCCTACTTTAAAATAGAACCTTAAACATTACTTGATATTACAGGCGGAGATAATTGATATCTTCACTGACTGCTCTAGCATGCGTACGATGCTCATTATATTTCATTTATTTAAGGGCAGGGGTAGCTAACATAGTTCCCACAAGTTCTTTATACGTAACGGATATTCTATATACAAAGTGTTGAATTGACCAGGTAGATACAGTGATTTAACATGTAAAAACTGATATACAGTCTGTATAATAAAGCGGCGTCCACACTATGCCGCAGTTTGCCAGTTGGCAAGGCCAGTTGGCAAGGCCAGTTGGCAATGCCAGCAGTAATGTAGACGTGACCGTTGGCACATGCCATCGTGCCATCGGCATGCCATCGAGAATCGCTCGAGTGTCGGTCTCCTTCAAAGAAAGCCGATAAGAACGGTGAGTAGGGACGTGCCAACTGGCATCACGCGGCTTTAGGCTTAAATTCAGGTTGTGATTCAGACGCATATGAGCAACGTTGTTTATAGATGGAGTGGACAAACGAAAAAGTGTTTAATTTCATCGATTTATACCGGGATCGTCCTGTTTTGTGGGACTGTCGTTTAAAGGACTATAAAGACAGGAATAAGAGATGTGACGCTCTATTGGAAATTGCGGTTAGTTTTGGAGTACAAAAAGAAGAAATTGATAGAAAAATCAAAAACTTGGTGTGTCATTTTTCGCGCGAAATAAAAAAGAGTGGGAATGTAATAAATCCGGTGCGTGATCTACTTTGAGGACTTGGACGTACCCAAAACAGTTGTTTGCGCCGTTTGTATATTTTTTCTTCACTGTCAAGTATGATAACAGCAGCTGAAGCAATTAGTAAATCTTCCTCGGTAAACATTGTGCGACTAAACTAAATTCAAACACAGATGTGGACGTGTATACAGCCACTGGCTTTGCCAGTTGGCTATGCCAGTTGGCATTGCCAGCTGGCCTTGCCAACTGGCAAACTGCGGCATAGTGGGGATGCGCCTTTCGAGAATCGCTCGAGTGTCGGTCTCCTTCAAAGAAAGCCGATAAGAACGGTGAGTAGGGACGTGCCAACTGGCATCACGCGGCTTTAGGCTTAAATTCAGGTTGTGATTCAGACGCATATGAGCAACGTTGTTTATAGATGGAGTGGACAAACGAAAAAGTGTTTAATTTGATCGATTTATACCGGGATCGTCCTGTTTTGTGGGACTGTCGTTTAAAGGACTATAAAGACAGGAATAAGAGATGTGACGCTCTATTGGAAATTGCGGTTAGTTTTGGAGTACAAAAAGAAGAAATTGATAGAAAAATCAAAAACTTGGTTTCATTTTTCGCGCGAAATAAAAAGAGAGAAGGTAATAAGTCCGGTGCGTGATCTACTTTGAAGACTTGGACGTACCCAAAACAGTCGTTTGCGCCGTTTGCGTATTTTTTCTTCACTGTCAAGTATGATAACAGCAGCTGAAGCAATTAGTAAATCTTCCTCGGTGAACATTGTGCGACTAAACTAAATTCAAACACAGATGTGGACGTTTATACAGCCACTGGCTTTGCCAGTTAGCTTTGCTAGCTGGCCTTGCCAACTGGCAAACTGCGGCATAGTGGGGATGCGCCTTAAGACATACATACTCATCACTCAACATCAGGCATATGCACAAATAATAAACATGTTCAAACAAGATAAGAACATCAAGACATAACACGCCCGATAGTAAAGATTGTTTAGTCGAGCTAGAAGGAGACTATGTTGAGAAATAAAAATGTATCAACTCAAAATAATATGTTTTTCTATTATTTTGTAAGGACTTATTGACCTACCCTCTTATTCCTCGTTTCCATCATTGTTTCCATGCTATAAATATTTAAAATATTGCATCAAATGATAAGAAGTGAAGCGATCAAGATGGCTGTCATAAAAAGACGTAATATGTGTTGAGTATACCCTCAAGATGAGCAGTCGAGCGTATTCTTCGGGCGATCTGCTAGAAACTGATCCTATGACGTTATCGTAGTAATTCGCTCCAACGAGCTTACACTAACCACAATGCTGCCTGCATTCGGATTACTGTGAAATGCATGCATACTCGAGGTGTAAACTGTTTTGACCCAACTGAGAATGGTTCACTGACTAATTAAGACACAATAGGGTTCAAACAGGCTTTATGCCAATCACATTTTACCCGAAATAATAATAAATCGAACATGTTCGTCACTACCAAAGTAAATTAATATTTATTTTATACAAGTTTCATACTAGAATTATTGAGAATGAACAAATCAATGGAATACAAAAGTTGCACCATCGTTTTATACAATTAGACCGGGAGCTCATGACATTTTTGGTCTCCGATTTCATACAGCATGCCTTTTGGAGGAGAGAATATTTACCCTGTGACAACAAAAAAGGGATGGTACTAAACCCCTGCACGCTTTCCGGTCATAGGGAAAATTGCATTTCCACTTGCACAAAATTTTTGTGTTTATCTCTGATTTAATATTGCTTGCCCTTTTGTCAAAAGATAGTTATAACAAATTTAAAGTCTTTTAATTATAGGCATGCTGTATGAAAACGCGGAAAATCATATTTTTTTATTACAAGATCACATGACCGTTTGAGCCCTTTGGGACCCTCCGAATCGCATGCATATATTTAAAAGACTTTAAATTTGTTATAACTTTCTTTTGACAAAAGGGCAAGCAATATTAAATCAGAGAAAAGCACAAAAATTTTGTGTTTAAGTGGAAATGCAATTTTCCCTATGACCGGAAAGCGTGCAGGGGTTTAGTACCATCCCTTTTTTGTTGTCACAGGGTAAATATTCTCTCCTCCAAAAGGCATGCTGTATGAAATCGAAGACCAAAAACTGTAATGAACTCCCGGTCTAAATTATTGACCTGTCATTTGAAATTAAGTTAGTTAGAACTCAGTAATTTTATTTTTTTACTGACCTCCAATTTAAAACACAGCATAGTGACAGAATCGATTTTTCCTCTGCCAATTTTCTCTAAAATGTGAATTTCGTCCAAAAATAAACAAACACAAACATGCCCCAAATTTTGAGAACCACTGACTTTTTCTTATTTTCATATTAATCCAGAAGTTGGTAGTTGCCATAGAGAAAAAAAACACGTATTTTTTTTTTAGATATTTAGTAAGTGTGATGATTATTTGGGATGCCAAAACAAATTTTATGTTAAAATATTTTTTTTTCTTAATTTTAATTCGAATGCATAATACTATTATTTAGGTTTCTAAATATGTGTAATATTTTTTTTTTTATATAGCAAGGTTCATTAAGATATTGAAAATTGTGCCTATGCCTTCCATTGGTTGTTTTAAGTCATAACTCCTCCCCTCTGATTTCGTGTATTCAATTTCAACAATTTCCACTGTTTACTAAATTTATGCTTTTAAAAATTAAATGCAAAAATTGCCCAAATATAACTAGAATTTTGAAAAAATAATTTAAACAAAATAAAAATGCAATAAAAAAACAGAAATAATAAAATTGTATGGAGACCGGAACCCTAGTTTTCAAATTTGAACGCGAGAGCGCTAACCATTACACCATGAAATCATGCTGGTGGTTTTTGTTACATAAGTTATTAAATATTTTACATGATCAAGCAAAAAACTCAAAAAATGCGTTATTTTTCGGAAACATAATCTGATCAAAAATTCCTGTTTTACTATTCAGGTTCACACTAATGTACATTACTTAGAATTTTTTCAGATTTTTAGTTTAAACCATCTGGGCTACATGGTATGGGACAAAATATTTTTTGCACAATTTTTGCAAAAATCGCATCAAAATAATTTATTTTGTAAAAATAAAATTTTGATCCTTAATCCACGCACTAAGGGCTTTCATTTGATACCCTACTCAGAATTTTAAAAAAATATTTTTTTTTCGATGAGCACATTTTTGTTTTTATTTTTAGGGGGATATGTTTTTAGATGTTTTAGTATTTTTCCTATGTGCGGGTCAAAGAGTTGTATAAGCCTGCCAAATTTCAACTCTGTAGGTTTAGCCAGACAGACAGACGACAATATGACGGTATAAGGTTTTTTTTGTCATACAAGACCCTAAAAACGATAAATTTGGAAAATAAGGGTTCTTCTGCTCAAAAAACTTTTAAAAAAACTGTACAAAAGTGTATTGAACATTCACCGGTAAGTTTGGACCGGTAAGTCACCGATGAGTCTGCTGAATGTGGCCAATGAAGGAGAGATATTATTGAAGGGGAAGGAAGTTGAAATGTAGCAGGAGTATTATTTAACCCGAAAGGTATAGTGATCTTGAAGACAACAAGAGGCACGACTTCGTCAGGTACGTCAAATTGGACTACAGGTACGTTTTCTTTATAGAATCAAATTGCTGCATCAGTCTATTTATTATGAAGCAAACTGTATTGAAAAAAAACTTAAACAAAGTTTTTAAGATTATTAGACTTTAGAATGACGAATATTTATCCTAAATATGTATCTTGTGCGGTTTTACAAAATAAGTATTGAGTTATGTCAGTTGAAAAACGTCGTAATCTGCATAGCCTACTTTTATTATATAATTTTTTTGACAATACAGTATCTTGTCCGGACATTTTGGCTGAGCTTGGCATTAAAGTTCCAACGAATGGTTTGAGATGTAGGAACTACTTGTTTAATGTAACCAAGTTCTCTACAAACTACAGTAAAATGAGTCCCATCTCTAGAATGTCCCAACTATAAAACTCTCTTCTGATCAGTGACACAGACATCGATATTTTTAACATAAGCTATGCTGGTTTTAGAAGCGCTGAAACTGAAATATTGCCTTAAATTTTAAATTTTGTTCTTTATCCTTTAAATTTGGTTCTTTAGCCTTGTTTTTTTTTATTTTTATTTTATTTTTTGTTTGTAATATGAAATATTCAATAACATATTATATTATTGCTGTTATTAGTTAGAGTTAAGATAGTATTATAATTAATATAATAAAATGTACAATTCATCTTATATATATATATATATATGTATAAAGGCACATTTTGGACTTCGGCCTCTTGTGCTGTTATTTCTAATAAATTATTTGGTATTTTAATTTCTATTACAACATTATTTCCTCCCAGATACTTTGCACCATTCTCTCCTCATTCTCAAGTTTCAGTTATACGTATCTAGTATTTCCATCTGTCTCTTATAGTTTTAATTTCCCTAAATGAAACCAGCCTTTTATTTATGATCTATTCCAATCTAAGAATTGTCGTTAAGAACACACCCTACCAAGTGTTCTCTAGGGGTGGTAAGTGTCAAAATTAAAACCAAGTTCACTGACTGCTAAAATCTAATTGTCTACCGGAAATTTTATAGTGAAAAATAAATTAAAAAGCAGGGAAAATATAGGGGGGATTAAATAGATGAAATATCACAGGTTAATATTCTCGTTTAGCATTATAAAAAAATTTAGAAATTAATGGGGGAACATATTTTAGATGGGTTTATGATTATTTGACTGATAAAGCACACTTAAATACTGAGTTATATTGACGTAGAAAAGTAATAGACAATTTGAGAACATTACGTACGAACGTAGGAATGTACGTACGAATCCACGAACATACGTACGAATGCCGAACGTACGTACATAGTATAGAAACGTGAAAATGACGTACGTACTTATTGCGACATACGTATTACTTTATATTATATTAAATTGTAGGCAGTGATGGGCGCGTAGAATACATGATGTAGACTAATGTAGATTTTACGCGTAAACATGTCAAGTAGAATATGCCTTTGTTTACGTGTCGAATGTAGAATGTAAACTGTACATGCGCAGTACGTTTAAATGTAATATTTGAAATAATAGAATGGTAATAGTTTAAATTTTCTTTAATGTTTATGTTTATTTCAATTTTATGTAGTACTAATTACATATATTGTTTCCAAAAATGTTATCTCACAAATCGTATGTTGTTATGGACAACATAAATTACTTGGTTTCTGTCTGTATGAACTACAAAATTAAAATTAAAAGTTAGCAGTTGTTTTAATCAGGAAGGATCAGGAAGCTGTCAAAAATATTAAATTTGAGTTCTTTACTTCTTCTTCTACTTAAAACTGGCGGTATTTTATTTTTTAAACGTTACATAGGCTCATTTTTCATTATTCTACGCCAGATTCTACGTGTCTACACAGTCTACACTTCTCTACGTTGTCTACGGTAAATTTACACGTAGACGTAAAAAATTCAAGTTTACGCGTAGACGCCCATCTCTGATTGTAGGACTGTATTTTTATTGTAATTAATTTGTTTATTTTTGTAACAAGTGGGCATTATTTTGGGTTTGTCCTGTTTGTGATCATATATTCCAATGAATAAAATAAGAAGCCAACATAATACTGGATGTCTAGAAATATTTATTACATAATCATATCAAAATCAACAGATTTTTGACAAATATTTTATTTCTTTATTTAAGTACTAAGAGATTCAATTAATTTTTTTCAAAAAAAATTAAATATTTTGCTAATCATCCCAGCGTTTTTTTCTGTATTTGCTTCGTATTCAAGCCTTCATTAGATTAATAAGAAATATTTTACAGTGTTGAGTGTAGTGTGGTGTGAGTAACTCAGATATTAAAAAAAATATATTTTTTTAATATTTTTAATTAAAAAAAAAGTCAAGCTCTATCTTAGCTATAAATACAAAATAATCATAACATTATTAGTCATAATTTAGCCATGAATTAAAAAATAATAATAATTTTGACCAAAACACAAAAACTGCAATATTTTTCAAAAACACAATCTGATCAAAAATTACTCTCGTACGTTTCCGGCTTAGATCAATATACATTACCTATATTTTTTTCAGATTTTTAGTTTAACCCCTTTGGGTAAAAGGGTGTGGGACAAGAACTTTTGCACATTTTTGGCTAAAATCGTGTTAAAAGAAACGAATTTCAAAAAACTATCTATCCTTTCATAATCTAGGTCTTAAGAGCTTTCTTTTCTATCTCACAATAAATTTTAAAAAAATATTTTTTTTATCGACAAAAAAATGACATTTTTTGAAAAACTTATCTGATTAAAAATTCCTGTTGAACTATTCCCGTTCCCATCAATATTCATTACGGAGACTTTTTTAGATTTTTAGATCAATCACTCTGGGAGATAGAGTTGGGGACAAAACATTTTTGACACATTTTTGGCGAAAATCTTATAAAATTTTTTTCATTTTTTCAAAAATAAGAATTTGTTTGTTGATCCACGCATTAAGAGGTTTCATTTGGTATGCTCTCAAAATTTTTTATAAATATTAATTTTTTTTTTAATTACATAATTGTTTATATTTATCCCGCGCTGTATTTTTTTTTTGAACTCTCTATATTTTTCTTATATGTGGTTCAAAAATTTGTATAATTATACCAAATTTCAACTTTCTATGTTCAATCGTTTGGCTACAATTTCTAATGTACAGACAGACAGACACATGAGTGACGTTATAAGGGTTTTTAGGTGGTCATACCTACAAAACCCTAATAAAAAAGGGTTTTAGAAATTACTATAAGTAAGATATGTGAACACAAGTATCAAAACACATCAGAGCGACAAAATATTTATTATAAAATGTCAAATGAAAACATAGTTTTATTTTGCGATACCAATACAAATGTCCCTATATTAAATAAGTACTTTTAAAATTTGTAAATCAAAATGAATATCGATCACAAACTTCAAAAGGTATGTTTTAGTAAAATAAAAGAGTGAAGAGCAATATTAGTCTATAATTCACATGCAAAAAAAAACGATTTAGTTATTTTTTCACCACTAAGTTGGTCATTGAAGTTATGACACAAAACAACCAACTGCGTTGATTAAACGACTGACTTATACTTGCCTGGTTACTTATAAAAACCGAAAGTAAATAACCTTCCTACTTGACTTATCTCCCTACTTGCCCACCCAGCAATCATTCAACCATCGGCCGAATGCCGGCAAACTGTTTTTTCTGTTGGTAAATTACTGGCACCAAAAGTTTGTGCAACACCAGTATTAATAATATACTTCACATTTGTATTTCGCATTCCGCCTATACGAAGTACTTTACCAGCATTTTATGCGATTATTTTGCACTTTACCGCCGCTGGGCCGGCAATTGATACGCCAATGGGCCAGCTAATGGCCACGGGGACACCAGGGTACTGGCCCATTACTTTCAATGCCGGGGAGTATGTGCTTCAACAGTACTGGCCCGTATAGAAATGTTTGCTGGGCAGTGTACATAAGCCTTAATGGGTACTCAAGTGTCAACACTAGTAAAAAGACCTCTCACTTTAAGTAAACACGTTAATAATTCCGAACAATAACAATTATAATGAAAATAGAGCACTCTTCATTAATATATCCAACATTAAAACTTTAGCGAATTCTCTTCATTATTGCATTTAAAATTACCCAAATAGTTTTAAACTATCCATATATAAGCGGCACCCAATTATTACTTGCTCGTATTACTTCCCTGTCGGCGGTCCCTCTTTGTGCCTGCGGGCGGTGTTGGGGGAGAGGGGGGGGGGGGGTACCGGGGTTCGCTACTCCATTAGAGCAGTTAAATTAGTAATATATAAGTATGTTATGAGATCGTAGACAGTTTTAGGAGTAGTGTAAGCAACTTGAGAGAAACTGAAGCAAGTTTACGCAGAAGTTTGCAAAGCTAATTTGATCGGAAGCCACAGATGGTTTTAAAAGCAACCACTTTAATGTTATTTTTGACAGTAGCGTACGTTACGCACGTTCACGGATTATTTTAATGATTTGAAATGCCCCTAGTCTATAAATTAACCATTTAAGATATAAGAAGTGTAATATGAGAAAAAAAATATGTTGCGTTGAGAGAAAAAAAAAAAAAAAATACATATCACCTAAGACAGAAAACATAGTTTCTGTTTTACTCAGGTGATATGGTCACAGTGTTAATTTTTATTCAATTTTTATTTATTTTTAACACCTGTCTGTCTTTTTCGATTACAATTTTTTTTATATCTTGACCATATTCTGACTACTATCTACACTGACTGAGGATGCGTATACTAATGGGTGTTTTTTTTAGAGGTATAGAACTTTAAATTGCAATAAAACAACGATGGATTATTCGATTGACATGATTTTTTTTTTATTCGAAAGATAATCTTGTGGCATTACATTTTAAATATGATTTCTGGCATATGACCGCCACGGCTGGCTCGGATGTAGTCCAATCTGGACGTCCAATTTTCGATGACTTTTTCCAACATTTGTGGCCGTATATCGGCAATAACACGGCGAATGTTGTCTTCCAAATGGTCAAGCGTTTGTGGCTTATCCGCATAGACCAATGACTTTACATAGCCCCACAGAAAGTAGTCCAGCGGTGTTAAATCACAAAATCTTGGAGGCCAATTCACAGGTCCAAAACGTGAAATTAGGCAGTCACCAAACGTGTCTTTCAATAAATTGATTGTGGCACGAGCTGTGTGACATGTTGCGCCGTCTTGTTGGTATGATTTAATGTAATGCCACAAGATTATCTTTCGAATAAAAAAAAATTCATGTCAATCGAATAATCCATCGTTGTTTTATTGCAATTTAAAGTTCTATACCTCTAAAAAAAACACCCGTTACAATAAAATACGCGAAACGTTCCAAAAATATCCCATTTTATTATATTCTATCTCCGAAAGACTGATATTAAAAAAAATTATTACTTGTCAAAAGTTATTGTATTATCACACAGAAGCGGCAAAACAAAAGCGCCAAAATATGAATAGTTCGAAACGAAATATTGTTAAAAACAACCGAGTGTGCCACACATATTATATGGGAATACGAACTAGAGTTAAACACAATATACCATAAAAATTTGACACTAAAATTTTGAGGAAAAATATGGTCACAGGGGTGTGTTTAATGATATGATAAATATGGTCACAGCCGTGCGTTTAATAAAATGATAAATAGTAATATAGAAATACACAAAAGCAATTTAAACGTGTTTAAAATGTACACGCCACTGGTAACTGCCTGACAAAAAGATTTATTACTATCGCTCTTTCTGAGATAGAGTATAATTTCCTGATTCCAAAAACTGACGATTAAAGAAGACAAATTTTAAATACGTAATTCACTCGTCAAGAAAATTTACATATATATATTGTATTTTAGATTTAATTTTTCTTCTTTAAGATAATATGTATTTATAGGTTGAAGATGCATTAACTATTAAATGCGAAACGTTCCAATGAGTTAAATTAACTTATTTTTTCCTACCTGTATGACGATTGAAGAAGGAAAACATTTTATTATATATATATATAAATTATATAGTACATATATTCTTTTAATCTGGTGGTTACATTTCTAGCTGTTTGACCTATATAGCTTAATTATTACTTTGGATTCTAATTATTATACTAGAAATACAACCACCAGATTTAAAGAAAAATACATATATAATATGTTTTAAGAATTATGTATGAATAGATGGAAAACCTATTATTGGACAAATGTTCGCTTTCCATATAATTTTTTTAAAAAAGAACGTATTGTTGTGTTACTTACTATTAAAGCAGTGTTGAGTAAAATGTAGTAGAAGTTACATACCTGTAAATAAGAAAATATGTATTAGAACATGAGAAATATAAAAGTCAAACACTTATTAAGGCGTTTACAGATGATTTGTCTAATGTTTGTATAGTTCACAAGACTCTAGATGTCGATCAATCGCCAGAGAACCGATAAACTAATATATATCTGTTTCACAGTTTTATGTAAAATTTAATGATATCTGTGAACTTCTCATATCCAACTTACATCCGTAGTTTTTATCCTGAAGACGAAGTCTGCAGTCCAAAACCTGCATTTTTGACTTTAGTTAAAGAAAATAATAAGTTTCTTACGTTTATAATAATATAATTCAGTTGTAGAAAAAATAATGCATGCACCTCGTATGCGAAATACATTAAACACTCTCGTATGATTTGTTTTGCTTTTGGCTCGTGCAAAAAACCTTCATTCTCATTTGCAAACTTGACATTTTGTGCATTTAATGTACAAATTAAGTACTTATTTAATATATACCTTACAACCACTCTAAATATTATAAATATTTTCACCCCTAACTTAAAGATTCTGAACCCGTTTCTGTTCTAAGTGTATTCAAATTTCATTTAATCGTAACTTATGTGTGTACGCCATTTTAAATTGTCCCTCGTGTATGATATTCGGAGGCGCAAATTAAACGTGTGTAGAGATCTCATACATCCACACACACACATACACACGAGTATATACACATAATTTAAAGAACTGTTACATACATACACATACATACACCCAACACATATGGTATACACATAAACAAGTGCATATAAACATAGATATGAACATATACACATAGATAGACACATATCTACAAATAGACAAGCAAACATATATATAGACACTCCACGCACATGTATATAGACAAACACACATACATATAGACAAACCCACACATACACATAGACAATCACACATACACATAGACAACACATCCACATAGACAACACACACACATACAAACAAGGTGTAGCAACACTTACAGTACGACGAAGGAAATAATGCATTCGTAAAATATGCAATAAACCCGCCTCTATACGCAATAACTTTTCTAATAACATGAGTCAAAAGTCAAAGTTAAATTCATGCTGTTGACTTGTTTTGCTTGTAACATTTGTGTTTATTTTGAATTTTTTGAAGACATATTGTTAGATATTTAGGCGATGACAAGATATTGTTAAATGAAGAGGTGCTTCGGAGGATTGGAGAGAGACCATGTCTGATGAATGCTCTAAGTAAAAGAAGAAATTCTTGGATCGGACACATTATCAGACACACAGGACTAATCAATACCATACTGGAGGACTCAGTAGATGGAACAAACTGTAGAGGTAGACCTAGACTGGACTACATTGGACAGCTGATGGAGGAGTTAGGTTGACTCTCCTACGTCCAACTAAAAAGACTGGCCCAGTATCGAGACGCGTGGAAGGCTGCTGCCAACCAATCCTTATATTGAAACTGCAGAAGACGAAGATATTGTAATTTAATTTTTCTTTGCCAGGTCCAACCACTAAGCATAGACCATTATGAAAAAAAAAAATCAAAATTTAGAGTGAATTTCAAAAGCACTAAAGGCACACATAAAATCAGAATAAAGAAGACTTTGTTATGTAAGGATATAAAAGTTTCACACCGTTTAAAAGAGAAAAAAACTCTTTAATCTTGTGTTTAATAATATATGTAGTGCCTCTTGTAAAACAAATGAAAACAATTGTTTGATACCAATATAGGGGAAAAATTTTAAGATCGTAGCGCCACGCGGATTTTTTTGAAACCATTCTAAATCAGATACCACTTGACATTTACTAGTAAATAATAGCGAAAAGTGTATCAAAAAACGACAAAAAATAAATAATTGTTTGGGATTTTCTGATTTTGTGAAGTGACATTACTTATAAACATCTAAAATACTACATTTTGTGATCTGGTTTTAAGTTATGGCGGTTTTCCATTGTCGATTATTTTAACTATATTGGGGGAAATAATAATTCCCGTGTTGTTTACCAAGGGGTAGAAATCTACAATGCTGGGCATATAATATTGTGTGGAGTCACTGAAAAAAACAGAGAGTTCATAAAAATTTATGCATTATGCCTACAAACTTGTGCATTACAAACCCACACACAATAACAGGAATTTTCAAGATATGCGATAATAAATACAAAATTGAAAATATTTTTTGTAGTCACTATCATTAAAATGTAATGAGCAAACTTTGATATAAGGGCTCACTTTTTTTCCAATTTTTAAATTGTTTATCTAAACATCGCGTTGATTCCTAACCTCTTGCTTTCCCAATTTTGTTTCGAACCATACGGTGTCTGATATTAGTGGAAACAAATGAAACGATATTTCCTGGTTTCTTCTTTTCAATGAATTGCACATAGGCACACAACAATATGTATTATACATTTTTCAATGATTATAATAAAACTTTAAAAACAAACTTCATACAAAACCAGTACACAAAACGAAATGTTATCTGATGTACACAAGTTCATGAAGCGCTCACCAGATGGTAGGGTGCTTAGCTGCAAATCCCTATAGTCTGACCTCCATAGCCCCAAATAAGTTTTATTTTAACAATATTTTTATAACTTTTTATTAAGGAAATAATTGAGGTGAACTGTGTTGCCTCATCCTGTATAGACAAGCACACCTACACAAAGACAAACCAAACATACACATAGACAATCCACACATACATATAGACAATCCACGCATACACATAGACAAACCAACACATACACATATAGAGGGAGACATATCTCTCATTAAGGAGCTGTGCAAACCGGTAGCATTTTACTGCAATAAACACCGTTTAACTACCAGAAATAGAGAAATTAAAGCTTTACTAAGCAATGCACTAGCGTTTAATGCAGCGATGGTTATAATGTTTCATTACTATTATTCACTACACTGTTCAAGATAATTCTGCTACGAATTAGTGATAATTTGAATGTTGCTACAAATTATACTGCAAGATTTACAGTGTACAAATTAAAGACGAGTACATGTACCTCAAATGTCAAAAGCTTAAATATCAAGTTCCATAAAAATCCTTTTAGCCGAATTTGCTCTGCCCGTGTACACCGACTGACAGACAGACAGACCGACAGACAGCATGCTAAAAATAGTTAAAACGTTATGTAGGGACCTCAATTCGTTAAGATCCATCGAAATCTCGAAATGTCAAAATCGGTATGATCACAATACCTACCTTATATACGAGGTCTGTTCAAAAAGTATCGCGAATTTTGTGTTTTTTCAAAAATTATTTATTTATTCATGAATATCTATTTTGTCCCCTTAGACAGGCGAGCCAAATAGAAACTGGCTTCGTTTTCAGGCGGTTTGTAAGCCTCCACGGAGAGTTGGCAGATAAGAGAGGGTGGTTTAATATTAATGTTTGTTTCAAATATACGAGGTCTGTTCAAAAAGTATTCATTTTGTGTTTTTTCAAAAATTATTTATTTATTCATGAATATCTATTTTGTCCCCTTCAAAGTAATCCCCACCAGATATTATACACTTGTGCCAACGTTTTTTCCAATCCTCGAAGCACTTGAAAAAATCATTTATTGTGATCTTGTTCAGCTTCTCCTTCGATGCCGTCTTCATCTCCTCACTCGTAGCATAGCGTCGTCTTTTCATGGGCCTCTTTAATTTCGGGAACAAGAAAAAGTCACAGGGGGCCAGATCTGGGGAATACGGTGGCTGCGGCATTATTAGTGTGTTGTTTTTGGCCAAAAATTAAATTTTTAAAATACGAATTTCGGGGCGACTCATGCTCAAATCATTGGTAAAAATCGAATTGCACGAGCCAATCGATATGTTTAGGTCCTCAGCAACTTCTCTAACGGTGATTCGACGATTGGCCAATACTATTTTCTTCACTTCATCAATGTTTTCGTCTGTTGTTGACGTACTCGGGAGTCCGGCACGCTCTTCGTCGTTCACATCTTCTCGGCACTCTGAGAACATTTTGTAACACCGATAAACGTTGCTTCGGTCCAAGGTAGCTTCACCATATGCCACAGTCAACATTCGGAATGCGTAAGCGCACTTTATTTTGTTTTTCACACAAAATTTGATACAGATTCTTTGATCCATTTTTTGGTATAGGCCAAAATCGAAGACGAGCCAAAACAGGTGCAAGCAAGCAACTGTCAAAAATTAACTGAACATTCAAAATGGCCGAACTTGTCGGCATAAGTGAGAGACATAAGTACCAACATAACGCCACAAAAAAATCGAAAATCGAATATACGTAACCCGCGGAAATTCAAAATTCGCGATACTTTTTGAACAGACCTCGTATGTTAACGTCGTAGGTAAACACCTTGTATAAATATTATTAATGTATAAATTTTGAGTTCTGAGTAGTCCAAAAGTGGTTATCCTACTTATTTAAATTCATTAAGGTCAAAATTTTCTTCATCATTCATGATCAGTCAGTATTCATTATTCCTCCGTATTTTTTAAAGACATTTCCTTCGGCTTATCTTAATTTCTTTATGCCATTCTACGCAATTCTTTAAATATTAATTTAAAAAACCACCCTTAGAATTGTAACGTTTCTCGTTTCGTCTCCCACCATTCGGTTCCCGATTCAAAAGTCGTATCTCATCACTTTTGACAATTACTGATGTTTTCCATTGGAAATTTAATAAAAACATGCTGCTTTCTAAGTCCTTTTCATTTTATATTTTAATTCATCAACCTATATTCATTTCACAGAGGCGTATTTTCAAAAATATCATTATAAATTGAAAATTAAGGAAATGATGACTAAAAAAAGGTCGTGCTGTTTTATATATTAAAAATCAGCTGTGGCCACCACAGGACCGACATCATAAAGTACTTGTATAAAATATATTCTAGCAGCAGAGTAGAAATAACTCGGCCTAATATTTTCTAACAGAGATATTATTTATCATGACCATGGAAACGTTACATATAAGTATGAAAAAATAAAAATCTAAAGTAATTAAAAAATGGGTTGAATCACAATGTATAATAGTATAATAAAATAACTGAACACTACACGCTATATATACAGTGTTTAAGCCATAATTGAGCCATGAATTAAATAAATAATTAATTTTGTCACAACACAAAAATTGCAATATTTTTCAATAACACAATTTGATCAAAAATTGCTCTCATACATTCCCGGTTCAGATCAACGTACATTACCAATAATTTTTTCAGATTTTTAGATAAACCCCTTTGGGTCAAAAGGGGAGGGACAAGAACTTTTTTGGCACATTATTGAGTAAAATCGTGTTAAAAAAAAACGAATTTTAAAAAACTATTTCTGGTTCTTCAATCTAAATCTTAAGAGATTTCTTTTGATACCACACAATACATTTAAAAAAATATTATTTTTAACGATGACACAAAAAAATTGATATTTTTCGAAAAACTAATCAAAAATTCCTGTTGGAACTATTCTGGTTCTCATCAATGTTCATTATCGAAATTTTTTCAAATTTTTAGATCACTCTATCTGGGAGATAGGGTGTGGGACAAAAGTTTTGACATATTTTTACCTAAAATTCCACCAAAAAAAATTATTTTCAAAAATAAAAATTTGTCTGGTGATCCACACACCGGTTTTATTTGATATGTCACTGAATATTTAAAAAAAATATTAATTTTTTTATTCAATTCATTTATATTTATATTTATCTCGGGATGTGTCTTTTTGAACTCTCAGTATTTTTCCTATATGTGGGTCAAAAAGTTGTATAAGCGTGCCAAATGTCATCTTTCTACATTAAGCCGTTTGGCTACAATTTCTACCGTACAGACAGACAGACACATGAGTGACATTATAAGGGTTTTTAGGTGGTCACAACTGCAAAACCCTAATAAAAAAGGTTTTTAGAAATGACTATAATTTAGATATGTGAACACAAGTATCAAAACATCAGAGCGTATTATAAAATTTCAAATGTAAACATCGTCTTATTTAGCGATACCAATACAAATGTCACTATATTAAATAAATACTATTATAAGTTGTATAAGTATGCCAAATTTCACATGAGTGATGTTATAAGGGTTTTTTGGTGGTCATACTTACAAAACCCTAAAAAACATTTTTAATTTTTTTTATTATGGTTTTGTTTGCTATTGCTTGAGCTTTGTAGAGCAGTGTTTCTTAACAGGTGGTCCGCGCACACAACATTTCATTAGTATTAATAATGGGCCTTTACGCAAAAAAATGTTTTTCTTGTCGTTGTTGGTCTGCGGTTAGTGTGGAATTCTGAAAATGGTCCGCAACTGTCGAAGGTTTGAGAAACACTGTTTTAGAGGGTACAAAACGCGTTTTAGATTAAGGGGGGGGGTAGGGTCTGATGACCACATTTTAAGCATATTTTTGTGAATTTTTTTCAAATCTATGGTTAAATTTATTCATATTCAAACTAAGTACATATATAAAGTATGTTTTGAAGAAGATACAAAAAAAAATTGAAGGCAAAATATGGCGAAATGAGCCAGCTGTGGCAAATCTTCTCAGACTCCGGGAAAAAATTAGATTTTGCGGTGACCAGCATAACTCGTGGATGCTGGATCATCTGAAATCAAAAATCCAAAAAAATTTTGTTTATGAATTTTCCGAGGTAATGACGTTGAGTTTTTATTTTTAAAATGATTTTTCAGTTTTTAGCGTTACTTAGAAGACAAAAAAAAATTAATTCCCCCTAAAAAAACCTAAAAATGAGTATATATGTGATTGTTAAATAAAAAAAAAAACATGAAAAAAAAATATCTCAACGCCGTTACCTCGGCAAAATCATAAACTACCAAAATCTTTTTGGATTTTTGATTTCAGATGATCCAGTGACGAGTTATGCTGGTCACCGCAAAATCTAATTTTTTTCCCGGAGTCTGAGATGATTTGCCACAGCTGGCTCATTTCGCCATATTTTGCCTTCAAATTTTTTTTGTATCTTCTTCAAAACATACTTTATTTATGCACTTAGTTTGAAAATGAATAAATTTAACCATAGATTTGAAAAAAAATCACAAAAATGAATGAGCTATGAATGCTTATACGAATTTGTGTAGAACTAACATTGTTATGCCTTAACATTAACACTATGAATTACGTACTATCTATTAAAACATGAGCTGTGAATGATACTTTACTCTGGAGAATTATCTGACAAAATTTATTCTTGATCGTCCATACTTATCTAGAATATTTTTAACATAAAATCCAATAATGTATTCCAATCTGAATATCGACATTTCAGTAAATTTTTTAATATAAAATCTTATATAAGTTTGAATTTTATGAAAAGAGCAATGAAAAAATAACATGGCGGGCTTTTGTGTTGTTGGTATATGACTCAAGGTCTGACTGAGGTCGAAACGCCCTCTATGTCACGACATAAAAGCACACAAAGCTCACCTATGTCTCTTAATCTTAGAGAGTACCGTACAAACGAAAATTTTATTAAAAACATATTTCTACTTTTATAGATGGGGTATAACATATTTTAGGTTATAAAATTGAAGGGTATGAGCTTCACAAAATATATTGGCTGTTATTAAAGTCTAAACTCTCTTCTTTTCTCCCTTTTTCAGGTTCACGATTTCTCTCTTTTTCAACTCGAGAATTACTATCTCTCAGGCTAAATTCTAAGATCTTAAAAATTAATAAACAACTTTCAAGCTTTTCTGATTGATTTAATATTCCAGGATATACGTAGTTTTCCAAAGAAAGTTTCGCGGGAATTTGCATATTTGCAATTCATCCCACCAAGATGAATTGGTCTTGAGGTGCTATTTTCGAGATCACATTTTGCTAAATTTTTTTGACGTAAAAACCTCGAAACGCTTGCAAAAATATTTATTTGTGAACCAAGGCAATGAAGTCGAATTTTTTATCACGCATTGTAGATATTTTTAATTGATTTTTTATTAATTTCAATTTGAATGCCTAATACCATTATTTAGGTTTCTAAATATGTGCATTTTATATATAAAAGGTGTTTGTTTGAAACGGGGCACCACGAAAATCTCCTTCATTTATAAAGATACAAAAAATATTCAGAACAAAAGTTAAACTAGACAAAAAGGCCCATCTAAAGGTTACTATAAGAATTCTGACGCACTTCCGCTTTCACCGGAAATGATGTCCACTTTTGATCTAGCATAGGGAATCGATAATTTTATATTTTTTTCCTAAAAGTATATTAAATAAGCTTTACAATGACACCAAAAAATCATATTTTTATGTTAACCATTTCAAAATGGCGACCATTACAAAGTTGAACGTAGCAAGCTTTGAAAACAATAAAAAAAGAAACAAAATATCTCTAAAATAAACTGTTATAACTAGTTATTATATGAAATAACATGAAATAACTTAAATTTTAATTTTACAATTAAATGTTTTATAAGCCATTACACTATCAAAGCATGCTTGTTCACTGTCTTAGAAAAGTTATTGAATATTTTACGTGGTGAAGCAAAAACAACAAAAAATTTATTTTCCGAAAACATAATCTGATCAAAAATTCCTGTTGTGCTATTCTGGTTCACACAAATGTATATTACTTAGAATTTTTTCAGTTTTTAGTTTAAACCATCTGGGCCAAAGGGTATGGGACAATTTTTTTTTTGCCCAATTTTGGCATAAATCGCATCAAAATAATTTATTTTGCAAAAATATAATTCTGATCGTTAATCTACGTAGTAAGGGCTTTCATTTGATATCCTACTCAGAATAAAAAAAAAAAAAATTCAATGAGCAGATATAAGCAGTTCACTTTTGTAAGAACAAACTAGATCTGGTTATATTGGTTACTTTTATGGTGTGTTACTGACTTTGAATGTCAATTAAAAATATTCCTTACGCTGTAAAACCGACTTTAGATTGATAAGGTTATGATCATTATAATTAAGATATCATTTTTCAATATGACATATGTCAAATGGATAGAAATTACAAAAAAGTGACATTTTTTAATACCAATATGACATACAGCTTCAAAGGTGCAAACTATTGAAAACAAAATTTCCTTTTAGTTTGTTCTTACAAAAGTGAACTGCTTATATTTGTTTATATTTTGAGGTTTTCTTTTTTTTTAGATGTTTTAGTATTTTTCCTATGTGCGGGTCAAAGAGTTGTATAAGCATGCCAAATTTCAACTCTCTAGGTTTAGTTGTTTGCCACTACTTAAAAACTTGTACTTGCTTTTTTAGTACTTGGGGGGAGGGCTCAAGCCCATATGACCCCTCGTGGGTGCGCGCCTTGTCCTAGTACAGAAAAGAATGCTACGTCATTTCTCGTGAATTCAGAGTTCCATCCACTTTAATCATCTGTTCAATATTTCTAAATTCAGAATTTTCCAAGTTTGCCATTTAGTGTAAACCCATTAGCATTAAGTGTGATATGTAAATGGCAAGTTAACGAGACATGGAGTATATTATATGGCCTGGACGATAAATCGAATTGAAATGTTCGGCGAAAGAGGTCTCTCGAATCGTTGCGAATGAATATTTAGCATGTGTTAAAAGCTATATCACCCTTATAACAATTTCAAGCGCAAATAACACACTAATGAAATTTTATTTTATTGATTTTTAAAATTAATTTTCAACAGAAATTTTATCTTTTATTTAGAATTTTTAAAACAATATTATTTTTGTATTTAACATGCTTTATTTGATTGTCCCCAGAAATTCAATTTTCGAGGAAATTTCAAAAGGAAAAAAAAAGGGGTGATGAGAATAATGAAGCGTTATTTACTCGATTTACAGGGTTGTATTAAAAAAATATGAGATTATTCATTCAGAAAAAAATTAAATTGTGTTATAGAACAGTGCTCCGCAATATTTTTTTTATACTTGTGGTACACCAAAACTTATCCCATAAAATCGCGACACACCAATGCACGACATAAGCAACAAGTTTTAAAGTGTGAATTTTTACACATTTCAGGGTTTTGTAGGTATTTTATATGTGACAACAAATTGTAGGTATTTATTAAAAATTTATTGTGAATTTTTGCACATTTCAAGATTTTGTAGGTATTTAGTAAGTGAAAACAAATGTGAGTACATATTCAAATTGCAATATCAAAATTTAAAAAAATAATTAAGTTAATAAAATTGATAATGTTTTTGGAGGTTTGAGACAAAGCATTTTTTTTTTTTTTTTTAGTAAAATTGATATTTTTTTACATGTATCTGGAGCCTGGGCATGGAAAGCGATTCGAAATAAAAAATCGATTTTAAATCAAATAAAGAGCATTTGCGGACAGTACTACTGTTTTGTTTTCATTTGAAAAAAACTGCTGCTGAATCATACCGACTGCTTCGAGAAGATTATGGTGAATATGCTCCATCGCAAGATACGTGTGAACGATGGTTTCGGCGTTTCAAAAGTGGTGACTTTGATCTTACCGATAAAGAACATGGAAAACCTCTAAAAAAATATGAAGATACAAAATTGGAAACATTGCTACAGGAAGACGATAGTCAATCACAAAAACAACTAGCAGAGCAGTTAGGCGTTAGTCAACAAGCTGTTTCCAATCGCCTACGAGAGATGGGTAAGAACCAAAAAGTCGGCAGATGGGTTCTACATGTATTGAATGAGAGGCAGATGGAAAAACGCAAAAACACTTGTGAAATTTTGCTTGCACGATACAAAAGAAAGTCTTTTTTGCATTGTATCATTACTGGCGATGAAAAATGGATTTATTTTGAAAATCCCAAGCGCAAAAAATCATGGGTGAACCCAGGCTCACCATCCACATCAACTGCAAGACCGAATCGCTTTGGCAAAAAGATAATGCTCTGCACTGTGTGGGACCAAAAGGGTGTGGTCTATTATGAATTGTTAAAACCTGGTGAAACAGTTAATACCCAACGCTACCAACAACAACTGATCGAATTGAACCATTCGCTGCTCATAAAACGACCAGAATACGAAAGAAGACAGCACAAGGTAATCTTTCTTCATCACATAAGGCAAAAAAAAGCAGTTTGCAACACATTGGAGGCACTCAAGTGGGAAGTGCTACCTCATGCCGCTTACTCACCAGACTTGGCCCCTTCAGATTACCAATTGTTCGAATCGATGGGTCACGCACTTGCCGAGCAGCACTTTTGTTCATATGAAAATGTGAAAGAATGGCTAGATGAAAGGTTTACGGGGAAAGGGGAAGAGTTCTACTGGCGAGGTATTCACAAATTGCCTGCAAGATGGGAAAAATGTATAACTTCTAATGGAGCATACTTTGAATAAATAAACTTTTACTGTTCTTTTGAGTTTAATGTGTTTTATTAAAAAAAAAAACCGCATTTCGTACTTGTAGACCTGGTATATAAGGGAGGTATTGTGATCATACCGATTTTGACATTTCGAGATTTCGATGGATTTCCACGAATTGAGGTCCCTACATTACGTTTTGACTATTTTTAGCATGATGTCTGTCGGTCTGTCTGTCTGGCGGTCGATGTACACGTGCACGATGTACACGGCTAAAAGGATTTTTATGAAACTTCATATTTAAGCTTTTGACATCAATGGCACGAATTGATCATTTTTTGGTAAAAATCGGTTAACTAGAAATGGGAGTTTACTCGTGCCGGTTTTAAGATTTTTGCGAATTTCACAACAGACAAATATTTCGAAAAAAATTAACAAAAGTTGCTATAAAAGGAATAACTAGCAACTTTTATATGAGACATTTTTTGATAAAGCAGCATAAATTAAACAATTACTTTGTGATGGTGGTCAGTCCTATGGTGACCACAACTGATTTTTTTTTACATTTTAAGAGAGCCCCCAAGTCTGTGTGCCCCTGCATGGCCTAAGTCGACCCTGATCATGTTCTATACCATTTTATCCTCTTTCAATCCGGAACTTGTTTCCGTAAGTCCATTTACAATAACTTTCACCCTTATATTTAATACGGAAGTGTCAAAATATTGGTGAACTTTACTTTTGGCTGTTTATTCACGGTAGTAAATTGAATATGTTTACCCATTCAGTCCATACACAATATTGCGTTGTGTAATATGGTGTAAATAAATTACTAACGCGTTGATACACATTGAATATTTATCGGCCAAATCACCGCAGGTGCTAAAGTATAGTAATGCGAATGAAAAACACACACGGGGTAATAACAATGGTGTAATACCCTATATTAGTTGATGACTTGGTTTTGTGTATTAATTATTTATTTGACCCTTATTCCACACCTTAAGTTGATATGATACTAGAGCTACCTTATAAGTTTTTACAAAAACTAAGAAAGAAAAAAATTTCTTTGGAACAAACTGTTTTATTGCTTTTCAAAATATTCGCCTTTAAGATTTACACTTTTGCATGCGTTCAAACCAATTCTTGAAACATTTTTTCCACTCTGAAGTTGGTATCTCAAAAACATGGTTTTCGAAGGCTTTAACAGTTTCTTGAGGTGACGAAAATCGCTGTCCACATATTTTTGTTTGACATTGGGAAACGAAAAAAGTCGTTAGGGGATAAATAAGGTGAATACGGGCAATGAGACATTAATTCGATGTTTTTCTCCTTAAAATAATAGGGGATAGGCATGATTTTATTTTAATTATTTATTATATTCCTCTTGTTGCGTATAAACATTTTTTTTAATAAGTCTTAAATAAATTATAAATATATGTAGCGCGCGAAAACGACGTGTG
Organism: Liopterus haemorrhoidalis; assembly: GCA_963971575.1. Classification (NCBI taxonomy): domain Eukaryota; kingdom Metazoa; phylum Arthropoda; class Insecta; order Coleoptera; family Dytiscidae; genus Liopterus; species Liopterus haemorrhoidalis. The sequence goes on from OZ020613.1 coordinate 69,971,207, forward strand.
AAGTCATACCCCTTCTAAGTGACGCAGTACACTACTAGCCTACCCAGTGTACAGCGTGAAGCCTACATAGTCTTGTGAACTTATTTGCTTGTATAACTTTTATAGGTTATGTAAAGTTAGAGCGATTTTAATTAAAATAAAGTTTAATTCTATAAAAACAATTTATACATGTTTACCGAATTAAATTTTATATTAAAATATATAAAATATGGAAGATCCAGGCCCCAGTACTTCGAAACATAGTCGAAAATATTGTTTAGTACCGATGTGCACAAATAGTTCAAATAGAGATCCAAAAAAACAATTTATATCATTACCTGATGGCGAAAAATAACATAAAAGGCGAAATTTGTGGCTGAAAGCTATGAGGCGAAATAAAACGATATTTCAGAAAAAAGTAAACTTTATGTTGTGTGCATAAATGCATCAATGTTGGGTAAATTATCACTCTGAGCCCTAACAAAATCTTTACCTGCCATTTTAATAATACATGCGTGAAAAATTGTTTAAAAACAAAACTCTCGAACAATACAATATACACACGTAAAGATTATGTTGTAGCTGTATCTGTGTGGTTAAACCCCAGTCGTTTGACGTCATACTCAGTCGTATTTACTCGGCAACCTTCGCGCCGTGGTCGGCTTATTTCAAATTTACAATATTTTAATTAAAAAATTTGGCTATAATATTAATTAAAATGTGATTTTTGTTTTGTTAGGTGACATAACTAACATTAACATATCAAAAAAATGTAGTTTTAAGGAAATATAAATTTTATGCGTATCCCCTATTGTTTGACGTGCTGTGTGGGAGCTTTTATTGTCATGATGAAGAATGATGCGAGGTTTTTGGTTGTTTTTCTTGATTTTGTCGATGATTTCTGGCAAACAAATTGTTGTATACCATTCAGCATTAACTGTTCTTAGATCCTTTAAAGGAATGGTTGAGACATGTCCAGTGCAACCGAAGAAAAAAGATCATTTTCTTGGAAACGCTTCGTGAACGAACAACTTTTGTTGGTTTCGATTCATCTTGGAAGGCCCAGTGGATTGTTGCTTAGTTTCCGGTTCATATGAATAAATCCAAGTTTCGTCACCTGTAACGATTTTGTATACGAATTTTGCAGTGCCTAGGTATAATTATTTTAGCATTTTCTTGCACCAATCAACACGAGCCTTTTTGAGCTTTGGTCAAATTATGCGGAATCCAATGGGAACAGATCTTTTTCACAACTAAATGTTCATGCAAAATCGTATTGCAGTCTGCGATATGCCAAAGGATGCCTCTATCTCACGGTAACTCACATGCTGATATTCTTCAATCATTTTGCTCACAGCATCGATGTTTTTTTGAATCACAACCGATTTTGGTCGACCTTTATGAGATTCATCACTGACGAACGCACGTCCACGATGAAATTCTGCAAAACAATTGCAAACAGTCCTTTCTGATGGTGCTTCATTACCAAAAGTTGAATGAAGCGAATCTATGCATTGTTGTTGATTTAGGCCTTTACTAAAATCGTAAAAAATCATCCAAAACCTTCACGAGTAATATCCATTTTTTCACAAACTTGTTTTTTTAAACGCTCACTGTCAAGAAAATACTCGGTAAATTTATAAGCGGCTACTAAAATTACTAAAATCGTAAAAAATATAACGAAAACCTTCACCAGTAATATACATTTTTCACAATTTTTTTTTTTAAATCTCTCTGTCAACAAACTGATCGGTCAATTTATAAGTTGCCACTGATTTCCCAATAACGAATAACAAATTGAACGAATATAGTAATACATATTTCAATATTGCCATCTAGTGGTCGTTTGTAAAAACATAAAAGATAGCCCTCGTATTGTTGACGATGAAGGATTTAAATTTCCCGCTGTATAATATTTCAACACGGCGAGTGCTGCCAGTGCTGCCACCTACCCGCGATATGAGTTATTCGACTAATCCTATATCATGTATATTTGACATTTTATGAACTTTAATCTCAGTGAATATTCTGATTATGTACGCACGAATGATACAATAAATTTTTAGTATGGAAATGTAACACATTTTCATCTACGCTTTAATATCCTTGTGATTATATGGTGCTATTTTTGGAAATGGTTTTTTTAGAACTGTTTTTGTAAATTAATGGTGATGTGCTAATGAATTTCTAAATTAAATTGCTGCTTTCATGATTTTGTTTTTCAAATGTTCTTTTCTTTAAATTAATAAAAGAGGACGTCTGTCTGTATTTTAGTTTAAAATTCAACAGCTTTGTAATATTTTCAATAGGCAAAAGAAACACCACAACAAAAATCAAAGAAACTAATAAATAAAAATAGTCCAGAAACCACTAAAGTTGGACCCAAAGGCAGTGGGGTAGCAAAATTTGGAGCAAAAACACGAAGACGCGTTTTACGAACACCGTCCGAAGCTTACCATACAGATTCCTTGATAAAAAAACAGCTGTGGCCACCACAGGACCAACTGCTATCACAAAGTACTTGTATAAAATACATTCTAGCAGCAGAGTAGAAATAACTTGGCCTAATATTTTCTAACAGAGATATTATTTATCATGACCATGGAAACGTTACATATAAGTATGAAAAAAATTGATGTGAAGTGTGAATATTCACACATTTCAGGGCAATAAATCTTGCAACTAATGCAATTATTTTGCACTTTACCGTTGCTAGGCCAGCAACTGATACATCAATGGGCCAGTAACGGCCCCGGGGACACCGGGGTACTGGCCCATTACTTTCAATGCCGGGGAGTATGTGCTTTACCAGTACTGGCCCGTATAAAAATGTTTGCTGGGTAATAAGTGAAGGCGGCATGCTGAGTGTATAGGAAAAATTTAACTTTGTAGTAATCACGGCAAAATGAACGATATTTTTAAAATAATTTATCGTCTGTTAATCATATAATAAGACTGATTATTAAATTTACGCTCTTAAAAATTAAATGCAACATTTGTCAAAATATAACTAGAATTTTGACAAAATAATTTCTACATAATAAAAATGCAAAAAAAAAACAAATAATAAAATTCACTCCGTACTCGAAACACTTCGTTTCCAGCGAATTTTAGCTTACGACACCAGTGCTCTAACCACTACGCTATCGTACGCCTTGCGAGTGGGTGTCTTACATTGGTATAACTTTTGTACTTTGTGAACCAAAAATCACAAAAAATGCGTTATTTTCCAAAAACATAATCTGATCAAAAATTCCTGTTGTACTATTTCGGTTCACACCAATATACATTAATTAGAATTTTTTTAGATTTTTTAGATTAAACCATCTGAGCTACAGGGCGTGGGACAAATTTTGGCAAAAATCGCATCAAAATAATTTATTTTGCAAAAATAAAAATTTGATCGTTAATCCACGTACTAAGGGTTTTCATTTGATACCCTACTCAGAATTTAAAAAAAATATTTTTGTTTTCGATGAGCACATTTTTGTTTATATTTTTAAGGGGATATGTTTTTTAGATGTTTTAGTATTTTTCCTATGTGCGGGTCAAAGAGTTGTATAAGCATGCCAAATTTCAACTCGCTAGGTTTAGCCGTTTGGCTACAATTTTTACCGAACAGACAGACAGACAGACAGACAGACAAACAGACAGACAGACGACAAAATGACGGTATAAGGGTTTTTTGGTCATACCTACAAAACCCTAAAAATGAGAATAAGAAAAAATTTCAATTTTTTTTCGTTTTATCAAAAAATGTTACAAATAAAAAATGTTAGTTATCGCTTTTATAGCAACTTTTGTTCAATAAATTTTTTCTAAATATTTTTCTGTTGTGAAATATTCACAAAAATCTTAAAATGAGTAAACGAGACACGAGTAAACTCCCATTTCTACTCAACCGATGTTTACCAAAAGTTGATCAACTCGTGCCATTGATGTCAGAAGCTTAAATATGAAGTTTCATAAAAATCCTTTCAGCCGAATTCGCTCTGCAGGTGTACACAGACAGACGGACAGACAGACAGACGGACAGACGGATGGACGGACAGATGGACATACAGACCAACAGACATCATGCTAAAAATATTTTTTTTTTAGAAATTCGACTTTATTCATCAACATACTCTCCTTCAAGAGACATTCATTCCAAGGCTCCTAAAATTAAAAAAATTAAAATTAATTAATTAATTTAAATTCAGCATACCAATCAGTAATAGTTGATTTGCCTGGTGCAGTCTCTATAACGCTTAATAAGCCACTATTTGGTTTCATCAGTATTTTTTCCTCTCAAACACAATGTTTAATCAACACACGAAATTCTTTTTTATCCATTCTTTTGAAAATTACAAAATTGGAGTCACTAAAACCAGTGTAACCTCTAAAGTAATTGTCAGAATGTCATGAAATTTTCACACGTATCGTTTGAAGGTTGGTACTATCCAGAAATCATATGGGTCTGTCAACAGTGTTGCCATATATATGTCAGACCGCAGACTTATTGAGTGAAGTGTTATGTTCCAACACCCACCCTGTAAGATATTGATATTTATGAATACTGATTCCCACTTTAATATTGAGACATGAATAAGGTCTTTTGGGAATTAAAGGAGTTTTTCTGGAGCCTATTTAACCTTTGATCATGTTTTTATATTCTATTAAAAAAGTTAAGTAAACATTTGCTGAATATATACAAACATTGGAATATTTTATCTCAACATTGTATGCAAACAGTGGCAGAGGAAGACGTTCGGTTCCTCTGATGTCTGTCACATGACAAATCGTTGTGATGTTTGATGTTATCTGAATATTTATTGACATCTTGACGTATTGGAATATAAGCACAAAACTTCTTCATGTGAATAATAGAACGTTATAAAGGAATACATCATATTACTCCTATATTATCGAAAAGTATGCTTGTCTAATCCTGCTTTTTTCTTCATATTTTATGTCCAATCAAATTAAAAATGACGATAGGTACTTTGTAAGTCTTTATCGACCCATCTAACGAAGATTGTCGGGACTTGGTATTTTAATTTTTAGGATTTTGTAAGTATTTAATAAGTTTAAGAAGTCTACAGAATGCAGGATGTCAAGGATAATATATATATATATATATATATATATATATATATATATATATATACAGACGATTCCGCTTAATTGGGCCACCGCTTAGTTGGGGCAGCCGCTTATTTGGGACAAATCTCAATGAACAGAAACCAAACCAAGGAACCAACAGTAAATTTACATGTTTAATTGGGACAACATTCCGCTTATCTGGGACAGTTAAGATCACAGTACATATTATGTAACACATATTCTCAAGAAAATGTACAAAGAATTTAATATTACAGCGTTATTTTATGCAGGAAGGAAATGAAGGAGCCCTACATCCGCACTGAATACCTGTGCTGATTTTGTAGAAGTGAAATGTTACAGAAACAAAAGACAGACTACACTTGACGCATTTTTGTATTGAATTAAATTGTATGTACCTATTTATTATTTTATTTTGGAATTTATTATTATTTTTTTTTAAAGTTTATATTTTATGGTTATATGTAATTTATAGTTTTGTCCAAGAGTTTATAAAATAAAATTATTGAAAGAAAAATATGCATAGTTTAATTTTATGTGAAATTCGCTTAATTGGGGCAGCCGCTTAATTGGGCCAAAATGCCTAAGTCCCGATGTGTCCCAATTAAGCGGAATCGACTGTATATATATATATATATATATACAGTATTGGCCATAAAGATAGCAACTTTTGATAATCCTGTTTCATTTTTATTCTATTCAATATTTTTAAAATTAAAAAATGTAATTCTTACCTTTAACAATCCTCTACATATATTATAGTAAAAAATTAAATTTTAATAGTAAATTCTATTTTTTTTTTTTATAGTATTTATTATTTGGACATAAAGATAGAAACTGCTCTTAAAAAAAACTTTTTTTTATTAATTAAGAAAATGAATTATTACTAAGAGATCATTTTTAATATTTTGTATAGTAACCACCAGTATTTATAACTTCCCGACATTTTTTCGGCATTGATTATAATAATTTCTTGCTCATTTCATTATAAATATTAGACCAGGCACCCTGCAAAGCTTTAAACAAATCTTCAATATTTGAGTGCGTTTTGTATCTAATCTTTTTGTCGAAAATCTCCCAAAGGTTTTCTATTGGATTTAAATCGGGTGACTGTGACGGCGTAGTCATTACGTTAATTTTTGAATCCTCGAACAATTTTTTGACCAACTTCGAAGAATGTTTTGGGTCATTATCATGCTGGAAAATATGTTTTAAAGGCATGAACTCATCAGACTAAGGTTCCATAACATTCTGAAGGATGTCTTTGTATTTAAATCGATCCATTATTCCTTCAATGTGGTATAGAAAACCCATACCATATCCCGATAAACAGCCCCATACCATCACACCACCTCTGCCATGTTTAACTGTTGGCAAGGTGTATTTTTGAACAAATCTTTTATTAGCAGGCCTCCTAACGTAACTTACACCATCACTTTTAAACAAATTGAACTTAGATTCATCACTAAAAATAACTTTTTTCCATTGATCCACAGTCCAGTCAATATGATTTTTAACAAATTCTAATCGGGCCTTCACATTCTTTTTGGATAGAAGTGGTTTTTTAGCAGGACGGCGACTAAAACGACCCTCACTAACTAATCTTCTGCGAATAGTTCTTGTTGAGATGTTTTCTTGGTCCATTTGTGGCAAAAGGCCCAAAATTTTCTCCGATGACAGAAAGGGGTTATTGGTAGATAAATAGTTTTTTTATCAGTTCGTTTTGTAGTTCTTCGTGGATGTCCTGGAATTTTTGAAATTTCAAACGTACTTTCTTCTCGAAATCGTTTTATAATTCGCGACACAGTAGATTTATGAACATTTAAATTTTATGAAATTACATTTTGCAGCAGCCCGTCTTTAAAACCAGAAATTATTAAGTTTCTAATTTCACTTGAAACAGTTTTACTACGACCCATGATTGACAAATATAAACTGAAATATTACTTGTGCACAACATATTATTTATGGATAAAACCTGCATATAACAAGAAAATTCAAATAGTTGCAATATTATTGTCCAAGCAAAAATGAAGAAATAATTTATTATTAATCTGTAAGTCAGATTATTTGACTATTGATTGATGTAACAGACAAAATATGATTAAATTATAGAACTAAGAGTATTTATTTTCCATTATTATTATTAAAATTTGAAATTTTTTAAAAGTTGCAATCTTAATGGCCAATACTGTATATACTGCATTGCAACAACCTTTTTAAAATCGCTCTGTACGTACGCTGGTGTGGCTCGTTTATTTAAACTTCACGAAATTAATCATAAAACGCGCTCCAACGTAGCTTTGGTATTATTTACTACTTTAATTTTCGCAAACGCATCATCCAGTTTATGTGTTATATATGGCTGAATAATTCTATTGCGCCTACAGAGCTCTATATATATTAATTTGTGTTTATGACCCGTGTCGTTATTTCTAGTGAACGCGGACTAAATAGTTACTGTTCATAGCGCTAGGGTTCGCTAATGACTCTATTTGCCACAAGACACCGCTTCCCAGCCTAATTTTAGACAAAAACTCCTTTAATATACACGGAATTATGGCTGATATCTACATTATAATGTCCTTAAAATTGAAGCTTTCTTCAAATTTTACAACTGTGTTTCGTAGAAAATTTAAGTGAGATTGTAATGCTTTTTTAATGTCTCTTTTAGTGTCAAAAATTTACAAAAAATATAAAAATTTACTAAATTACATATAATGTGCAATATTATGGTAAATTGTTCGCCCATTTAAACAACCGTTACACGTCAACAAAATAATCAGGGTTTTTCCGAGAAATAACAATTCTTAATTAGTTATTTTTTCGATAAATAAGATTTTTTTTTTTGTGTCGTTAAGAAAATATTATTTAACATTTATTTTGTGGTATTAAAAGAAAGCTCTTAAAACGCAGAAAAACTTAATATAAAAATTGTGTGGTTTAAAACGTAGATTAAAGAACCAAAAGCAGTTTTTTAATTTTTTTTTTTTCGATTTTAGACAAATGTGCTAAAAAAGTTCTGGTTTAATCCAAAAAAGTTAAACTAAAAATCTAAAATAAATCAAAATAATTTACAAATTGATCTTAACCGCAAACGTATGAAAATTTTTTTAATCAAATTTCAATTTTTACCGACCGCCAACATATATAAGGGAGGTATTGTGATCATACCGATTTTGACATTTCGAGGTTTCGATGGATATCCACGAATTGAGGTCCCTACATAACGTTTTGACTATTTTTAGCATGATGTCTGTCGGTCTGTCTATCAGTCTCTCTGTCCATCTGTCTGTCCGTCTGTCTATCCGTCTGTCTGTCCGTCTGTCTGTCTGTCCGTCTGTCTATCCGTCCGTCTGTGTACACGTGCAGAGCAAATTCGGCTGAAAGGATTTTTATGAAACTTCATATTTAAGCTTCTGCCATCAATGGCACGAGTTGATCAACTTTTGGTAAAAATCGGTTGACTAAAAATGGAATAATTTTTTATCCCATTTTTCGAAACCTTGCGTTAATAACGCTAATGTTCTACCGGTTTTAAAACGGTCGATCCACCGATAAACAGTACTTTTGGATTCTGCAGACTCACCAAATACTCCTTGCAGACGCTGAATAATTTCTGATGTTTTCACACCTTCTTTCCACAAAAAGAAAATTATTGCTCTTTGAGATTTTGCTGCGTCTTCCATGGTTACAAAAACAGTGCTATGACAACGCGTCTATATCAGTCGAACACCTAAATCAGACTGAACAATATTGCACTAAATAGTTGCATAAACATGTCAAGACTTGTCTGGCACCAATAACATTGCCTATAAGTTCTGCGTAATTTAATTATAGCACAATTCCCAGAATTTAGGAAACATCCCTCGTATTTCTTTTCCAAAATCATCCCATTGCTGATGGATATTCCTTGTTCCTTCTTCACTATTTTATCCGGAATTTGTCTGCGTCAAATAACAATAATTTGTTCCCTTATATTTAATATGAAAGTGTTGGATAACTATACTATAATTATCTTTTTTTCCTATAAAGAATACATATTATGTCAAGTAGAAAAATTTATAAAACTCTTTTTGTATAGAAATGATGTATTACGTGTTAAATTTCATCTTGTTGTATTTTGATTAAATTTGTTGACCAGAGTTGAAGAAACTCTTGTGCTCAGGTGGTGCAATAATCTAACATATGTAGACGTGACGTCTCAACCTCCACAAGAGCCAGCAGTTAAGAGGATGTCATTTGAATTCTACGTCTCCTATTGATTCCGTGTTCTCTCGGTCTGCTCCAGCCTGGCTTCGAACATTGAGACTCACAGTCACGTCCAACAAGCAACAAATGCCTCCATCACAATCGACCAACATAATGTGATAAAAGAATCAATGGATCACTGAATTTATTACTAAAATTCTATTTGAATTTTTATATAGAAATTTTGTATGAGACAGAAAAGATAAGACTGCAATGAAACAATCATGGTTTGTGTGCCTAGATGGAAAGGTGAATGTTTTCCGGCACGAAAGAAGAGATGGGCAACCGAGGCGCAACCGAGGCTAACCACTTATAGTCTAGGACAGCGTTTCTCAACCGAAAACGTGCCACGAACCAGTAAATATTTAATTTTCTACCGCGGACCACTAAACAATTTGATTGTATATGTACTCTACATCTATATTTATTTATTTATTTATTTATTTATATAAGAGACACAGCAGAAACCGAGGCTTGTAACGCTGTGTATAAATAACAAAATACAATATTAAACATACATAAAACTCAAAGTAATAATAATAATTATAGCGTAAAAAGAAAAAATTAATACAAAAAATAAATTTGAGAAAAGAGAAGACAATCAATAAAATAAAAACAGTAATTCAAAAAAATAATACAAAAAAGCAAATAAAAAATAATACACTTTGGTAATAACAGACACTGAAAAAAAAACATTTGTACATTTTATCAATTTGACCAAAATAATAAAGTTCATAAATATCGGCAAAAATAAAAAAATATAATAGATGTTTTCTCGTTCTACGAGGGATGTTTCCAAAGTTCTGGGAATTTAGCTATAATTTTTATTATTTTGTTAATTTTCGTCAATATTACAATGTAGTTTATCAACATAATCTCCATTTAACTGAATACATTTATCCCAAACATAAACTAATTTTTTTAAGCCGTCCTCAAAGAACTTTTTCGGTGTCTCCTATTGAGTTTCTGTTCTGGTCCCAACAGCCTTGGCACCCAGCGTGGCAAAACCTTGCTAACGCCGAAACAATCATGCAAGATGTCATGAACTTGTCGTGTAGCTATCCCTAGGCGCACACTAATTTGATGAATAGTCATTCGCCAGTCCTCTTTCAGTAGGTCTTCGACGGCAGTAATGTTTCTTTCATTTACCGACGTGCTTGGGCGCCCACTGCGTGGATCGTCTTCTAGTGATGTTCTACCGGTTTAAAAACGATCTATGCACCGATAAACAGTACTTTTGAGTTCTGCAGACTCACCAAATACTCCTTGCAGACGCTGAATAATTTCTGATGTTTTCACACCTTTCCACAAAAAGAAAATTATTGCTCTTTGAGATTTTTCTGCGTCTTCCATGGTTACAAAAACAGTGCTATGAAAACGCGTCTATATCAGTCGAACACCTAAATCAGACTGAACAATATTGCACTAGATAGTTGCATAAACATGTCAAGACTTGTCTGGCACCAATAACATTGCCTATAAGTTCTGCGTAATTTAATTATAGCACAATTCCCAGAATTTAGGAAAGATCAGTCGTACATAGACTAATCATAGTTTTGCTAAATAAATTTGCTATAATAATAAAGATCAGTGCTGTTTACCGACAATATTTAAGCCGAACATTTCCGAGGCCACCCGAAGAGCCACTATCTGAATATAGTCATCCAATCAACTATTGAACGACAATTCATATCCCCTCACTATATATTTAATAGATATTCCAATGGTCCAATATAATTAAAAACAAAATTATTAATTTCTCGTTTCTAGTAGAACTTTTTTGAGATTTTTCTAGTTATGATGGAGGCATTTCCTACCTGTATGTAAAATTTCAACTCGGTAGCATATCTGGAAGTGGGTTAGAATTTCCGGACATACCCACAAATATTCAGTATTACACATATATAAAGAATACCCTCGTAATAAAAGTGAGAATGTAAGGTGGTGAATGACAGTGGGGTCAGGGGGTTGTATATACGTTAAATAGAAAGTTGCAGCAGTTTTTTTGGCCGTTGAAACGTGAAACGTTCAAGTCTCTGCAATTAGTAATTTGAGAACAATCTGCTCTGCTATACAGGAGCAATGTTCCACATCTCAAGCTCACGTAATTCGAGCATCTCTGGACTTCCGTCTTCAAAATATTACACAACTTTCAAATATCAAAACAAAAATATACAAAGTATATATATACGAGCCAGTGGCGGCTCCAAGAATAATGAACTGGAGGGGCAATAGATACAACCAAACTGATATGTAAATTTATAACTTTACAAACAAAAATATTTTTCTACACACCTATCAGAAAGTTATCGTTTTTTGTTGCCATAGCAAAGTGGAAATTTGGTGTTTGCTGAGGAGTGTTTTGTATCCAAGGCAACCTAATCGAAAAATACTTTACGCTCTAGTGCAGAAAGTATTTTCCGATTGGTCAATATAAATTAAATAATACTACACATTTAAGTTTATTTTTTGTAATTAATTGTTATTCGACAATTATTTAAAGTATTAAAATTAATTCCTCCTTCGAACAAAGAGTTGGCTGTTACACTATATACTATATTATATATATTACTAGGTTATTACCCGTCAACAATGACGGATTTATAATATTAAAATTTCAATTTTGTATGTGTATTTGGTTTTATTTTTTAACGTATCCTAATTTGTCGCCAGTCTGCAAATCATGGGACGGGATATCACCAGTTAGCTAATCACGGGAGAGGGCGTCACCTGTCAGCCAATCAAGAAACAGGGTGTCTCCAGTTAGCCAATCACAATCAAAAATTGCTAATTATATAGTTAGATTATTTATTCATTAACTTTTTAAGATGAGAAAACGATTCATTTTTACTTAGTACATTACATTTATATTGTTAAAACTAAAAATAATTTGAGACGTTAATTTATGCCTACGAAACCCTAGACATTTCTATATGTAATTATATTCGTAGATACATAGAGAATAAATCTGCAAAATATTGTTCATATCAGTTAAAGAATATAGGCTTGTCTAGAGTTTCTCGTGTATGCCTACGAAATCCAAAACATTTATATATAAAATTTTATCCGCAGTTTCTTAGAGAATAAATGTGCAAAATATTGTTCATATCGGTCAAAGGAAACAGTATCAGTAGTCTCAGGAGTATCAGGAGTCTCTTGTTTATGGCTACGAAACTCTAGACATTTATGCATATAATTATATTTGTAGATTCTTAGAAAATAAATCTGAAAAATACTGTTCATATCGGTCAAAGGATATAGGAGTATTCTAGGGTTTCTTGTTTATGCCCACTAAACCCTATACATTTCTATAAGTTATCAGATTTTTAGGAGATTTTTAAATAATAAATTTGCAAAATGTTTTTTATATCGATCAAAGAATATAGGAGTATCTAGAGTTTCTTATTTATATCTACGAAACCCTAGATATTTCTGTATGTTATTTTATCCGCAGATTCTTAGAGAATAAATCTGCAAAATATTGTTCATATCGGTCAAAGGATATAGGAGTCTCTTGTTTATCCCTACGAAACCCTAGACATTTATGTATGTAATTACATTTGTAGATTCTTAGAGAATATATCTGCAAAATATTGTTCATATTGGTCAAAGGATATAGCAGTGTCTAGAGTTTCTTGTTTATGCCTACGAAACTCTAGACATTTCTGTAAATAATTATATTTGTAGATTCTAAGAAAATAAATCTGTAAAATATTATTCATATTGGTCGAAGGATATAGCAGTGTATATAGTTTCTTGTTTATGCCTACGAAACCCTAGACATTTCTATATGTTATTTTATTCGCAGTTTCTTAGAGAATAAATCTGCAAAATATTGTTGATATCAGTCTAATTATATATGTACGATTACCTTTCTCTTGAGTTTTGCGGCAAGAGTTCTAACAGTATTTTCTTAGCCGCTTCCTCTATCTCCTCGTCTGCCTCGCTGCTTACTTCATCTTCATACATTATTATTTAACAAACGTACAAATACCATTTAAAAATTATTATTTTGACATTCGTTTCATTGTGCATGAACATCGTAGCAACGTCCATACATAATGATTTCTATTTCTTATTTTTTGAGTTTTTAAAATAAGTGTTTTAAAAAAATTGGCGAGATCTTTCTCAATCGGCAAATGAATATTTTCTGCGCTTGTTACACAATATACTATTGTATGTTATTTACCAAATGTTATCGTTATCTAAAAGCTTTTTGTAGATTTTAAATAAAATCTTAATCTGCGGTTACTTTAATCTTATTTTGCTCGCTTTTATCCATTTAGAAAATCAATTTAGTAAATGGTTAAATGTTAAATATGATATTTCTGTAATTTTCTCCGCAATTGTGTAGGTTGTTAGCAATGAACGTTGAATTAAAGTAAGTAAAGTCGGTAGTTAGTCTCGACTGTTATCATTTATAAAAGAAACCAAAATGCTCTCAAAGCAATCACAAATGCACCCTCTTTTGCCATTAAATCACTCTGTCAAAGCCACACAGATAAATAAAAATATTGTTTAATCATAACAGTAGGTTTACAAATATTTTTTATGTGACGTGTGAATTTTCACACATTCCAGAATTTTGTAGATACACTCATACCTCGCTATACGGCCGCTATTTATACGGCTTTTCGCTATAACGGCCTTATTTAATAATGGCACTTTTTCAATCTACCGCCCAAAATGTTTCGTTAAACAGCCAAAAAATAAAAATGTGAGAAAATTATGGCCAGAATGCATAAAAACTAATGATCCTGAAGTTGATTCTCTTTCTGAAATTCGACAAACCATATTGAACCTAGCTAATGATCTTGATTTTAAGGATTTGGAAGAAGATGATGTGCTTGATTTACTAGATGCTAATAGAGAACCCCTTTCACACGAGGAACTGATCAAATTAGAAGCAGAACGAGCACTTGATGAGGTGCCAAAGCCTGCTTTATGCAAACAGCTAACATCAAAGAACTTGTCGAATGCGCTTTCTTATTTCGAACACATCCTTCTTTAAAATGATCCCGACGTAGAACGCAGCGCTAAAGTTTTTCGAGGAATTAACCATTAATTACACTGGTCAATAAATTTAAACTTTTTTTTGCTGACTTAGATCTGATACTTGTTTTTAACTAATTTCGGGGTGCTGCTTTCAAATATGTTTACAGTTTCTGCCTATCACGTCAAATTTTTGTTCTATCGTATTTTGACTTTTTGTGTTTGTGGGACAGCGAGAGATAAGCATTGGAGAAAAATTGGCCTGTGAGAATAGATTTAAATGTTGGAGACCCAAACATAATACACGAACCTTTGGTGGAGCGAACAAAAATCATTTCCCTCCTTCATATTAAACTGGGTCTAATGAAGCAGTTTGTAAAAGCGTTGAACAAAGATGGTGACTGTTTCAAATATATCTGAAACATTTCAAAGTCTCAGTAATGAGAAGCTAAAAGCTGGCATTTTTGACGGACCACAAATTATAAAATTAGTGAATGATCCACATTTCACTGTACATATGGATGATATGGAGAAGAATGCATGGCAGTCTTTCGTGGCGCTCATCAAAAATTTTCTTGGGAATAAAAAATCAGAAAACTATGTGGAGGTCGTTGAAAATTTGATTGAAAATTATCATCATCTGGGGTGCAACATGAGCGTGAAATTTTTTAAACAGTCTTGACAAATTTCCTGTCAATCTTGGAGATGTTAGTGATGAACAGGGTGAACGTTTCCATCAGGATTTAAAAGAGATGGAGAGACGTTATCAAGGAAGGTGGGATACTCACATAATGACACTACTGTTGGAGTATTAAAAGAGACTTATCGGGAATGGTGCACTCCAGAAGATCTTACAAACGACCATTTAATCCTTAAATTATTTTGTATTTTTATTTTAACACTCCAATGCATTAAAATGTAATTAAAACTGTTCTCATTTCCTTTCTTTCACTATAAATACAATTTTAAGAATATTTTCTAATTATTTAGTCCTTATTGTTCGCCAAATTTGTACCAATTACAGTGTCGACGTCTAAAATTAAACGATAGAAGCATTATTTGGCCGATAATATGTATTTGTTTTAGAGCAAAAATCTGATGGGTATTAGTAAGAAACAAGTCGTAGATGTAAGTCAGCAAAAATTTTGTTGACCAGTGTTATTATAAAGAACTGCAAAAAGAAGCACAAACCAAGGCAAGACAAACAATGTTGGACAAATTTTTTAAATCAGGTCAATCCACAACAGCGGAAAGTAATGAACACAGTATAGTTTTTTAGTTTCAGTTTATTATTATATGTATTTGTTATGTATGTGAACTCAGTTTTATATTTTGAAAACAGAGCTACTCAAAAATCCAATCTAGACGTGCGGTATCGACCAGATTCCATTGTTCTATCACCAGTTAACTCTTCCAGAAGTTAGGTGTAAAACTACAGTGAAAGGCAATCTTTGTCCTGTCGACAAGTCTCGTGAAAAAACTAACACTTCCTGGCAAAAACGACTTTGTTTTTACAAAGCCCTTATCTTTTCGCTTTCCTTTCTAAGAGGCACAAATTTACAGAAACAGACAAATAAATTGCGAGTTAATTAAAAAGTAAACTGTTACGTTTTTCTGCGACACGAGTGCTTTTTCCTCTACGAAACAAGAGGTGGGATTCGGTTATTTCCTTCTTAATGGCCAAAGGGGGAAATTTATTTTTGAAATATTGCGAATAAAATGCAGTTTATTTTATATTGACAGTATTTTAGGGGAAAAACTGCAACAGATTTTCAATTTTATTAGGATTTAATATTGGCTATAACAATTTTTCATTTCCTTTGCTATTTTTAAGATTTCGTAGGTATAATCCAGAAACCATTATAAAGTCGATGTGTTCTTTTCAAGTTATTGGACGAAAGGTTGGATCTATAGAGTTAAAATTTGGCATGCTTATACAGTTCTTATATGTCTGTATATGTTTTAAATAAAAAAGTGTGAATTTTCACACATTTCAGGGTTTTGTAGGTATTTAATAAGTTTTGTAGGTACTCAATAAATTATTACATTTTTGATTTATATGGTTTTACAACTTAATCTAACTTAAATAAGCCAACATAAGGATGTCCAGGAATATTTGTTCTATAATCACATCAAAATCTACAGTTTTTTGATAATCGTTTTTATTTGTTTTTTGAGTACTAAAGCCACATTTAGAGCTTTTTAAATTAAGAGGTTGTAGACTGTGCTTTGTTAGCTGTAAGTTATGTTTCTATGCATTCTTTTTAACGTTGAACGAACCGTTCATATCAAGTTAGAAATTAATACGTTACGAATAGTCCGCCATCTGTGAATTTTGAAAGCAACTATTTAGCTTCGTAAAATGTTTTATATGTACTATCGTTCTTATAATTCTGTTGTTTTAGATTTTAACTACCTAATTACCTAAATTGATCATGTTTACTATCCGTCTTTGTAATTTTGAGCAAGATTTGTTAATGATGACATTATGTTAGGTTATGTAAAGGCATTCGATAACTACGGTGTCACTGATAGAATGCGATAGCCAATGTGTTTATATGTCTGTCTCATTAAAAAATCTCACTAGCTATAATTTTAGAAAATTATGCATTATCCACAACAAACAGCTTATTAAATTTGGAGGTCTGAATGGTTTCACGTCTTACTATATGACAAACTTTCTGGTGACAGTGAACAGTCTATAATCTACAGTGCATAAGCTATTGATTTAAGAGCTCTTAATGCGGCTTAAGAGCTTCCATTTATTTATTTTAAACATGTTTTTAATATGCCAAAAATAACAGCGTTTTTTTTTCTGCATTTGCTTCATATTCAAGTCTTCATTAGATTAATACAAGGGTTGCCTTTTCTATTTCGGAAGAATTTGAGATCAAAAACAATTATTTATCAACAAAAGTGGCTTTATTATTATTCAAAATATTTTCTGTGAAGATCAATACACTTTTGCATGCGTTTGAACTAATTTTTAAAGTACTTTTTCCACTCCGATTGAGGCTTTATCCACTGCAATTGTCAAATTATGTGGGATCCAACGTAAATCTTTTTGAGGGCCAAATGTTCATGCAATAGTGAATGTATGCTGGTCCCACTAATACCCAAGGATACCTCAATCTCACGATAAGTCACATGACTATCTTGCAGTATCAGTTCACGCACAGCATCAATGTTTTCAACAACAACCGATTTTAGACGACCTTCACGAAATTCATCCTTAAGCGAACTACGGCCACGATTGAAGTCAGCAAACCATCGATAAACAGTAGTCCTTGATGGTGCTTCATCGTTATAGTCAATTTTAGGTACTTTTTTCCGATTTACTCAAAAACAGTTGGCCAAAATCCAAAATGAACCTTATTTTTGTGATCTACGGCCCAAACTTTATCAATTTTGAGCAAAATCCGAAATTTTTTTTTGTAAAAATTCGCGATTTTTTTTCAAAGGGGTACCCCTTATGATTTTTTCGATTTTTTGCCATTTTTGCCAGGTTTTGTTTAATGATACATACTTTTTGTATAAGTTTTGTTATTAAGGCCACACATTTTTTCTAGACTAAAATGGACATGAGAAACTCAAAAATTTAAACCAGAGGTCCCTATCTTTTACCGTTATTGAGATATAATTTTTTGAAAAATTAAATTTTATTACAAAAATTTCAAAATTTTACAAAAACTTTTTTTGTTTAGGATAAGTTTTAAAATGTACCTTTACCATATTTCAGACCTAAGAACTTCAAAAATTCCAACCGCAGGTCCCTATCTTTTTTAGTTTTTGAAATATATATACATATTTTTTTTATTTTATTTTTTTGAAAAATAAATTTTTAATTTTTTGAAAAATTAAATTTTATTACAAAAATTTCAAAATTTTACAAAAACTTTTTTTGTTTAGGATAAGATTTAAAATGTGCTTTTACCATATTTCAGACCTTAGAACTTCAAAAATTCCAACCGCAGGTCCCTAACTTTTTTAGTTTTTGAAATATATATACATATTTTTTTTATTTTATTTTTTTGAAAAAAAAAAATTTTTCCTAATACAGTCCAAAATATGGCCGTTAGGTAATTTTGGAGTGAGGATAAATAAAAAAATATTTAAAAAAATCAAGAGGCCTTAGTTTTTGAGTTATAGTCAATTTTATGATTTTTTTTCGATTTACTCAAAAACAGTTGGCCAAAATCCAAAATGAACCTTATTTTTGGGATCTACGGCCCAAAGTGTATCAATTTTGAACAAAATCCGAAAAAAAATTTTTTTTGTAAAAATTAGCGTTTTTTTTTTTTCAAATGGATCGTTGTTGGGTTCTTTCATGTCGAAAGTTTTAAAAAATAATATCTCGAAAATGTTCACGATTTAATTTTTAGGTGAGATGAATTTTTTCATGTTACTGTAAACAACATAAAAAAGCGCTCATCATCAAAAATGTTAAACTTTACGATAGAAGCATCAGTAGCCAGATGGTAGCACTAGTTTAGCGCAATCCCGAAACATAAGAGGCGACCCTCAAAATATATTGATAAATCGCTTCATTTTTTTCAATTTCATATCGCGCTCTAGTTCTGTCTGTACATCCTATAATCAATCATGTTTTTAATGTTGAAATAATTAAGCTCGTTCCTCTTTAATAACAAAATATCAAGTGTTTAAGATATTCGATTTAATTAAAATTTAATCTAAAATTCAACATTTATTAAAGAAAATATCCTTCAGAAATAATGTAGTGCTCAACCGTCGACTAAAATCGCTTTTATAATAAAACTAACTCTATTTCCTTTCAAATATTTATACGTACCCAACAGTTTTTTATGTTCCAATTAAAATCAAGTTCTACACTGTAAAATTTAGCGTATATCAATAAATTCGATAACTGGATAGATTAGTTTGCTAAAGACACAAACACATCAAACCAAAATATATCTATAATTTTATAAAAAGTGTGCTTCAAAATAAATTTATGTAATAATCATAGAAAGCAGAGACCATAACCCAGAACTGTCATATTACTACTTTAATCAATAAAATTAGAAAATTCATTTATATATTTATTAATTTAAAAAAGAAAATGAAATTAAATAATCTCAAAATTATATACTTCTCGTTTATTCAATCGATAGTTAGTTATGGTATTTTTGTGTGGGAGGGGGGAAGCTGGCAAGATGTTAATTAAAAAAATAGAAACCACACAAAAAATTATTTTAAAAATTATGTATGGAAAACGTCGGCGGTATCCAAGTAGAGAACTATTTATGGAACTTAATATTTTCACCATAAATCACTTATATTGTTTATCTATTTATAGATATATTTATAAAAATAAACAGTAACTTCATGATTTACTATCTATGCCTCCTCATGCATATTCAACTAGATTAAAACAATCGCAGTTATCTTATTCCGCTGGTATTAAAAAGAAAGTTGGTCAATCTAATTTTCGTTACTTCCTGTTTTGTTTAATTTCTTTGTTAATAAGGACTCGGTAGATAGTTTTATGAATATGCTTTCTCGTAATCATGACACAGGTCAACAAAAAAAAATTAAAAGAATAGTTGCAACATGTCCAGTACAACCGAAGAAACAAGCGATTTTCTTGGAAGTGCTTCATGAATGAACAACTTTTGTGGGTTTCATTTCATTTTGACCCAAACAGTAGATTGTTGCTTAGTTTCCGGTTCTTTTGAATAAATCCAAGTTTCGTCACCTGTAACGATGTTGTATATGGATTTTTCAGTGCTTAGGTTGAATTTTTTTAACATTCCCTTACACCAATCAACCCCCTTTTATTTGAGCTTCGGTCAAATTATGCAGAAACTATCGGGAACAGATCTTTTTCACAGCTAAATGTTCATGCAAAATCAAATATATTGCAGTCTGCTATATGCCAAAGGATGCCTCTATCTCACGGCAAATCACATGCCGATCTTCAATCATTTTGCGCACAGCATCAATGTTTTTTTGAATTACAACCGATTTTGGTCGACCTTCACGAGAATCATCACTGATGGACGTACGACCACGATGAAATTCTGCAAACCAATTGTAAACAGTCTTTTCTGATGGTGCTTCATTACCGAAAGTTGAACGAAGCGAATCTATGCATTGTTGTTGAGTTAGGCCTTTACTAAAATCGTAAAAAAGCATCCAACGAAAACCTTCACGAGTAATATCCATTGTTTCACAAAATTTTTTTTAAACGCTTGCTTTCAACAAACTATCCGGTCAATTTATAAGCTGCCACTGATTTCACCATAAAAAAATTCAAATTTTACGATATAGTAATGACACATTTCAATACAGTAATACCCCGTTACTCGACTGCCTCTTAGCTCGACGTTTTCGCCACTCGACGTAAATGTCGAGAGTGAGAGTCGACGGAGCATCGCTATCCGACGCGTGATCGAGTACCGATCACGTGATACATATTTTGGTAAACAAAGAAAAATGAACGCATGGCCAGCAGTTCGCGCCTAGATATCTTGACGACAACAACTCAGATTTAGCGCAGCTATGAACTTTTTGTTTTTTGCTAAAATATGTGATTTATATTTATAAATATGGGTTCAAAGGATAGAAATGCAAGCATAGCTAAAAGGAAAACATATAAATATATGTATTTCCTTATATGTATATGTATATGTGTACATATGATTCCCTTTATTTCTTATGGAGAAATTCGACTCGTCACTCGACGGATTCGCTACTCGACGCTTTTTCAGAACGAATTAACGTCGAGTAGCGGGGTATTACTGTATTGCCATCTAGTGGTCATTTGTAAAAATATAAAAGGTAACCCTCGTAGGGTTGAAAACTGTTTACAAACATTTATTTTCTGATTCGAAGCAGATACTTTGTGATAGTTTTTAGTTTGAGGCCATAGAGTTTTTGTTTATGATGTGAATTTAATTAAATTCTCTATTATTTGTATTTGCGAGTAATTTAGTGTGCATGAAAGGAAGTAGTATTGATATGTGACGCAGAGCGGCGCAGAGCAATCAAAAGCCCTTAGAGAGACTACCCAGTTCGTCTGATCACGTAATTCTGCACTTTAATGCTGAATTTACAATCCAATTTGCCAGCAGACTTAATGAACTTGACTGCACTAGACATAAGACACACCGAACATAAGAAAACGGACATTGTTATAACCATTCATTCTGCATTACTACAATTATTAAAGAAAAGAAAAAAAATTGATGTGAAGTGTGAATTTTCACACATTTCAGGGTTTTGCAGGTATTTAGTAAGTGAATGATGATTATTTGGGATGCGAAAACAAAATTTATATTAATTTTTTTTTTGTTAATTTTAATTCGAACAATTATTTAGGTTTCTAAATATGTGCAGTATTTTTTTTTTTTTATATAGCAATGTTCTTTAAAATTTTGAAAATTGCGCCTATGGCTTTCATTGGTTGTTATAAGCTCCGCCCCTCTGATTTCGTGTACATTGAAACAGAATTTAATTATAATTTCAACAATTTCCACTGGTTATTAAATTTATGCTTCTAAAAATTAAATGCAATATTTGCCAAAATATAACTAGAATTTTGAAAAAATAATTTAAACAATATAAAAATTAAAAAAAAAAAAACAAAAAATAATATTGTCTCTTCTCGCAGGGTTCGATCCCCTTCGGATCGAGTTACGTGGGCGATAAGGCAGCGTCGAAAACAACTGCACCAGCATACACGTTCCAGTGTAGTGTGTTACAAAGCTAAAAATGCAAAAAAAAAGCCAAAAAAAATTGTCTCTTCTCGTGGGGATCGAACTGACTTACTTGGGTGAAAAAGCCAGCGCAAGTACCACCAAGATAAGCCTTCCATTGGAGTGTGTTACAAAGCTATAACTTGTGTACATTATTAGCCAAAAAAACACAAAAAATGCGTTTTTTTCCAAAAACATAATCTGATCAAAAATTCCTGTTGTACTATTCCGGTTCACACCAATGTACATTACTTAGAATTTTTTTAGATTTTTAGTTTAAACCATCTGGGCTACAGGGTGTGGGACAAAAAATTTTTTGCACAATTTTGGCAAAAATCGCTTCAAAATAATTCATTTTGCAAAAATAAAAATTTGATCGATAATCCACGTACCAAGGGCTTTCATTTGATACCCTACTCAAAATTATAAAAAAATATTTTTATTTTCGATGAGCACATATTTGTTTATATTTTTAGGGGGATATGTTTTTTAGATGTTTAAGTATTTTTCCTATGTGCGTGTCAAAGAATTGTATAAGCATGCCAAATTTCAACTCTCTAGGTTTAGCCGTTTGGCTACAATTTTTACCGAACAGACAGACAGACAGACAGACAGACAGACAGACAGACAGACAGACGACAAAATGACGGTATAAGGGTTTTTTGGTCATACCTACAAAACCCTAAAAAAAGAAAAATTCTAAATTTACAGGACGAAAGCGAACCGTTTGGCATGCTAACATATATGGGAGACGTAATTTAGGAAATAAAATATAATTATTATTTTAAATAAAATTATTCAATTACTTCAAAATATTCAAATTAATTAAATATAAAAACTAATCTATTTTAACCCTCTACTGCATGTATTTTTATTTTTGGCTGAAATAATTCATGAGCATTAGGAATTGGTTCTTATTGATAGAAAAATTTATTTAAAAAATCAGCTGTGGCCACCACAGGACCGACCGCCATCATAAAGTACTTCATATAGTAATACATTCCAGTAGCAGAGTAGAAATAACTTGGCCTAATATTTTCTAACAGAGATATTATTTATCATGACCATGGAAACGTTACATACAAGTATGAAAAAATTTCGAAAAATTTTACTAAAATTATTCGAAATTTTTCGTTTTATCAAAAAACGTCTCAAATAAAAGTTTTAATTATTGCTTTTATAGCAACTTTTGTTCAATAAATTTTTTCGAAATATTTTTCTGTTGTGAAATATTCATAAAAATCTTAAAATCGACACGAGTAAACTCCCATTTTTAGTCAACCGATTTTTACCAAAAGTTGATCAACTTGTGCCATTGATGGCAGAAGCTTAAATAAGAAGTTTCATAAAAATCCTTTCAGCCGAATTTGCTCTGCACATGCACACAGACGGACAGACAGACAGACGGACAGACAGACGGACAGACAGACCGACAGACAGACCGACAGACAGACCGACAGACAGACCGACAGACAGACCGACAGAAAGCCCGACAGACATCATGCTAAAAATAGTCAAAACGTTATGTAGGGACCTCAATTCGTGGAAATCCATCGAAATCTCGAAATGTCAAAATCGGTATGATCACAATACCTCCCTTATATATGTTGTTGAAAAATTTTTCCCTTATAGTTTTAGGTCATTACGGACCAAACATTATTTTTTTTTTTTGACGAAATAAGATGTGAGAATTTTAAATTTTTAAACCTCAAGTCTCTATCTCTTACCTTTTTTGAGATAAGATATTTTTAAATTCCATTAAAATCAAAATTTTCCCTAATAGTTTTAGGTCATTACGGACCAAACATTAATTTTTTCTAGACAAAACAAGGTGTGAGAATTCCAAAAATTCAAACCTCCAGTCTCTATTTCTTACGTTTTATGAGATATGAATTTTTTTAAATTAAAAAAAAAAATCAAAATTTTCCCTAATAGTTTTAGGTCATTACGGACCAAACATTATATTTTTCTAGACGAAACAAGGTGTGAGAATTCCAAAAATTCAAACTTCAAGTCTTTATTTCTTACCTTTTCAGAGATATGAGTTTTTAAAATTACAAAAAGTTTCAAAATTTTCCCTAATAGTTTTAGGTCATTACGGACCAAACATTATATTTTTCTAGACAAAACAAGGTGTGAGAATTCCAAAAATTCAAACCTCAAGTCTCTATGTCTTACCTTTTTTGAGATATGAATTTTTAAAATTACAAAAAAAAATCAAAATTTTCAATAGTTTTAGGTCATTACGGACCAAACATTAATTTTTTCTAAACAAAACAAGGTGTAAGAATTCCAAAAATTCAAACCTCTAGTCTCTACCTCTTACCATTTTTGAGATATGAATTTTTGAAATTTACAAAATAAAATCAAAATTTTACCAATTAGTTTTAGGTCATTACGGACCAAATATTACAGAAAAAACATCGTAAAACTAAATTTTTTAAAGATTTAAACCTTAAGTCTCTATTTCTTACCATTTTTGAGATATAGTTTTTGATTTAATACCCAAATTTCCAAAAATAACTACACTTTCACTAGACCCAATATATTCAATGTTAAAATACGCACAAAAAATAACTTAGAATTTATAAGAAAGACATTTTAATGTTATCTCGATGTTTTGTTAACCACAAATGAATTAGTATGGGATTAAAAAAATAATTAATCCTCTTAAATAAGTTGATAAGGAAGTTTTATTTTTATATCATTAGCAGGAATTACGTAAACATTTATGCGACGAAACCTGTTTATCTGAAAAAAATATATAAACTGTGAATTTTCATAGTTTACAGGATTTCGTAGGCAGGGCTGGTATTAAAAATATTTGAGAAGATAACATGCAAAATAATGCTTCTATCGTTTAATTTTAGACGTCGATACTGTAATTGGTACAAATTTGGCGAACAACAAGGATTAAATAATTAGAAAATATTCTTAAAATTTTATTTATAGTGAAAGAAAGAAAACGAGAACAGTTTTAATTGCATTTTAATGCATTGGAGTGTTAAAATAAAAATACAAAATAATTTAAGGATTAAATGGTCGTTTGTAAGATCTTCTGGAGTGCACCATTCCCGATAAGTCTCTTTTAATACTCCAACAGTAGTCAGCCATCATGTGAGTATCCCACCTTCCTTGATAACGTCTCTCCATCTCTTTTAAATCCTGATGGAAACGTTCACTCTGTTCATCACTAACATCTCCAATATTGACAGGAAATTTTTCAAGATGACTGTTTAAAAAATGAAGTTTCACGCTCATGTTGCACCCCAGATGATGATAATTTTCAATCAAATTTTCAACAACCTCCACATAGTTTTCGGCTTTTTTATTCCCAAGAAAATTTTTGATGAGCGCCATGAAAGACTGCCATGCATTCTTCTCCACATCATCCATATGTACAGTGAAATGTGGATCATTCACTAATTTTCTAATTTGTGGTCCGTCAAAAATGCCAGCTTTTAGCTTCTCATTACTGAGACTTTGAAATGTTTCAGATATATATTTGAAACAGTCACCATCTTTGTTCAACGCTTTTACAAACTGCTTTAGAACAGTTTAATATGAAGAGGGGGGAAAATGATTTTTGTTCGCTCCACCAAAGGTTCGTGTATTATGTTTGGGTCTCCAACATTTGAATGTATTCTCACCGGCCAATTTTTATCCAATTGAGTCCAATGCTTATCTCTCGCTCTGCTGTTCCACAAACACAAAAAAGTACGAAAACGGTCATACTAAGTACCTTACCCTTGACCTTGCAGCCCCCGCCGTTGTAAAAAGGTCTATAACAAGTACCTGCATGTAAGGCGTTCCTACGAAATATATTGGACAACAAGAACGAAGTTGAAATTAAAGTAGACGTATATCAGAACGTGAAAAGGTGAAAAAAGTCAAACTACGATAGAACAAAAATTTGACGTGATAGGCAGAAACTGTTAATATTTTTGAAATCAGACCCCAAAATTAGTTAAAATCAAGTATCTGATCTAAAGCAAAAACAAAGTTTAAATTTGTTGACCAGTGTTATGTTTTCATTGGTCTATTTAATGATGCAAGAATAAATTTGCTATGTTTATTTAAACAGCCGTATCTAAAATATTCCCGAGCGCCGTATGCTTACCTAAAATTCCTAATACCCTTTTCACACTAGATCTTTAAGACGAGTGAACTTAAAGTTCACCGATGTTTAACATCGGTATGCTTTCACACTTGATGTTTAAATCTCCGATGCTGTCATTACCTACAGTAATTTTGTCCTTAAGTTACCGTCATGAAATTACCAGTTTTGAACTGTCTGCGCAGACGCACATTTTGAATTATTATAAACAAATTTGGGTATTTCATTTCATTCTACAATAAAGACACTACAATAAAGAATATATTACACCTGTATTGACATGTAAGTCGATACATTTTATCTCAATTATTGTAGCTGTGTATTTTATTAAACACATTATAAAAATAAATAATTTTATTATAACAATAAGTATAAACTTCTTATAACGTCGATATAATACAGTATTCTTGTTTATGATAATATAAAATGTTGACAGCACAAATTCAAGGAGTATTTTTTTATAATAGAAATTAAGTTGGCAATGCGGACGATGTTTAAGACGCAGATCTCTGTCTTAAACATCGCTTGTATTTAGACGAGGCCATATGGTTTCACATTAGCGTTTAAAGACACATTCACTTCAACATCCGATCTTAAAGTTCTAGTGTGAAAAGGGTTTAACAACGATCTCCGATAGTTATTCAATATAATAACTAAAATGTAATGTGACCTATATAGTGTTAAGCTATAGTTGAAAGTTTTTAGGTTAAGCAAACATAAGAACTAACATTTCATACGACTTGGACGTCTTACGCGTGGCAGATTCCGATTTCCACTTCCGCTGCGAGGAGCGACATGCACGCGACCTCTTTCGAACCCAGTACCTTATCTAGATAGAGCCGTCACCGTTACTTCCACCCAGACGGGGTCTTATCTTCGCCCCCCCCCACTCCACTCTACACAGACCCTCACAGATGGATAACTGGAACTTTAATTATTTTATAATTGTAATGATGAGCAAACTAACAAGCTCTGGCTGAACAAAAATACTACCGTTAATAAAAATATCATTTCTTAAAGTGTCAGAGCGGAAAATTGTTAAAACTATATAGGGTGGTTGAAGCTACATTTCCCAATCCACAACTTTTTACCAACCGCCAACATATATACAGACCAATTCGTAACTCAGTTACTATCAGAGCCGCAGTAAGGGGGGGGGCGGAGGGGGCGACGGCCCCTAGCGCACTAAGGAAAAGGGCGCTGACGGGCTTGCTAAGAGACGCCATTGTGAAGATGTGGTCCTTTTTTTTTTGCTCTTCACTTGAATTTTGGGAGGTGAGGACCTTTTTTTTTGCTCATCACTTGAATTTTGGGAGGTGAGGACCTTTTTTTTTGCTCATCACTTGAATTTTGGGAGGTGAGGACCTTTTTTTTGCTCATCACTTGAATTTTGGGAGGTGAGGACCTTTTTTTTTGCTCATCACTTGAATTTTGGGAGGTGAGGACCTTTTTTTTTTGCTCATCACATGAATTTTGGAGGTGAGGACCTTTTTTTTTTACTCATCACTTGAATTTTGGGAGGTGAGGACCTTTTTTTTTGCTCATCACATGAATTTTGGAGGTGAGGACCTTTTTTTTTTGCTCATCACTTGAATTTTTGGAGGTGAGGACCTTTTTTTTTGCTCATCACTTAAATTTTCAGAGGTAAGAACCTTGTTTTTATTTACCAAGGGCGCCAAAACACGGCTCTGCCCCTAGCGCAAGTTTTCCTTACTGTGGCTCTGGTTACTATGATCATAGTAAGTAAATTTGTCACTATGAGCAAGGTCAGTTACTATCATGAATGAAAGTCCATTATACTTTTATAATATTTTAATTGTAGTAACTTTCCTACACAGTAATTTTTTACAGAATTGATCTGATAAGGGAGGTATTGTGATCATACCGATTTTGACATTTCAAGATTTCGATGGATCTCCACGAATTGAGGTCCCTACATAACGTTTTGACTATTTTTAGCATTGATGTCTCTCGGTCTATTTGTCGGTCTGTCTGTCAGTCTGTCTGTCGGTCCCTGTACACGTGCATAGCAAATTCGGCTAAAAGGATTTTTATGAAACTTCATATTTAAGCTTTTGACAACAATGGCACGAGTTGATCAACTTAAAAATCGGTTAAGTATGCTTTATGTCACCTTAGAAAAATGTGTGTAAGAAGATAGGAGCTGTTTGTCCTTGCTTCAGATTGGTTTAGAACATCATTCTTATTACACTGTTAAAATATTATTTTTGACAGATGTTCAGTTAAAGTTGACAGATGTTCAGTGTCGTAAATTGGAAATATATATAATTTATATTATTTTATTTTTTTCGTATATTTTGTTATTATTTACATATTTAGACTTTTATTTATCTTCTTGGCGTAGATTTTATGGAGAAAATTCTCCATGTAATTCGTTTTTACGTAGTTATATATTTTTTAGGTTATCTGACATATAAATATTTTTTGACACTTGACAATTAACAGATCAAGAGAGAGGACAAAGGTGAGGCCAAAAGACAGCCCGGCTGATTGTGCTCAAAGAAGAAGTTATTGATATAATTTTTAGAACTTCATATATACATATATTTTTAATTTTTATTTACAATAAATATTTAAATAAGAAACTGTAGCTCTGAAGATATATTATTTGTTTTATTGCTTTATTTAAACTCTTTTAACTAAATCTCTCTTTTTATATATATTTTAGTACATAATTTTTAAAAATAAATATTT
The DNA here is from genome assembly GCA_963971575.1 of Liopterus haemorrhoidalis. Taxonomy (NCBI): domain Eukaryota; kingdom Metazoa; phylum Arthropoda; class Insecta; order Coleoptera; family Dytiscidae; genus Liopterus; species Liopterus haemorrhoidalis. The sequence goes on from OZ020613.1 coordinate 70,000,082, forward strand.
TAAAATAAAACTTTTTCAAATTTCCCATTTAACTGAATTTATGTCGTATAAATAACGTAAGTGTATTATCTACCCTGTTTATTTCAATATCCTATTAATCTTTTTTATAAAAAAAAAAAAAAATCACTTGCTAACACACTACTACGTCAATGCCCTAGTTGTAACTTATTTTAAATTTTCCGCTATACTGTATTTATACAGTGTAAATCGTACTCGGTTCGCAGCGCTATTTACTTTTTTCTAATTTGAAATAGACCATAGAAATGGGAATTTACTCGTGTTTTAAGATTTTGTTAACAGAGAAATATTTCGAAAAAATTATTTAACAAAAGTTGCTATAAAAGCAATAACTAACAACTTTTATTTGAGATATTTTTTGATAAAGTAGCATAAATTAAACAAGTACTTTGTGATTGCGGTCGGTCCTGTGGTGGCCACAGCTGATTTTTATTACTGAAATTAGTGTGGACCACTCTCTGTTACTAACAAAACTAGAAATTTATGGCGTAAGATGAAATCTTTTAGAATTTTTCAAAAGTTACATTAACAGAGAACATAGTGTTGATAGACAGTGAAGTTAGTGTAAGTAGAACTGTAGAATATAGGATACCTCAAGGAGCAATCTGTGGTCCAATACTAAATTTTTGATCAGATTAGTTTTTTGAAAAATAATTAAAAAATTCATATATATATAATTTAGTTCTGCAGGCCCAGTTGGCCCATGGCTTGGTTTCCAATTTTCTTTCATCCTTTTTTATCCTTCGTCTCCTCTTTCCAGTTGCTGATGTTGCATTCGTTTATGTCCTTTAAAAGTTCTACCTTCAATCTCGTCCTTGGCCTACCTTGTCTCATTTTGCCTCCTATGGTACTTTCTAATATCTTCCTTAGTGTTCTATTACTGTCCATTCGCATTATGTGCTCCATCCATCTAAGTCTGTTACTTTTCACTACTCCTACTATGTTCGGCTCTTGTAATTCTCTATTTGTTCGTCTTTCCCATCCGTTTTGAGTAATTTTTCCTCCGAATATTTTTCTTAGGACCTTCCTTTCCCACACTTTTATTCTTGTTAGTTCCTTTGTACTCAGCGTCCATATCTCACTTCCGTACACAACTATCGGTCTTATTATTGTTTTATAGATTCTAATTTTTAATCTTTTGGATAAATTTTTGTTATACAAAAATTTTCTCAAACCAAATAATCTACGATTTGTTGATTCAGCAAATCAGCAAAAAATTCATAAGCATAAATAATTTACACTAAAAACGAGAGACTGCTTACACTAAAAGTTTATATTTTAGTGTACCATGAAGACCCTTTAACACTACTTTCTTTGGAGTGTACAAATGGTGCAGTAGAAAATTCTGCACACGATTTAAAGCTACAAATTTTAAAGAGTCCTATCTATATTTTATCTACATTTATGTTTAATAAAGTAAACACACTCCCTTGCAATGTGAGTTTTAAAAGAAACGATTCTCGTGGAGAGATTTCTATTTAAGATTTCCCAATTCTCTGTCCATTAATTGCTGAATTATCGACAAAATTTAAACAGAAACAAATTGTAGATAGTGAAATCGTTTTTGTATTTTTATTTTGGCGATAAAGTTGTGATATTCGCATTCAGCTGTAGAACATTCCGGGTTCCGTTTTGTTTATTTTATTTCTTTTAATGGGTTTCTGTACCCATCCGGTTACATTTAGCTAGGCTACTTAGCGTAATTTATGGCCGAACTAATGTTCATGGATATTACGAGCATTAATGTCGTTCTTTGCACTGTGTTCTGCTTGCATTTAGCTCTGCTCTCATTTAACCTTATAATGCCAAATATTCAGACATCCAGCTTCCACTTAAAACCTATTTAGGGCTTCATTTGCAATTCATTTGTTACAACTGATTGCCAGGCTGCACTCAACGAAATAAATATCTCGGATTTCTATAGCATGAATCAAAGTGATGAAACGATAGTAATAATCAGGCGCGCACCCAAGATCTTTCTTTGGGAGGGGTAGGTTAGAGACAAAATTGTTTAATAGCGACAAGGCTGGACCGAGACATTTTTAATCGGGTAAAAACTCAAAAAAGAATTTGCCTTAAATTCTAAAAAAAGGTCGTCACTTCTAAAAGGCAAGTGATGACCCCCCCCCGCCCTGGTTCGTTGAAAAAAAATATATTTTTAAAAAAAATATTCTGTTGTATCATAAGTGAGTTTTTAAGACACAGATTAAGGAAGAGAAAGTTGTTTTTTTGTTATTTTTTTTTCGTTTTTACTTGCCCGACCTTAATATACAGGGTGTTTGTTTGAAACGGGGCACCCCGAAAATCTCCTTTATTTGTAAAGATACAAAAAATCTTCAGAACAAAAGTAAGTGCTTGTAAAACATGCTTTGGAAATATTATCAAAATTAACAACGCATTATTGAATTGTATAGCGCTCATCTGTAGCTGTTAGAAACTTCAGAAAATTTCCCACGCCTTACATTAAACTTGTACTTAATATTACATTTGTACGTGGAAATTACCGTATTTTTCGGACCATAAGACGCACCTTTTTGGTATAAGGGAATGCTAAAAAAATTCAACCTAAGCATTGCAAAATTCGTATACAACATCGTTACAGGTGACGAAACTATACAGGGTGTTTGTTTTTAATGGGACACCCCGAAAATCTCCCTTATTTGTAAAGATACAAAAAATCTTCAGAACAAAAGTTAAACTAGACAAAAAGGCCCATCTAAAGGTTACTATAAGAATTCTGAGGCATTTCCAGTTTCACCGGAAATGATGTCAACTTTTGATCTGGCATAGGGAATCGATAATTTTATATTTTTTTCCTAAAAGTACATTAAATTAGCTTTACAATGACACCAAAAAGTCATATTTTTATGTTAACCATTTCAAAATAGGGACCATTTATTTACAAAATAATAATCAACATAAGTTTTACAAAGTTGAACGTAACAAGCTTTGAAAACAATAAAAAAAGAAATAAAATATATCTAAAATAAACTATTAATCTAATTCGAGGCCGAAAGGCTAGAATAAAGATATTATTGATTATTGATTGTTTTTTTTTTTTTTTTACTTTAACACGATTTTTTCCAGAAATGTACTAAATAAAATACTGTTCCACATCCTTTAAGCCAAAGGAGTTAATCTTAAAATATGAGAAAAATAATGTACATTCATCTAAAGAGGAAACGTACGAGAGAAATTTTTGATCGGATTTCGTTTTTTGGAAAATATTTCATCTAAAAATAAGTGTCATTCATTTGAGCAACGGTGTGCTATCAGGTTTTGCTTCAGACTTGGGCACAGTGCAACGGAAACTTTTGCAAAACTTCAGCAGGCCTACGGAGACAGTGTTTTGTCAAGGACCCAGGTTTTTTGGTGGTTTAAGGCATTTTCAGAAGGAAGAGAGTTGATTGAAGATGAATCACGCAGCGGAAGGCCTTCATCTTCAAGAACCGATGAAAATGACAGAATCCGGGATTTTGTGTGTTCAGATTGTCGGTTGACAGTCAGAATGATCGGGAAAGAGTTGAATTTGACTCACACTACCGTTCAGATTTTGACCAATGAATTGGGGATGACTATGCGCCTTGTCACACTGAAATTTAAATAAACGATCTTTTGGCCAGTAAAAACATTCCTGTGGCTCCTCAGCCTCCTTATTGGCCTGACTTGAGTCTTTGTGTCTTTCTCCTCTTCCCAAGATTGAAAAATCACTTCAAGAGACGTCATTTTGGGACACTCGAAAACATTGAAACGTCCGTAATCGACAATCTGAAATTTATTCCAGTTTCCGAGTTCCAACATTGCTATGAGGATTGGAAGAACCGTCTACAGCGTTGTGTGGCTTCCCAAGGAAGTTATTTTGAGGAAGACAATATTGAATTGTAATAGGGGATACGCATAAAATTTGTATTTCCTTAAAACTACATTATTTTGATATGTTAATGTTAGTTATGTAACCTAACAAAACAAAAATTACATTTTAATTAATATTATAGCCAAATTTTTGAATTAAAATATTGTAAATTTGAAATAAGCCGACCACGGAGCGAAGGTTGCCGAGTAAAAACGACTGAGTATGATGGCAAACGATAGGGGTTTCACGTCACAGATACAGCTACAACATAATCTTTACACGTGTGTGTATTGTATTGTTCGAGAGTTTTGTATTTGTTTTTAAACAATTTTTCACGCAACTATTATTAAAATGGCAGATAAAGATTTTGTTAGGGCTCAGAGTGATAATTTACCCAACATTGATGCATTTATGCTCATGGAATATATGAAAAATAATGAATGCTACAGTGCTGAAGAAATACGTGGTGTCAAAGCAGACCTGTAAGTAATTTTTATTTTATATTCTATAACTTTATGTAAACAAACGCTGCAACTCTGTAAAATGTAAATATTTATGTAATTTAGATGTCAGAATTTTACTACATTGTTTACATGAAGTTACAAAACGTTAGAGGCATAATTGAAATACTGCAATATAAGTTATCTATTTTAATATAAAATTTAATTCGGTAAACATGTATAAATTTTTTTTATAGAATTAAACTTTATTTTAATTAAAATCACTCTAACTTTACATAACCTATAAAAGTTATACAAACAAATAAGTTCATAATAGACTATGTACGCCGGTAAGCTAGTAGTGTCATGCGTCAGTTAGAAGGGGTATGACGTCACACGTCGTTTTCGCGCGCTACATACATTTATGATTTTTTTAAGCCTTCAAAATTACAACAACAAAAATTAAAAACTGTTTTTTATGTTAATATGCAACAAGATGAATATAATAAAAAAAAATTAAAAAATCATGCCAATCCCCTATTCTATTCGAATACAAATTTTTAAAAAATCAGTCCGGTTATTTAATTTACATACTTGGTATATAAAAAAATTATAGATACCATAGGCGGCTGTTGCCATAAAATAAAATAATTCAAAAGAATACACCAAAATAAGAGGTTTAACATACTGCTGCAAACTGAATAACACCACAGTAATACCACTTCTCTCCACTTGAGTTTAGGTTGCTTTCTAACGACGTACGTTCTCAAAATTAAATATTAAAAAGCAGACAAAAAATACTTGAATATGTTGCGAATTATACATAAAATTAACTAGAATTATGATATTTTATCTCTTTTTACCCTGCTATACTAATATACCATTGTGTGGTAAATTTGTATAAAAGTCCTTGAAGCATCATCTTTTATTAGTGAGACATTATATGTGTGAATGCCTGTAAGTACTATGAAGAGTGCATCAGTTAACTGGTAGAAATATGCATTTCCATATCATTTGGTATAATGAAAAGTGGTTCTTATCTCCACATCATTTGAAGAATTCTCATAGAATGGTAAATTTTATTCCATTTTTACGTTACTTTCCGTATAAAATATTATTACGTAAGTCTTTTGATGTCTGGAAAAATCCCAATAAACGTTTTAATATCACGAAACCGTACGTTTTCTTAGGGAATCCAATTAGGATGAACAGTTCATCTGCATGTGAACGTACCAACATTCTATAAAGCCAACTACACACGAACTTTATGCTACAATTTAATGACGATCGTTCTAAAGCCTTCAGAAGATTCTGCAACGTTTATAAAATAATTAATGAAGAATAAGGAAAACGAATCCTGAAATCCTGATGCGTTTATTAACCGCATGATCCTTCTACGCCGTCTCAGCTATATATACCAGCATAATGCTTCTCTACACGTGATCTATTACCACTTGAGACAATATTACGGAATTGGCAAAACCTGGGTCCTTGACAAAACACTGACTCCATAGGTCTGCTGAAGTTTTGCAAAAGTTTCCGTTGTACTGTGACCAAGTTGACTAAGTCTGAAGCAAAACCTGATAGCACACCGTTGCTCAAAATGAATGTCACTCATTATCGTTCCATATGCTCAAGGGGAAATAGAGGAGGTGGTGGAAATTCCAGATGCCGCTTCTACTGGAAAAACTCTATTCTCAATAGTCGGTCGCATCAAGCAACAAAGCCAGACATAGTCCTACTGGACCAAGAAACACGAAAGATGTTTCTCGTCGATTTCTCGTTTCCGGCAGATAGAAACATGTCTTTGCAGGAGGTCGAGAAAGGAAATAAATACTCCGACCTTCTGTCTAAGCTTTGGCAAAGGTACCCGGAACAAAAAACCAGCTTGTGGTGCTCATTTTGCGTTCTAGGTGGAACGAAGCCGTCCATCAAGCAGAAACTTGACATCATTTCTGCAGATCAGTTTGAATGAACTGAGCCAGAATGAACTGGATTTCCTTTCGGTAAGAGGCTTTCATACCAGCCAAAACACGTATCAGGACTACAAGCTTAACTTTATACTGTGGGAGTGGTAATTTCAGAAATAAAATTTCATTATTATTTAAAATAAAGTTATTCAATTAGTTTAAAAGTATTCAAATTATTCAAATATAAAAACTAATCTATTTTAAGATAAACATTGTCAAAGTTTAGTTGAGCTATCACATATTTTTCTAGTTAAATGTTAAAAAGATACGGAGTGATTTATGGTCGTATATTATATGATTAATTTGAAAGAACGTTATTGTTTAGATCAAATATCAATGGTCAAATGTGTATATAGAAGGTGATAGGCGACAATATATTTTCAGTGATATGGACCTCGTAGTAATTAGTCAAAATTAATTACTTGGGTTTATAATTTAATGGTCATAGAAAGATAAGTTTATAAAAGGTTTTAGCTTACCTGGCTTATAGTTTACCTCCAAAATTTCACCTGTCTAGCTTCGGACCTTAAAAGCTTATTGATACATTCGGTCCTGAGCATAAACTCTTACAATTCCTACAGTTTAAAAATTTCTGAAAATATGTAGTGTCGAGTCAGCTTAAAATATATTCGACTGTACTGAAGAGAAAATACAATAGAATGCGGTATGAAATCATGCATTGCTATCCACTGCACAAGTTCTTGTCGACAAAATATTGTACACAAGAATTTCAAATTTACTTCATAGATAGTTTTATTGTCATTGTTAGAGAATGGATTTTTAGAAAAATATCCATTTTTAGTTTTTGCTCATATCCAAAGCAAAATGATAGGGTGTTGAACTGACCAGGTACATATTTAAACCAGGTATAGTTTGTTTCACAATAAGCTGAAGTGACTATCTACTTATGGTCCTAAACACAGTGGGTGGTAATTACAAATAACTCTAATCCCTTGTTTGTACCCATAAACTAGCCAGAGATGTACCAGGTATAAATTACATTACACCATGCAATGACACAATTGTAACAAGAAATAAACATAAGATATCATCAAAATAAACTTTATTTTTATTATAAATACAATTAATTTATAGAACTTATAATTAAATTTAAAACATTACAATTAGTATTGAAAACATTACAATAAAATATTTTAAATTAAATAATGTTATAAGTCCAAATCATTCTCTGAATCAGTCTCTAAATTAATGATTATAGTACGTTCTATTTGAATATAACTGTCCTCAGTTTTAATAACATGATTTACACAATTTTTCCAACTATCTACAGGGATATTTTCCACTTCTTTTTTTATAAGTTTTTAAAATTATTCCGTTTTATTCTCGCCTTTAACTGACTCCACATTTGTTCAATAGAATTGAATATACAATAATACGGAGGTAGTCGTAAAACTGTGTGTCCTTTGCATTAAGCAATATTATCGCAAACATATTCTTTAGAAAAACTATAACTTTTTATAATTTAATTAAACAATTTTTTTTATAACTTTCTTCAAAGTGAATATCATTTTTATATAAAAAGTCTTGGATTTCCTTCTTACTGTTTGCACTATTCGGTACTTTATTTAGTTGCCAACTATGGTAATAACTTGCATTGTCCATAACAATAACACTGTTAGCGGGTATATTCGGGAGTAATTTATTTTCGAACCAGTTTTCGAACATTTCCGCCGTGGTATCGTCATGGTAATCGAGTCTAGAATCTTTGATATTTTTCGCAGAAAGCAAGAGTGCATTCGGTGTCCATCCAGTTTCAGAACCTGCATGAAGTATCGTATCGTATCGTATCGTAATACGTTTACCTTTATTAGACGGTGCTCTTGTTTGACATTTATTTGACGTATCCACCCAACCTTTTGAGTTTGTTTCATGTGTGTCGTACCAAGTTTCATCTAAATAAATTATTGACCTTTTATCTTCTCTGTATTTTTTAATGTTTTTTAAATAATTTTGTCTCAAAAGTTTTAATCGCTCTGACTCCATAAGGAACTGCGTTTTAAATTGAAACCCTATACTTTTCAGGGCACGCCATAAAGTCACCTTTGAACAATTAATTTCACACTGGTCTTGGATTAATCTTTTGAGCAATATGTCCAATGTTGGCACATTTTGTTCGGTGTACATTTGGTAAATTTTTTGCCGTATTACATCTTTCTGGAAACCATCAAACATTTTGATATGCCTGAAGCGTTTCGTTTTCTTCTCCTATCAATGGATTTGTTTACAATATTCCATACTGTTGTCATCGCTACATTCGTTACCTTGCTTGTCTTTTCTAATGCCGCTTGTTTGTTTTTGCGGTTCCTTAAATATAAATACACATTGGCCACAATATCTTTAGCTTCTACAGGTAAATATATACAAGTTTTTTCCCGATTTTTTTTTTTTATTGTATCTTGCACTATATCATCACCTTCTATCATGGTCACATAGTCATCTGCTTCATTTGCTTGCACAGAAGTGAATTGTTCGTTCCAAGGACGCCACATTTTTCTAACACGTACTGAACTATTTAACACAAATCACAAGTTATCTGATAGAAAATTCAAAGCGAAGTGAAAAGATATTTAAAACATCTGCAATTTATACCTGATACATCACTGACTAGTTTATGGGTGCAAACAAGGGATTAGTGTTATTTGTAATTACCACCCACTGTGTTTAGGACCATAAGTAGATAGTCACTGCAGCTTATCGTGAAACAAACTATACTGACCAGGGATTTAATATTCAAAAACAGATATAAACAACAGATATCTGATTCTGATTACTACAGTCCTTACAGTCCTTTAATTACTGTGTAAATTCTTTTCAAAAGCCTTTGTTACATTAAAGAAGATATCTAGTTAAAAATAATGAAATGATATTTTTGTTAACCAAATCTCCAATCACTATTCATTCAGATCAGAAGGCACATTAAGTCGTAACAAGGGATGTTATTTGAATTTCAAATATTGTCTTGTCAGAGTGCATCGTGTAACTCCTCCCTCCCTGGCCTGCGAGGGTCTACATCACCCCCACCCCTCTGGTGGTCATACACGACACCACCAGATGTCACATGCTTTGTTTACGTCCCTATGTAAATTAGTCAGCGTAGGTAACATGCTTAAGAATATTTTGGTGTTGACAGATTGATTGTTCTTGTGCATCATCGATATCATGACTAGGGAGTGAATTTTTAGACACACGAAAGTCTAGAAAAAGCAGGAGAATATGAGAAAACGAGAAATTGGCATCTAAAAAATCAACACACAGTTAAAAATTGATTGCCCTAAGATTTTTGAGAGAGAAGCCAAAACCTGACAGACGGTATGGAAGAAGAGACAGAAAACAAAAAGGCAATTACATTATTCTACCTGAAAACATCCATAACTGAAATGTGAATAAATTTTTCTTTAATTTAATTTATGTATCAATTTAGTTAAATATTTGATTCCATTTGACAGTTAATATATTATTATTATCAAATTTGAAACATATACTATTAATTATTAAAATTATTGCGACATTGTCAATTTCATACGTAATATTTTTATCATTTAATTTAATAATTCATAAAAATAATTCATATTTGTTAAATAAATTATCACATCAGATATATAATATATATATGAAACAAATTAGTTAAATTTGCTAATATCATTTCATGTTAAATTACACTCGTATATCTATTGGGGGATCGGGAAAAAAATCCATTATTTTAGAGTACAAAATATTTTTTTTCCAGAAATTTTTTTAATTTATAATTACAAATATAATTTCCATCATTATTTATTAAGGCTTCCAAACATTGTACTAATTTTTTGATACCCTCTCTATAGGAGTTTTTTGGTTTTGATTTAAAATAACTGATCAGATGATTTTCTACATCGGTGATATTTCGAAATTTTTTATCTTTAAGTGTATGTTCCGTAGACCTAAATAGGTGAAGAACTTTAATAACTAAATAATTAATTCCATTTGGATCCGCTTAAACGTTTGGAATAGCCTATATTTACTTTTTTGTTTTTTTATGACTTAATTAAAGGAATTTAATTATCGAGGAATTATCGGCCCTTACTTTTTTGAAGACGAAAGGGGGCGTGCAGTTACAGTGAATTCAGAGCGTTATGTGTAGATGTTAGACAACTTCTTGGTACCTGAACTGCAAAACTTTCCTGGCTATAACCAAAGAACATGGTTCCAACAGGACGGAGCAACTTCACACACGTCCAATATGTCTCTGCCACGTGTTCGTGAAATTTTCTCAGGCAAATTGATCTCCCGGAGAGGTGACATAAATTGGCCTCCACGCAGTCCAGATTTAACCCCTATGGACTTTTTCCTATGGGGTTATCTTAAATCTAAAGTTTACGCAAATAAACCGACTTCACTGGCGCATTTGAAAGAAAATATCCGTCACGAAATGGCAGCCATCCCTGAGTCCACCTGCCGAGACGTCATAAGTAATTTTACTGTTCGATTAAATGAGTGCCGAGAACGCGAGGGTCTACATTTAGACGATATTATTTTTAAGAAATAAATCCCCAAAAAGTGTATTTTAATAATTAATAAACATTTTTTCTATATACGGCTTACTTTTTTTTTAATCGATCCACTAATTATAAAATTTGTTTTGGGACACCTTGTATCATATTAGTAATCACTTAAAAATCAATTAACAATCAAAAAAATTATTTATAATATTTAAATAGCATTTTAGGCTTAAAAATGGCACAATTTTCAATTAAAAAATTCTACACTGGGCCCTTGTGGGTTTTTGAAAATATTGATAAGGTTTTATTATTACTTTAGTTAACCCACATTCACAAAATTAATCAAGATCGTTAGAGCCATGTTTTAGAAAATCCGATTTTTGTAAATTTTTCTTTAAAAAAGGTGTTTGACCTTGAATTTTTTATGACCTAGAAACTTCAAAAAAATCTAATTAACTTGAAAATGGCAACTAATTTGTTCTAATTTCAAATGTTCAAATTTTAAATAAAAATAAACATTTAAAATATTAATCAATTGCCAGGGAGTTAATGGCCCGGGGGTTATTGGTACGGGGGTTTAATGGCACGGGGGTTGTTGACGGAGGGTTAATGTTCGGGGGTAAATGGTAAAAAGTACAACAGTTTCCTCTAATGTTAATTCATAATATGTATTGAGCAGCAATACAGCGAACCTTAAAACGTTCCATAGATTTCTAGAACTTTCGGGCAACTGAGTGAAGTTCGCTGTCCATTTCAAGGCCACTGTATTCATAACATTGTAATTCATTATTTGTATCGAGCATCAAACAATGAAATCCCTGGTCAAATTTGAACTGTCCTCTGTTTATTATTTATTCTTCCCCCAGTCTGTCTTTTCCTAAGCTGACCCTGTGCCCAAAGTTTCAGATACTTTGTGACATGCCGCATTGTAGCGGTTTAATAATTTTGTAGTGAGTTCACTATACGACTGCGTCTCTTTGAAATGAATTTCAAATTTAAATTAGCTCTCTGTCAAAGCTGTCTATGACAATAGTTCTATGCAATACCCCTGTGCTCCCCCCCAACTATTGTAATTCTATATTTTAGTATCCATTTTCATATTGAAATTGTTTTAAAATTAATTTATTGAGTTAAAATTGATATTTGTCATATTATTAATTCAGAATGATAAAAATATTAAATTATTCACTATTGATGGTACACCAGTTGAGAACTGCAGGTTAAGGCAGCTAAAAACATGTTTTTTCCTGGTCTGAAGCCATGTTAGGGTTTTGTAGGTATGACCAAAAAACCCTTATACCGTCATTTTGTCGTCTGTCTGTCTGTTCGGTAAAAATGTCAAACGGCTAAACCTAGAGAGTTGAAATTTGGCATGCTTATACAACTTTTTGACTCGCACATAGAAAAAATACTAAAACATCTAAAAAACATATTCCCCTAAAAATATAAACAAATATGTGCTCATCGAAAAAAAAAATTTTTTTTTTTACATTTGAATAGGGTATCAAATGAAAGCCCTTAGTACGTGGATTAACGATCCAAATTTTATTTTTGCAAAATAAACTATTTAGAAGCGATTTTTGCCAAAATTGTGCCAAATAAATTTTGTCCCACACCCTGTAGCCCAGATGGTTTAAACTAAAAATCAGAAAAAATTCTAAGTAATATATATATGTAGGTGTGAACCGGAATAGTACAACAGGAATTTTTGATCAGATTATGTTTTCGGGAAATAACTCATTTTTGTGTTTTTTTGGTAGACGATGTACAAAAGTTATAGTTTCTACACATTATCCTACGCGTATCCTGGTCTAATGGTTAAGTAGTTCGCTAGCTACGCAGCAAACTAGGGTTCGTTCCCGGGCAGAGGAGACTTTTTTTTCCATTTTTATTTTGTTCAAAATTCTAGTTATATTTTGGCAAATGTTGCATTTAATTTTTAAGAACTTAAATTTAATAACCAGTTGGAATTATATTTTCATTTTATGTGTCATGTATACGAAACCAGAGGGGCGGAGCATATGACTTAGAACAACCAATGGAAGCCATAGGCGCAATTTTCAAAATCGTAATGAACCTTACTATATAAAAAAAATACTGCACATATTTAGAAACCTAAATAATGGTATTAGGTATTCGAATTAAAATTAACAAAACATATTTTATAGTTGAAGGTAATGGGATTCGGACCAGTCAGAAAATAAAAACAAATTTATTAACTTCGCTAACGTTTCGATTTTTATTTTAAATCTTCATCAGAGCTACAAAGATATATAGAAATATAGAATTATTCAATGTGTAAGTTTACATGTATAAAATTATGATAGTGTTCAAAATTAACGTTAAATTAACAAAGAAACGTTAGCGAAGTTAATAAATTTGTTTTTATTTTCTGACTGGTCCGAATCCCATTACCTTAAACTATAATTACTAACATACGGACGTAACTCATCTAATCAAAAAATATTTTAACATAAAATTTGTTTTTAAAGCTCTTAACAGACGATAAATTATTTTAAAAATATTGTTCATTTTGCTGTGATTACTACAAAGCAAAATTAGTCCTACACACTCAGCATGCCGCCTTCACTTATTATATACCTGCGAAACCATGAAATGTGTGAAAATTCACACTTCACATCAAATATTTTATTTTGCAACTCGTGAAAAATATAAAAAACTAATTTCAATTTTTTTCTTTGATTCCGAAATAGCTGAATAACATTATCAAAGCCAATAATTGATATTCTGAAGCCACACGGTCGTAATTTCAAGTTGTTAATAATTTTTTTCTCAGGAAATTCCCTGGTGTTAAAATTAATTTGTCAAAACTGAGATGAGTTTTGAAAATTTATTACCGTCTATAAATATAACGTACGTTTTTAGAACGTTGAGATAAAGTACGTTATATGTTGACACGTTTGGGTCCGGTACACATCAAACTGTCAACGGGACTGTTAGTTAAGATGGGGCGCCAGATATGGCCCATATCGCGGAGACTATGGGAACGACCTCCGAATGTCTGCTCACGATGATATACATATTACACCGACAATGACTCTTTTTTGTATAGAATTATATTTAGAAATCTTTACTAAAATAATTTATTTTTCACTTCGCTGTTAGTTGGTCATAATTAAAGATGGTAAGTTAGTTAGTTAGTTAAAATTTTTGGCGCACAACAACAAAGGCTATTTGCGCCTAACACAGCCCATTTAAATGACTACAGTACATATTAAGGGGGGGTCTGACACACACATTTTAAGCATATTTTTGTGATTTTTTTTCAAATCTATGGTTAAATTTATTCATTTTCAAACTAAGTACATATATAAAGTATGTTTTGAAGAAGATACACAAAAATTTTGAAGGCAAAATATGGCGAAATGAGCCAGCTGTGGCAAATCTTCTCAGACTCCGGGAAAAAAATTAGATTTTGCGGTGACCAGAATAACTCGTCACTGGATCATCTGAAATCAAAAATCCAAAAAGATTTTGTTAGTTTATGAGTTTGCCGAGGTAATGACGTTGAGTTTTTATTTTTAAAATGATTTTTCAGTTTTTAGCGTTACTTAGAAGACAAAAATTATTAATTCCCCCTAAAAAAAACCTAAAAATGAGTATATTTGTGATAGTTAAATAAAAAAAAAACATGAAAAAAAATATCTCAACGTCGTTACCTCGGCAAACTCATAAACTAACAAAATCTTTTTGGATTTTTGATTTCAGATGATCCAGTGACGAGTTATGCTGGTCACCGCAAAATCTAATTTTTTTCCCGGAGTCTGAGAAGATTTGCCACAGCTGGCTCATTTTGCCATATTTTGCCTTCAAATTTTTTTGAATATTAAATTCACAAACTTTAATTTTAAATCTGCTGGAATATTTTAATTCCGAAAAAAAGAACAATGGACCACTTATTTCTCTATCTTGTGTCCGTCAAAGAGTAGCAGCTGCCTTAAAGATTTCGGAATCAACAATTCGTAGAATTATAAAATATAATAAATTTGAACTTCTCACTAACAAAATCACGAGAAAACGAAAGAAATTAAAATCTGAACCAGTTTATTTTATTGATACATTCGCACAAATGTATGGTCATAAAGTACTAAGATTACCTCTTTATCACTGCCAGTTTAACCCCATTGAACTAATTTGGGACATAACAAAAAATTATAATGATAGACATATTGGTCAAAACGGATATAGTGATAACGAAGTTTTGAAAATGTGGCAAGTAGCCTGTGATCAAATTAGTTGTGAAACTTGGGTAAAATCTGTTAAAAAAATCGAAAATTTAATAATTGAATGGAGGGAAAGGGAAAGGATTGTTGGTGATATTAATCCAATAATAATAAATACAAGAAATGACAGCGATAATTCAGATGACGACGATATCGTGCATTACAGTGACTATAATTTTTAAAAAAATAAAATAAACTATTAAATACAACTTGTAGCAATATATTATATGAATAAATATATTTTTACTTAATATTTTATTACTTTGTACTTAGGGGAAACATAAAAATTTAATTTAACTAAACAACAAATTATAATCCAAAATTTACGTATGAGTATAAGTTTTTCCTTATTTATAATTATTACTTACCTTAAAATTAATAATTTTGTTTGTTTGAGTACTGCTGTGAATTTATTTTCGTGCTCTAATTAGTGGTATATCTACGAATCGTGCTGTTTCTTTCTAATGGTTTGTTAAATAATTTTGATGCAAACAAATTTCGAAAGCTTCTAGGAATTCTTCAATTGCGCGGGGGTCATTATTTCAAATTATTTCAAATTTAACAACAAGTTTTATTCGCAAGACTATGGACTTGCAATGGGTTCCCCCCTAAGCCCTTTGTTTAGCGAAATATACATGGATTATTTTGAAAAAAAATTATTTTCCCAAAATAAATTTAAAAAAGAACTTTTGTATTATTATAGGTATGTTGATGACATAATTATCTGTTGGTTAGGCACAGACAGACAATTTGAACAATTTTTCAATCAATGCAATTCTATCAACAAAAACATTAAATTTACCAAAGAAAAAGAAATCAATAATTCCATAAACTACCTGGATTTAACTATATCTAAATTTCAAAACCTTCACGCATTTAAAATTTACAGAAAACTCATACAGACACTGTCATTCACAACTCTTCAATTCACCCAACATCACATAAACTAGCAGCCTTCCATAGTATGATTTATCGCTTAGTAACAGTACCCTTAAACACAGTAGATTTCAACAATGAAATTTTCTTGATCAAGACCATAGCAGAAAACAACGGTTACAACCCTCAATTAATTGACACACTGTTAGCCAAAAAACTCAAATAATTAGCCCTTGATAAAATATACCCTAAAATTAAAGAATCTAATCCCATCCAATATGCTTCCTTGCCTTACCTAGGTCCTATCAGCAACAAACTAGCCAACCAAATTAACTCTAACAACATCAAAGTTTCATTTCGAACCGTTAATAGTACTAAAAAATCCATAGTAAATAACAAACAAAAATCAAACATAATGGACAAGAGTGGCGTTTACATGTTAACATGTGACACGTGTGACTCCGTTTATTGTGGCCAAACAGGAAGATCTTTTGCCATCCGGATTGAAGAACATAGAACCTCCTGGAAGAAACAAAAAACCGATTCCACATTCGCTGCACACCTCAACTCTGAAAATCATTTTACAACTTTCAAGCCAGATGTTATTCATTCACTACCAAAAGGTCCAAAATTAAATTTATTGGAGGCACTCGAGATTATAAAATTGCACAAGCAAGGAAAAACCCTTAATGAGATGACCGACTTGTCTACCTCCCCTCTCATAGGATTATCATTACCTGTAAATAGTATTTAAGTAGTTATGTTTGTAACTTATTTCATTGCTTTGAAAATGGCGAAAGCCGAAACTAGTAAGCAGTTAGTTAATAAAAATAGTGAAAATTTACAATGTTTTTTATTTCAACCATTATTAAATAAGTATAATGATATAGACAGAGAAAGCATATAGTATGGTATATCGATACTTGTAGCAACGAACAGTCACCTATCAGCAATCCGACTATAATAGAATAACCGCATAAGTAACAATGAAATCATCTCTAATCATAATGCCTACGATACGAGATATTTAAACATATTTGATTTTGCTTTTTTACGAACCGTTGACTCTGGTAACTTCTTGTATTTAACCTCTTCTAACCTGTTCACCTTTGCTCAACTTTAATGGTTGTTTATATTTTGTGAAGTAGTTAGATGCAGGAACGTTTGTTTATCAGGCAAGTGTAAGGTCCTTTGGTACGTCAGAAACTGACTGGAGTCGAGTTATTTATTTGCGGAGTGGAGTTGTGTCACTACTGTGTACCTTGTGATGCGGTTTGATCCCATAGGGACCGCCTCAACTAGCCTCGTCTTGCCCTCACAAACCCACTTTATTTACACTATTATTATGTTTATTTAACTAAACGTTCGTCAGGGAAATTCTGACTTTACATATCATTTGTTGTTATTTAACAGATTTGCATCTTGTCAAATACAAGTCAGTGACAAACAAAGCTACTGCGAGGTCCGTGTTTTATAAAAGAACACTAGTTTAATAATTTAACAAACACATAGTTTTGACATAAATGATGTTTCCTTAAGATGCATAAAAATATTTTTCTCCGGATGTAAAACCGATTTTATGTATCTAGTTTTTGACATACGAGGTGTGTAAATTAAGTAACCGGACTGATTTAATAAAAAAATTATTCGAATAGAATTACAATTCAATATTGTCTTCCTCGATATAACTTCCTTGGGAAGCCACACAGCGCTGGAGACGGTTCTTCCAATCCTCATAGCAGTGCTGGAACTCGGATAATTCAGCTGGTCGGTTACGGAAGTTTGAATGTTTTCGAGTGTCCCAAAATGACGTCCCTTGAGGTGATTTTTCAATCTTGGGAAGAAGAAAAAGGACTCAAGTCAGGCCAATAAGGAGGCTGAGGAGCCACAGGAATGTTTTTATTGGCCAAAAACTCGTTTATTGAAATTGTTGTGTGACAAGGCGCATTGTCATCTCTAATTCATTGGTTAAAATCTGAACGGTAGTGTGAGTCAAATTTAAATCTTCCCCGATTATTCTGACTGTCAACCGACGATCTAAACGCACAATATCCCGGATTCTGTCATTTTCATCGGTTCTTGAAGATGAAAGCCTTCCGCTGCGTGATTCATCTTCAATCAACTCTCTTCTGAAAACGCCTTAAAGCCTTATCGCACTAGAGTTATTATTCAAGTCTAAACTTGGAAAATTAAAGTCTTTGCATTCGAATGTAAGTCTTGTGTGTGTGATAGTATGAAGAAAAAACCTAGGTTTTGAAGACCAGGTAAATGAAACAGGATACAATTTCTCGGTCTTTTTACCCAGGTCTTACAGCTGACGCGTCTTTGTCTTTTGTTTATGTCAAAATATAACTGTCAACTGTCATAATTTCACGATGTGCGCATGGGTAAACAAACAATTTCCAAGTCTTAACTAATATTCAAATACCGTGTGATATATCCAGACTTGATGACTTGGATCCTGAAAAAAAAAACTACAAAAATAAGACTTGGATAGCGTTGTAGTGTGATAAGGCCTTTAAACCACCAAAAAAACCTGGGTCCTTGACAAAACACTTTCTCCGTAGGCCTGCTGAAGTTTTGCAAAAGTTTCCGTTGCACTGTGCCCAAATCTGAAGCAAAACCTGCACATGATTTGCTTTGTAAGAAAATGTGTACTAAATTTTGAATGAAATGTATATAATTTTTACCATGATAAATATAAATTAAACTTATTTTGTTGATATATATATATGTTTAAGTTTAATTAAAATGATAATATAAATTAACAGGTATGGCAATATGTTTTTATTTCAGTTATTGTAGAGATTCCAGGTAGGGAGAGATTATCTGTTAAGCGATAAATTCTTTGAGCAGTAGTTGGTTTCTATGTTGTACACTGCGTATGAGTGTCTTTATCTGTAAAATTAACATTAACCCTGCAGCGTATCTTCCCATTTCAACCAAATTAGCAAATAAATTAATCAAACACACACATTAAGCCACAACTCAAACCAAAATCGCTTAATTAATTCATTGATTTAGAGCTATAAATAAATACCAAATGGAATTCAACCACCGCACCGCTTATTCCTGCTTCCAATCTTTAACCTGCAGATGTTGAGGAAACTGAATATCCTGGAACTACCAAGGATTTCATAATACAAAAAATAATCTTATCACTAGGATTTAGATACGTAAGAACAAGAACTAAGATGTAAGGCATCATTTTAGACCACGTACTCCGTAAATGATATTACCCCAGCGCATGTAAAACTGCTTCAGAGTTCATAAATTAGTCGACTATAGGTTATATATACATGGGAATTTGTTTGGAACGGGGCACCCCGAAAATCTCCTTTATTTGTAAAGATACAAAAAATCTTCAGAACAAAAGTTAAACTAGACAAAAAGGCCCATCTATAGGGGAAAAATTTTAAGATCGTAGCGCCACGCGGATTTTTTTGAAACCATTCTAAATCAGATACCACTTGACATTTACTAGTAAATAATAGCGAAAAGTGTATCAAAAAACGACAAAAAATAAATAATTGTTTGGGATTTTCTGATTTTGTGAAGTGACATTACTTGTAAACATCTAAAATACTATATTTTGTGATCTGGTTTTAAGTTATGGCGGTTTTCCATTGTCGATTATATTAACTATATTGGGGGAAATAATAATTCCCGTGTTGTTTACCAAGGAGTAGAAATTTACAATGCTGGGCATATAATATTGTGTGGAGTCACTGAAAAAAACAGAGAGTTCATAAAAATTGATGCATTATGCCTACAAACTTGTGCATTACAAACCCACACACAATAACAGGAATTTTCAAGATATGCGATAATAAATACAAAATTGAAAATATTTTTTGTAGTCACTATCATTAAAATGTAATGAGCAAACTTTGATATAAGGGCTCACTTTATTCCAATTTTTAAATTGTTTATCTAAACATCGCGTCGATTCCTAACCTCTTGCTTTCCCAATTTTGTTTCGAACCGTACGGTGTCTGATATTAGTGGAAACAAATGAAACGATATTTCCGGGTTTCTTTTTTTCAATGAATTGCACATAGGCACACAACAATATGTATTATACATTTTTCAATGATTATAATAAAACTTTAAAAACAAACTTCATACAAAACCAATACACAAAACGAAATGTTATCTGATGTACACAAGTTCATGAAACGCTCACCAGATGGTAGGGCGCTTAGCTGCAAATCCCTATAGGTTACTATAAAAATTCTGAGGCACTTCCGGTTTCACCGGAAATTATTATTACTTTTGATCTAGCATAGGGAATCGATAATTTTATATTGTTTTCCTAAAATTACATTAAATTAGATTTACAATGACACCAAAAAGTCATATCTTCATGTTAACCATTTCAAAATGGCGACGATTTATTTACAAAATAATAATCAACATAAGTTTTACAAAGTTGAACGTTGCAAGCTTTCAAAACAATAAAAAAAGAAACAAAATATCTGTAAAATAAACTGTTATAACTAGTTAACATGAAATAACATGAAATAACTTAAATTTTAATTTTTCAATTAAATGTTTTATAAATAACAATAGTTTATTTTGCTTATTTTTGTTTGAAAAAAAATAAATTGTATTAATTTGTAGTAAGTCGTTATTTGTACCTAATTATGGTTTATGTACGATATACCAACGAAGAGATGACAGATATGGTTCTGATATACGGAGAGTGCCAAAGAAATGCGGTTAGGGCCCAGCGACTCTATCAGGAAAGGTATCCTGCTATCCCTGGCCTGCACGATTGCCGGATCTCACGCCATTGGATTTTTTCGTTTGGGGGTATTTAAAAGATAGAGTGTATCGGACAACACTAAAGATGATAGAAGATTTAGAAGAAAGGGTTAGAAGTGCAATCCGGGATATCGGCGATGGAAGAGTTTTTATTAAGAATGAGAAAATGTGTGGACAATAATGGTGGTTTGATCGAACATTTGTATTTTTTTTTTTTTGTAAAATAATTGTAAAAAGTAATAGTTTTTTTTTTTTCTAAATAGTCAAATAGTTTATTTTAGAGATATTTTGTTTCTTTTTTTTTGTTTTCAAAGTTTGCTACGTTCAACTTTGTAAAACTTATGTTGATTATTATTTTGTAAATAAATGGTCGCCATTTTGAAATGGTTAACATAAAAATATGATTTTTTGGTGTCATTGTAAAGCTAATTTAATGGACTTTTAGGGAAAAAATATAAAATTATCGATTCCCTATGCAAGATCAAAAGTTGACATCATTTCCAGTGAAACCGGAAGTGCCTCAGAATTCTTATAGTAACCTTTTATAGGAAAATAACGCATTTTTTGTGGTTTTTGGTTCACAAAGTACAAAAGTTATACCAATGTAAGACACTCATATGCAAAGCGTCCGATGGCGCAACGGGTTAGAGCGCTGGTGTCGGAAGCTAAAATTCTCTGGAAAAAGAAGGGTTTCGAGTTCGAGTACGGACGGAGTGAGTTTTATTTTTTCTGTTTTTTTTTTGCATTTTTATTATGTTGAAATTATTTTGTCAAAATTCTAGTTATATTTTGACAAATGTTGTATTAAATTTTTAAGAGCGTAAATTTAATAACCAGTCTTATTATATGATTAACAGACGATAAATTATTTTAAAAATATCGTTCATTTTGCCGTGATTACTATAAAGTAAAATTTGTCCTACACACTCAGCATACCGCCTTCACTTATTATATACCTGCGAAACCCTGAAATGTGTGAATATTCACACTTCACATAAATTTTTTTATTGTTTTCAAAGCTTGCAACGTTCAACTTTGTAAAACTTATGTTGATTATTATTTTGTAAATAAATGGTCGCCATTTTGAAATGGTTAACATAAAAATATGATTTTTTGGTGTCATTGTAAAGCTAATTTAATGTACTTTTAGGGAAAAAATATAAAATTATCGATTCCCTATGCTAGATCAAAAGTTGACATCATTTCCGGTGAAACCGGAAGTGCCTCAGAATTCTTATAGTAACCTTTAGATGAGCCTTTTTGTCTAGTTTAACTTTTGTGCTGAAGATTTTTTGTATCTTTACAAATAAAGGAGATTTTCTGGATGCCCCGTTTCAAACAAACACCCTGTATATGTCAGACCGGAGATTTATTGACCGAAGTGTACCTTCTTTTAAAGAGGTATTAAAAATTATTTCCAAAGGTTCAACTAAATAGTGAGCACAGGTTTTAATAAAAATAGGTTGGATGTTGTCAGGACCTTATGTCTTATTTGTGTCTAAACTAATTAATATAAATAAAATAGTTTCTTGTTATACATTTATAAAATTTAGATTTTTTTGAAACCTTATTAGTATTAGTAGTGTTTTTTTGTTTTTTCGTACCTGAATTATTATTAACATAAAATGAAACATGTTTTAATATACTATTATTGTCATCAATAACTTTGTTAATGACACAGTTAACTTTGTTGTGCAGAAGCCGAAAGCTCTGAACACCCTCTATGTTTCTTAACAGTTGACAATCCAAATTCCAGTGTCCTTGACCAGTTGTTATTGTTGAGATAATTATTTTCTTAATTGTATGTCCTTAGCGTGAATTGTTACGCTACTGTCTACAGTTGTTAGAAGTTTTCGCATCATTAACAGTGTCTGGTGAAAATGCGAGACCAAGACGTCTGGGCTTCAAGTGTGGATTCACAGAGTGGGTAAAGTCGGTAACTGCACTTTGGTCAACTAACAACTATCCCCCACTCCCTTCTCCATACATCAACTCAACAAGCACCATATTTTAAACACCTAATGGCATAGATACGGGGTTTACATTTTATGTTCTTACAAACGACAACTAGATGGCAATATTCAAATGTGTCATTGCTATGTACGTAAAATTTGACATTTGTTATTGTAAAATCAGTGGCAGCTTATTGTTGGGATTACGTTATTCTGTGTAAGACAAGAATAAAATAAAAGAGAGCTGGTAGGTTAGTAAAGTTTATTGAACAAAGTGAAAAGAATAGTTGTTCCTGATACAAAATCTGAATAGTGACTGAATTCTTAATATTCAGTTCTAGTACATCTTAAGAACTAATAAAAAATATGGACCCCAGATGTCGGCTTAACTTAAAATGAATTAGCCCGCCATAAACCTTTTCCTGTCAAGCCGACCGGCGGTCTGCAAATATGTTTACACAACATAACAAAAAATATTAATTAATATTTCCAACACTTATAAATTTACCGAATAGTTTGATGAGAGAGCGTTTAAAGAAAACGTGAAAAATGGATATTGCTCGTAAAGGTTTTCGTTGGATGATTTTTTACGATTTTAGTAAAGGCCTAACTCAACAACAATGCATAGATTCGCTTCGTTCAACTTTTAGTAATGAAGCACCATCAGAAAAGATGTTTACAATTGGTTTGCAGAATTTCGTCGTGGTCGTACGTCCGTCAGTGATGAATCTCGTGAAGGTCGACCAAAATCGGTTGTGATTCAAACAAACATAGATGCTGTGCGCAAAATGATTGAAGAAGATCGGCATGTGACTTACCGTGAGATAAAGGCATCCTTTGGCATATCGCATACTGCAATACATTCGATTTTGCATGGACATTTAGCTGTGAAAAAGATCTGTTCTCAATGGATTCCGCATAATTTGACCGAAACTCAAAAAAAGATTCGTGTTGATTTGTGTATGGAAATGCTAAAAAATTCAACCTAAGCATTGAAAAATCCGTATACATCGTTACAGGTGACGAAATTTGGATTTATTCAAAACCGGAAACTAAGCATTAATCCACTGGGTTTTCCAAGATGAACCGAAACCCACAAAAGTTGTTCGTTCACGAAGCACATCCAAGAAAATGATCGCTTGTTTTTTCGGTTGTACTGGACATATCGCAACCATTCCTTTAGAGGATCGGAGAACAGTTAATGCTGAATAGTATACAACAATTTGTTTGCCAGAAGTCATCGACAAAATCAGGAAAAACACCAAAAACGTCGCATCATTCCTCATCATGACAATGCAAGCTCCCACACAGCACATTAAGCAATTATTTGAAGGAAAAAATCAGCTGTGACCACCACAGGACTGACCGCCATCATAAAGTACTTGTATAATATATATTCTAGCAGCAGAGTAGAATTAACTTGGCCTAATATTTTCTAACAAAGATATTATTTATCATGACCATGGAAACGTTACACGTAAGTGTGAAAAAAAAAATTCGAAATTTTTCGTTTTATCAAAAAAGTCTCAAATAAAAGTTATTAGTTATTGCATTTATAGCAACTTTTGTTAAATAATTTTTTTCGAAATATTTTTCTGCTGCTAAATATTCGGAAAAATCTTAAAATCGACACGAGTAAACTCTCATTTCTAGTCAACCGATTTTTACCAAAAGTCGATCAACTCGTGCCATTGATTTCAAAAGCTTAAATATGTAGTTTCATAAAAATCTTTTTAGCCGAATTTGCTTTGCATGTATACACAGACAGACAGACGGACAGACAGACGGACAGACAGGCATACAGACGCACAGACAGTCGGACAGACAGACAGACAGACCGACAGGCATCATGCTTAAAACAGTCAAAACGTTATGTAGGACCAAAAACTGATCAACTCGTGCCATTGTTGTCAAAATCTTAAATATAAAGTTTCATAAAAATCCTTTTGGCAGAATTCGCTCTGCACTTGTACACGGACTGACAGACAGACCAACAGACAGACAGACACACAGACAGACAGACAGACAGACAAATAGACAGACAAACAGACAGACATCATGCTAAAAATAGTCAAAACGTTATGTAGGGACCCCAATTCGTGGAGATCCATCGAAACCTCGAAATGTCAAAATTGGTATGATCACAATACCTCCCTTATATATGTTGGAGGTCGGTAAAAACATAGAATTAATGTCTCATTGCCCATATTCGCCTGATTTATGCCCTAATGACTTTTTTTTCCCAATTTCAAACAAAAAATGCGTGGACAGCGATTTTCATCATGTCAAGAACTGTTGAAGCCTTCGAAAATCATGTTTTTGATATACCAACTTCGGAGTGGAAAAAATATTTCAAGAATTGGTTTGAACACATACAAAAGTCTATAAATCTTAAAAACGAATATCTTGAAAATTAATAAATCAGATAGTTCAAAAAAAATAATTTTTTTTTTCTTAGTTTTTGTAAAAACTTAATAGGTAGCCCTCGTTTAAGATCATTTTTAATGTCGAACGCTAGTTGATGACTAAAGTAAATGTCTAAATTGTCGGTAAAATGAAAATAAATTGAAAAGTTGAATTAATGACAGGTCATGAAGCGAATATTAGAAATGAATGAGCTGGTCAAAGCGTTATGAAATGTAATACAATATTTAATAGTGTTTAGCGGAACGTTTTCATCGATTTATCCGATTCTGTATTTGACAGAACTTATTTTTCCTACGACTAGTATGGAACAGTCTCATTTCGATATTGTTAGTTGACAGATAATTAACTTAATTTCGCATGTTATCTCCATGCGCGCGCAAGCTGTGCGGGAAAGACTCAATTCACACCAATGCGCATGTGCGGCGTGCGGGAATTTTCATTCCCGTACTGGCTGCGTGCGCATCAGTGGCTGTCATCAAAAATTATGTTGTATTTACTTGATTAAAATATTTGTATAGTAAAAAAATTGTAATCTTACGGAAAGTATATAGAAACTATTACACAAAGATTGCTTTGGAACCCTACGCGTACACGTAGTAACTATAGATTGTCCATAACCTACAGTTGCATTTGTAGATTGTTCTGTGATTTGTAGTCACAAATACTTACATCTAACCTACAAATCACAGATCTAATTAGTAATACAACAATACTGGTAGGTATAAATTCAATAGAATATGAATTTAAACGTGAACTTTACGTTTATTTTGTTCTCGTGTCGTTTTTTTGAGGTTATGGATTCAGAGAGTGATTTTGAAAATACCCCTCCAGATATTACAGAAGCTGCAAAACAAACTTCAAGCAATTTGCTTCCTGAAAAATCTAGACCTAAATACGAATCGACATACCAAATGTTTATGTGTTGGCGTCAAGATAAAAAAATTAAATCTTTTTCCGAGAATGTTCTCTTGGCGTATTTTGGTGACTTAATGAAAATTATGAAAGCATCAACCTTATGGTCACGATATTCAATGCTAAGGAGCACATTACAAATTAACCACAATATTAATATTGCACAGTATGGGAAGTTACGAGCATTGTTAAAACGACAATCAGATGGTTTTCAACCAAAAAAATCAAAGATTTTTACAACCGAACAAATTAACACTTTCATAAAAGAAGCTCCAGAAGATCAGTATTTACTTACAAAAGTGAGTTAGTTAAATTGATTTAAATCAATCCAACAGTAATTCATATCTTATATCAGTATCGATATAAAATATGAAATCTGTATCGAAGACAAAAATGTGTATCGGACAATTACATTGTGAACATTTTGTCACTTCGATAGTATTATATGACTCCTCCGATACGAATATTTGTATGAGAAGTAGTTCTATCGTATGATTCTTTAAAATAACTCATATCGCTCATCTCTATTGTATACATATTTTTATAGGTGGTATTAATAATGGGCATCATGGGTGCATGTCGAAGACATGAATTGCACCAGTTGAAAGTAGCTGATATTCAGGATTTACAGTCTATGGCTCTGGTCTCTATATCTGACACAAAAACAAAAATCCCACGAAAATTCACAGTTACAGGGGATTTCTATAAAATATACAAAAAATACGCCGACCTGCGCCCTCAAAATATGGAACACAACTGGTTTTTCTTAAATTACCAAGGTGGTAAGTGCACCCGACAAAAAATAGGGATTACCAAAATAGGAGCAACAGGCAAACAAATTGCAACTTTTTTAAAACTTACAACACCCGAACTTTATACCGGACATTGTTTCCGGCGATCATCTGCCACAATTTTGGTTGATGCAGGCGCAGATATAACTGCTCTGAAGCGCCATGGAGGGTGGAAGTCCACAACTGTTGCAGAAGGCTATATAGACAATTCTTTGAAAAACAAGATTGACGCAGCTAACAAAATCTTAAAATCTGTTGAAAATAACATTTCTCCTATTACGGTTACAGCCAAAGATGATACAGTTTCAAATATCAATGAAACAATTCAGATGGCGTCCGTTGATACATCATCGATGACAATTAATAAGATTCCAGGCATTAATATTAACAACTGTAGTAATTTTAATATTTACATAAATAAATAAATTATGTATGCATGATAACAATTTATAAAAATTTAAAAATTGGTAATCGTAGGAAAAGCATAGTGTGCAATACGCGCAGAATGCATATTCCGCACTCGAATGATTTCCTTCACTCGCCTGCGGCTCGTTCAGCAAACTTCATTCTCGTGCGGAATATATGGCATTCCGCGCTAATTGCACAATATACTATTTGTTTCTCGTTGAATATGCAGAAATGTGCTTTTTCATTCGGGAAACCGACTACATATAACGTATAACATGGAAATATAATACAACGTTGCTATGAGTTACTAAATGAAACAAAATAAATTCAATGCGCTTCTGAATTTTAAAAATAATATTCAAAAACCTATACGGTGAAATTCACTCATCGTTGAACTAATTTTAATCTATGCCAAACATATAACAATGAACAATTTATAATTGAAAATATATGACACTGTTTTACTTTTATCTTTTAAGTTGATTTTATTTTCATACAACAAAAATCATGTGATACAGAGGCTTAAACAGTAAAGTGCTTGTAAAATATGCTTTGGAAATATTGTCACAATTATGGTTTAATTGTGTTCTGATGTCCCAATTCCTTGAGCGGCCTTTAGGCGGTGTAGGTCAAGGTTGCTAACGGTTTTGGGAATTAAAGAATGTGCAGAGTGTTGCGTGTTTGTCAACATAAGTTTTGAACTACATTCTAATGTGTTGATAAACATTATTCAATTGTGCTGATTATGGTCTTTAATTGCTGCCAACAATTACACAAATAAATAATGTTTCCAAAAGAATTGAGGTAGGACCTGACTTCATAGTGTCCTGGTTAACAGTTATAAAATGGTCTTAGGGAATAGAGTCGTGGTTAGTCATTCTTGGTAGTCAAGTAGTAGTCATTCTTGTGAGCTGCCCAAGGACCAGCCCAGCTGTTAAAGTCGCCAACACGAGATGTGAGTGTCGTCTACAGGGCTTCTCCACGTGTTCGCCTCGTGCGGACACCTGAGGTGGTTCGACCAATCCTGGAGAAGCCGGGGCAAGAATGGGACTTACATCAGCTTCTAACGGACAACACCAGCAGCCATTTTGACCAACAATTGTATTCTGATGTAAATTAATATTATACAATAAATTTTGTAGAAAAGATTCCGTTCTTGACTTTACCCCGTGACAATATTTTCAAAATTAACAACGCATTATTGAACTGTAGCTGTTAAAAGCTCCAGAAAATTTCCCACGCCTTACATTAAACTTGTACTTAACATTAAATTTGTACGTGGAAATGACCGTATTTTTCGGACCATAAGACGTACCTTATGGTCCGAAGGGAATGCTTAAAAATTCAACCTAGGCACTGCAAAATCCGTATACGTCATTACAGGTGATGAAACTTGTATTTATTTATTATATGAAGCACCATCAGAAAAGATTGTTTACAACTGGTTTGCAGATTTTCGTCATGGTCGTGCGTGAGTCAGTGATGAATCTCGTGAAGGTCGACCAAATTCGGTTGTGATTCAAAAAAACATCAATGCTGTTCAAAATGATTGAAGAAGATCAGCATGTGACTTACCGTGAGATAGAGGCATATCGCAGACTGCAATACATTCGATTTTGCTGTGAAAAAGATGTGTTCCCGATGGATTCGGTATAATTTCGAAGGCCAAAAAAAGACTCGTGTTGATTGGTGTAAGGGAATGCTAAAAAAATTCACCCTAGGCACTGCAAAATCCGTATATAACATCGTTACAGGTGACGAAATTTGGATTTATTCATATGAACCGGAAACTAAGCAACAATCCACTGGGTCTTCCAAGATGAACCAAATCCCACAAAAGTTCGTTCACGAAGTACTTCCAAGAAATTTATTGTTTGTTTCTTTGGTTGCACTGGACATGTCGCAACAATTCCTCAAAATGTCTCATTGCCCGTATTAACCTGATTTATCCCCCAACGACTTTTTTGTTCCCCAATATCAAACAAAAAATGCGTGGACAGCTATTTTCATCACCTCAAGAAGCTGTTAAAAATGAAATAAATATAATCATAATTTTTTTTTAAATTATTTTGTGAATTATTAATGTATATAATTAAAATACTTAAATTAAATTAAATAAATGAGTTATAAAACACCATGAATATTGGACTCAATCTATTATGTTTAATTTCTTATTTGTTATCCGGTTATATCCGAATATTTTGAATTTTATGTATTCGATATCCGGATATTTATTAATGTCGGATAATTGGAAAATCTAGTTGAAGCCTTCGGAAACCATGTTTTTGAGATACCAACTTCAAAGTGGAAAAAATGTTTCAAAAATTGATGTGAAGTGTGAATTTTCACACATTGCACGGTTTCGCAGGTATATAATAAGTGAAGGCGGCATGCTGAGTGTGTAGGACAAATTTTGCTTTGTAGTAACCACGGCAAAATGAACGATCGTTTTAAAATAATTTATCGTCTGTTAATCTCAGAGCTTTAAAAACAAATTTTATGTTAAAATATTTTTTTGTTAATTTTAATTCGAATACCTAATATCATTATTTAGGTTTCTAAATAAGTGCAGTATTTTTTTATATAACAAGGTTCTTTAAGATTTTGAAAATTGGGCCTATGGCTTTCATTGGTTGTCTTAAATCATACGCTCCGCCCCTCTGGCTTCGTATAAATGACACAGAATGAAAATATAATTCCAATTGGTTATTAAATTTACGCTCTTGAAAATTAAATTCAAAATGTGCTAAAATATAACTAGAATTTTAACAAATTAATTTAAACATAATAAATATGAAAAAAAAAAACAAAAAATAAAATTGACTCCACAAGCCAGGAACGAACCTGTGTAGTGAATAACGATCCTGTGTGGTTGTCGAGCAACTGACCCACTAGACCAACAAACGCTTATCAACTTAGTGTGTTATAAGAGTATAACATGTATGCATCGTCAACCAAAAAACACACAAAATGCGTTATTTTCCGAAAACATAATCTGATCAAAAATTCCTGTTGTACTATTCCGGTTCACACCATTATACATTACTTAGAATTTTTTCACATTTTTAGTTTAAACCATCTGGGCTACAGGGTGTGGGACAAAAATTTTTTGCACAATTTTGGCAAAAATCGCCTCATAATAATTTATTTTGCAAAAATTTAATTTTGATCGTTAATCCACGTACCAAGGGCTTTCATTTGATACCCTACTCAGAATTTTAAAAAAATATTTTTTTTTTTCGATGAGCACATATTTGTTTATATTTTTAGGGGGATATGTTTTTTAGATGTTTTAGTATTTTTCCTATGTGCGGGTCAAAAAGTTGTACAAGCATGCCAATTTTCAACTCTCTAGGTTTAGCCGTTTGGCTACAATTTTTACCGAACAGACAGACAGACAGACAGACAGACAGACAGACAGACAGACAGACAGACGACAAAATGACGGTATAAGGGTTTTTTGGTCATACCTACAAAACCCTAAAAATCAGCTGTGGCCACCATAGGATCGACATCATAAAGTACTTGTATAAAATATATTCTAGCAGCAGAGTACAAATAACTTGGCCTAATATTTTCTAACAGAGATATTATTTATCATGACCATGGTCAAAAAAAAATTTTTTTCTTTTTAGTTTTTGTAAAAACTTAAAAGGTAGCCCTCGCATTAGATATAATGAAGTATATATAAGTATATAAAGGCTATTTGTTTGGTTTAGGGGGAACTAGATTTTCAATTCTGGTTACTTTTATCGATTAAGGGAGGCTTTTGATTATTTTGTTTAGCAAAAGCCTACTTCAAACCATAAAAGAAGAGTTTATGACAACTTACAAAAATAAAAATTCCAGTTAGTTCCGCCTAAACGATTGGAATATCCTGTAACCATTAAAATTTTGCTTAGAACATATATATATTTTGAACAGTAAAATTTCAATATTCATCATAAAATTTTGCAAGTTGCATTTTGTTCGAGAGTAACAAGACCGAGTTGTATGTGTGTGTGTGTGTGTGAGTGTGTGTGTGTCTGTATGTCTGTGTGTGTGATATTCGCAGAGACAGCGCAGGCTGCCTACACTGCTGACATGTGAATCCGACAGTCAGAGATTTGTTCAGCCTGTGTGATATTTTATTTCCCTTTCTTCACAGAACATTGTCGAGTCGTGAAAGGAACATCGACTTCCGGCCACATTTCACACTTTTCACATACATTTTTTTTTTCTTCTCTTCAAGATCACAATATGTATATTTAACTGTAGGTAGCTTTTTCCAAAAAAATCATTTTTATCTCTTTAAAAATACTTGACATGAGAAAAAGTTTTTTATTATATAAAAGACCGGAGAACTTTTTTATTTTGGTTTGAAACTTTTAATATTTGAGTTTGTTGTCAAAATATTTTTTTATATGAAATCTAAAGTTAACCAAAATTTATACAAGAATTATGTAAATAAAATAACTTTCATATATACATATATATATTGCTGGTTGGGTATAAATGTTTCCACAAGATTTTTTTAAAGTAAAGATCAGCAGCAAGATATAACAGAGTAAAGCTCAATTTACAGCTCTAAAATTAGACTATACGCAGGGCCGTCTTAGACCATACAGGGGCCCTTGGGCATACAGATATTGGGGCCTTTTAAAAACCCAAAAAAAAAATTGATGTGAAGTGTGAATTTTCACACATTTCAGGGTTTTGCAGGTATTTAGTAAGTGAATGATGATTATTTTGGATGCGAAAACAAATTTTATATTAAAATATTTTTTTTGTTAATTTTAATTCGAACGCCTAATACCATTATTTAGGTTTCTAAATATGTGCAGTTTTTTTTTTTTATATAGCAAGGTTCATTAAGAATTTTAAAAATTGCGCCTATGGCTTCCATTGGTTATTATAAGTTCCGCCCCTCTGATTTCGTGTACATTGAAACAGAATTAAATTATAATTTAAACAATTTCCACTGGCTATTAAATTTACGCTTTTAAAAATTAAATGCAACATTTGCCAAAATATAATTAGAATTTTGAAAAAATAATTTAAACAATATAAAAATTAAAAAAAAAAAAAACAAAAAATAATATAGTCTCTTCTTCTCACAGGGTTCGATCCCTATCGGATCGGGTTACTTGGCTGAAAAGTCAGCGTCAAATACCGCTAGACCAGCACACACGTTAGAGTGTGACTTGTTACAAAGCTATAACTTGTGTACATTATTAGCAAAAAAACACAAAAATGCGTTTTTTTCCAAAAACCTAATCTGATCAAAAATTCCTATTGAACTATTCCGGTTCACACCAATGTACATTACTTAGAATTTTTTCAGATTTTTAGTTTAAACCATCTGGGCTACAGGGTGTGGGACAAAAAATTTTTTGCACAATTTTGGCAAAAATCGCTTCAAAATAATTTATTTTGCAAAAATAAAAATTTGATCGTTAATCCACGTACCAAGGGCTTTCATTTGATACCCTACTCAGAATTATAAAAAAATATTTTTTTTTTCGATGAGCACATATTTGTTTATATTTTTAGGGGGATATGTTTTTTAGATGTTTTAGTATTTTTCCTATGTGCGGGTCAAAGAGTTGTATAAGCATGCCAAATTTCAACTCTCTAGGTTTAGCCGTTTGGCTACAATTTTTACCGAACAGACAGACAGACAGACAGACAGACAGACAGACAGACAGACAGACAGACAGACAGACAGACGACAAAATGACGGTATAAGGGTTTTTTGGTCATACCTACAAAACCCTAAAAATGTGAATGAAAACATCAGTATGTACTTTTATTTAGTGGCTTTATTGGTTATTATGGTTAGCTTTATACAAATCAAATATAAGTGAAGTGATTACTATTTTGAGAATTGGACTTACGTTAATGATGATGGTTTCTTCCGGGATTTCTGTTGTACAAAATCTTCTATTATGTCCTCAAAGTCTTTTTAAAGGATGTCATTTTCTATGCACATGATTGACAAATTAGTAAGTCGTTCTTGTAACATAGTCGTTCGTTATTCATTTTTTATAGCCTACCTAGTCCTTCTAGTATATATACAGCAGAAGCAACAGGAATATTAAAAAGCTTGGACCTAATAGAAGAAAAGAACAAAACAAAATTCGCTATATTCACGGAGTGTACTGAGAAGCATTGAACAGCCTTATTCAAAAAATACATTAGTACAATCACTGCAAGAAAAGCTTCACAATTTTAAAACCCGTGGTATAGAAATACACCTTATTTGGATTCCTTCACACATCGGTATTCAATGCAATGAGAAAGCCGATATTGCTGCTAAAGAAGCCACCCAAATGGAACCACCGTTGGACCTAAATATTAAAGCAACTGACCTTACAAATAAAACTGGTAAATGACTAATACTAAAAGAAGAACGAAAATGGCAAACTAAGAGAGAACAAACTACGGAGAATAAAAGAAGACACAAAAAAATGGAAATTCGAAGAGACAAGAAGACAGCAAATAGCAACGACTAGACTAAGAATCGGACATTCCAGACTGACAGACAAATACAGACTTGAAAGAAAAGACCCACCAACCTGTGACGAGTGTAACACAAGATTGACAATCGAACATATTATATTAGACTGCACAAAATACGAGACGATACGACAACGGCACCATATACCTGACAACTTACAAGAAGCTCTCAGTGACAAGGCGAAAAACCTGGCAAATCTTCACGAATTTTTATTAGACACAAACCAATATTCTGTATTGTACGAGGAATGTTTCCAAAGTTTTGGAAATTTAGCTAATATTTTTATTATTTTGCTAATTTTCATCAATATTACAATGTAGGTTTTCAACATAATCTCCATTTAACTGAATACATTTATCCCAACGATAAACTAATTTTTTTAAGCCATCCTCAAAGAACTTTCCTATTGAGTTTCTGTTCTGGTCCCAACAGCCTTGGCACCCAGCGCGGCGAAACCTTGCTAACGCCCAAACAATCATGCAAAATGTCATGAACTTCGTGTACCTATCCCTAGGCGCACACTAATTTGACGAATAGTCATTCGCCTGTCCTCTTTCAGTAGGTCTTCGACGGCAGTAATGTTTCTTTCATTTACCGACGTGCTTGGGCGCCCACTGCGTGGATCTTCTTCTAGTGATGTTCTACCGGTTTTAAAACGATCGATCCACCGATAAACAGTACTTTTGGATTCTGCAGACTCACCAAATACTCCTTGCACACGCTGAATAATTTCTGATGTCGAGAATTTCTCGAGAAAGAAAGAAAGGGGTAGAGGAGTAGATACTCTGTATTTAATAATAACTATAAACGTAAGGTAGTAAATGTTAAATAATGTAGAAAAAATATGTAGTATAATAAAAGCGATCTTATCAGGATATTAAGGAACATTTATGACAGGACATCATATGAAATATCCAGATAAACTGAACAATAAACCATTCAAGCTCTCAAAAAAATAATAAAAAAATATCTCCATTATAAGACGTTTGTATATCTATATAAAGTCTCAAGTATAAACATACATTTTTTCACAGTAAATATATTTTATGCCTTTTTTGTTCTGCATCCATGCTCTGCTGAATTTTAAGCATTCTCTTATACAAGCGCGGTTATCAGGAGCAGGGCAAATACTGTTTGTTCTCACTAGCACTCAGTAGCGGCTGGTGGGTAAAATGTTTGGGGGACACTCTTTGATCCATATACTGCTATGGTGTCAGCTAGGGTTAGCGGGTCGAATTCGTACAAACAATAAGTTTTAATCGGCTCGCAAGAAATTTTTGCCCTTTATTTTTTTAAATCACTAGCCCCCCCCCAATCTATAAAAAAATTTGGTAATTCTCCACACCCCCTTTATTTAATTTAATTTCCGAATTTGTTCCCACGTTCTCGAATGATTTTCAGAGTTTCTCCCACCCGTCCTCTGTGTTTCTTAAATATCTGACCTTCAGTCTAACTCAGTCTGGCCCGTGAACAGGGGCGGCTCGTGTATAGGCACTGCGGAACTGCAGCACCCCCTATATTTGTCGATATATACATATATTTATTAATTTATTCATATTTGCTTGTAATAATTAATTTTATCATAAAAAATTGTTTATACTCTTTATTTTGTATATAAAAAAATTAAAATACATTTTGCAAGCAGCACGCGAATCGCTCCTGCAAGCAGTAAGAAGAGCGCAGAACGCTGGATGAACTGTGTTTTTCACAGTGTCATATCATAGAGCAATATGAGGTATATTGCTGCGCGCGCAGGCATTTACACTCGCAGTGTCATACGTAATGCGCACTGTGCATCAAGCAGTTCCTTCGCTAAGTTTGTAGTGTATTACTGAATCAGGATGCAATGTTAAATGCAATGATTTCATCTGAGAAAAAAATACTCAGCAGTCGCACAGATATCACAGAAAATATTATTGACTTTTTCGCTAGAAATAAGATGAGAAGAATGGATTTTATTTTTAAATAAGTTTGGAATATACCAAAATGTTAATTTATGGATAATAAACAATATTTTATCATGTTTATTTATTTTTTTTTAAATTTTGACAATAACTTTGAAATTTTATCAAACACGCATTTATGATGTGTTTGTAAATTTCGAAATTTTCAGCACCCCCGCGATTTCAAATCACGAGCCACATAGAATTGATATACATGATGTATCAGAATGTAGAGGGTATACGATTTTCCCCGAAAACGCGATGTGTAAGTTTTGAATAAAAATTGATCACCAAAGTTGACCATATGAAAATAAAAATAATTAAAAATATTTCGCTTTCAAATCATGCTTTCAAGTACGACTTGAAAGTGAAATATTTTTTATTATGCTCCGAGCTACAGACAGCTCAATAATCAATCGTTAAAAAATGTCCGCATTTTAAATTATCACCATTGTTTTTGACTGAACTCTCTATTAAATGTTCTAGAAATATTCAATTTTGGCCAATGAGGACACAATATTTTTATTAATAATTTAGTTTCATAGTTAAGAACGTTAATTTCAATATAACGCTAATTTTAATATAACACTGTATCCAGCCAGTTTCACGTCTGAGTACTTATCACAAATCAAAACAAACTAAGGACACTGGCTGAAATTCACTAATACATGCACACTAACCCTTGCCTCTGTTGCTTTTTCAGTTCATTTTTATTACTTGCGAAGAAATATATATTAAAAATTGCATGAGGCAATATTGTGTATTGGAACACTACTTTTTCTATTCAGATATCTCGGTATTCCGATCACTCTTATTTCTTTATTTCTATTCACACTCCGCGTTTGTCTATTCTGTCTATTCTTTTCTGCTCCTCTACCTCCTTATCCCTCTGCCCCCTCCTCAAATCTTCTACTATATCTGTTCCTCCGTTTCCCTTTATCTCCTGCTTCTCTTATGTCCATTCCACACTTCCAAAAGTACACTTTTCTTGACTAGATAAATACATTAAACATCGCATGTGGCAACACTGTGTATTTGGACATTACGAGAAGTAACTTGATATAATTTTTAAAATCTTTGTATGAAAAATCTTTGAATTAGAAATAATAAAAATAAGTGTGTGCAGATATATTTAGTTTAATGCAATTTTAAAGTATAAATGAAATTTTAATTCATTTTTTTTATTAAATATTTTTAGAGGACACTGTCCCAGGTCTACCCTGTCTCAGCCGCCACTGCTGCCAATGCCACTGTAGAGAAGGCTGGTGGTATAAACGAAGGCTGGGAATAGCACGTTTAACCGGGCCGCTCTGGGACCTCGCGCCAGACGTGTTTCATCAAAACACAACAAATGCACCACCACTTTATTATTATATTTACACCCTGACATATTCGATTGATCTTCGGAAATTTTCAACTACAATACAAACCGCCGACAGCCGTACCTTATCTTGTAACCTTACGATCTATTAAACTTTACAAGGATACTTTTATACCTGAAGGACTGAAGACTTCGAGATGTGGATATACAGAAGAAGACAAAATCAGAAACGAGAAAAACATGTAGAACAAAGAACTAAATAAAAATCAATTTACACCACAACAGTTACCAAAGTAATTCCAAACCTTAAAGCAGAACTAAAGTTTGCAATCTAGTATCTTATATATTTATCGAACCAAAAACAGCTTACCCAATTTAACAGTAGCACTTCCCAGTATCTTCCTTTGCATTTTGGAGTGCCTCAAAGTTCAGTTCTGGGACCGACTCGCCTCTCTCTACAAACGCCAAAAAAATTCTCTACGCTGACGATACAACATTATTAGATTGTAAACATGATTTAGATTCTCTTGTTAAGGATAATGTCTCTCTGGTGAACAGTGTAAACTCTTGGTTTGCCTGTAATAAGCTAAGTCTAAATAAAGAAAAAATTCAGTTTCTACTGCTGAGCACCAGGAAACATAATATTGCCAATCCCCCCTCCATAAAATTTCTTGGTATCCACGTTAATCCTCATCTTCATTGGGATCAACACGTGGATATAATAAGCTGTAAACTACGCTAAACTGTGTATCTAATAAGAAATCTAAAGCATGAAGTCAGCTCAGATGTTGTTTTAAAAGCCTATTTTTCCCTCTTTCAGTCCCACTTAACCATGGGTTAATAATCTGGATATTCACCTGCAGCAAATATAATTTTTGCATTACAACGAAAAGTTGTAAGAATAATTGCCGGTGCTCCTTTTAGATCGGATTGTCGAAATCTTTTTGTGAATCTCAAAATAATGACTTTGCCTTCTTTATTTATCATTGTTTATTGTTTATACGCAAAAATTTAACGAATTACAGTACATATCCGCGGTAAATTTTTGCGTCTAAATAAATCAAGAAATTGCTCAAATTATTTTGCTGTTAAATTATATAATCTGTTGCCTGAGGGAATCTGTACACTACCACTAGACAAATTCAAATTTAAACTTAAGAACGTACTAACAAATAATCCAATCTATGTCATTGATGAGTTTGAAAATGTCAGTTTTGGTTAAATTTTGTCAACATTGTATTATTGATATTATATTTGACTGACTAAAAACATTTCTTGTAATTGTAATTTGGTCAGTAAATATTATTATTATTATTATTATTTATATTATTATTATTACAGTTTGATTCGAGATTTTGACCTTGAAAGATATGGCACAAGAGGTACCGTTCTGTTGTTATTAAAAAATTACCTACAAAATAGAAAACAGCAAACTAAAATATTCAGTGCAATAAGTTCGGCAAAACAGTTCACCTGCGGAATTCCACAGGGAACAATGATTGGTCCATTGCTATTTATTATTTACATAAATGACTTACAGTAAAATTGAACTGCAATTTTT
The DNA here is from genome assembly GCA_963971575.1 of Liopterus haemorrhoidalis. NCBI lineage: Eukaryota > Metazoa > Arthropoda > Insecta > Coleoptera > Dytiscidae > Liopterus > Liopterus haemorrhoidalis. The sequence goes on from OZ020613.1 coordinate 70,038,560, forward strand.
TTTCATATGCAGATGATACTGCTTTATATTATGAAGCTATATCATGGTCTGAGATAATGAATGTAGCAATGAATGATTTAAAATATATAAAATTCTGGTTAGATAAGAATAAACTTTCTTTAAACGCTGAAAAATAACATTATCTAACCTTTGCTTTATATGAAAATTCTCAGCCTAATTATGATGATTTAATAATTCATAAGTTGGACTTTAATCTAGAGAACTGCACTTGCCATACACAAATAAGTAAGAAAAATCAAGTAACATACCTAGGTGTTATTTTCGACGACCATATTAGATGGAATCTTCAGATAGATTTAGTATGTAAGAAAATTAGAAAAACCTTATATATTTTTAAACAATTAAGAAATGTCTTCCCGTTAAATAATTTAAAAACATTTTATTATGGGTTGTTCAGCTCTTTACTGTCCCAGTTACTAGGTTTGTAATGGAAACAGTGCCATCTTCTTCCTTTTACAAATTCCATAGCATTTGTTTGGGTATTACATAATTCTTTCGGTTATAAACTGAATCGTTCAAATTCCAATCTGCTCGTGCAATTCTCGAGTGACTTTCATCTGAATTGTGTCTGAAATATTGTTGGAAGTACGTGCAAATAAAACCAGATTAGAATCGAGCTAGAAATGATCTTTTAAGAGAGGCGCGAATGTCATGAATTTCAAATACTTAATAAGAATAGAGTAATGCATTTTATAAAGACTTATCCAATACGCAATCCACAAGAATTCGAACGTGATCATATTTTATACGAACACAAAGATTCGTCAATCTCTGCAAAGCATTCGCGCGCAGTAGAAATATGTAGTGAAATATTTAGCGAAATATCAGAGTTGAAACCTTGATTTTTCGATAATTCAGAAGTTGGTTAGCCGATGACAATTTAAAAAATAATGGGAGGTGTGAATTTTTACACATTACAGAATTTTGTAGCTATTGGGTTAATGCAAAAGTTCGTTCCGTTTTTTTTTTTTTTTTTTGACTAAAATTGAATAAATATTTTATTTACTAAAGGTTACGTTTAAACATACATACTCAGAACGTTTTGACGTACGAGCGCTATTTGTAATGTTTACAGTAGCCTAGAAAAAAATCATCTCTGCTCAAAGTGGAATAAAATCGTGAACATCTTCGAGCGATTATTTTCTACAACTTTCGACATGGATCGATGAACTTAATTCGACTTTTGGCGATGAAGCACCATCAAGGACTACCGTTTATCGATGGTTTTACGACTTCAATCATAGCCGTAGTTCAAGACGAATTTCGTGAAGGTCGTCCAAAATCGGTTGTTGTTCAGGAAAACATTGATGCTGTGAGTGAACTGATTTTGCAAAATCGTCATGTGACCTATCGTGAGATTGAGGTATCCTTGGGCATTAGTACATTTGGAGATTTGGAGATTTTTTCGCGTTGGATCCCACATAATTGGATAATTGGAGTGGAAAATACCTTAATCGGAGTGGAAGTGCTTCGAAAATTAGTTCAAACGCATGCAAAAGTGTATTGATCTTCATGGAGAATATTTTGAAAAAATAGGAAGCACTTTTATTGTTAAATAACTGTTTTTGAGCTCAAATCGCGTAATATACCAGGTCTACAAGTATGAAATGCGGATTTTTTTTTTAAATAAAACACATTAAACTCAAAAGAACAGTAAAAGTTTGTTTACTCAAAGTATGCTCCATTAGAAGTTATACATTTTTCCCATCTTTCAGGCAATTTGTGAATACCTCGCCAGTAGAACTTTTCCCCTTTCCCCGCAAACCATTCATCAAGCCATTCTTTCACATTTTCATATGAACAAAAGTGCTGCTCGGCAAGTGCGTGACCCATCGATGCGAACAAGTGGTAATCTGAAGGGGCCAAGTCTGGTGAGTAAGCGGCAAGGGGTAGCACTTTCCACTTGAGTGCCTCCAATGTGTTGCAAACTGCTTTTGCCTTATGTGATGGAGCGTTATCGTGAAGAAAGATTACCTTGTGCTGTCTTCTTTCGTATTCTGGTCGTTTTATGAGCAGCGAATGGTTCAATTCGATCAGTTGTTGTTGGTAGCGTTGGTATTAACTGCTTCACCAGATTTTAACAATTCATAATAGACCACACCCTTTTGGTCCCACCAATTACAAAGCATTGTCTTTTTGCCAAAGCGATTCGGTCTTGCAGTTGATGTGGATGGTGAGCCTGGGTTCACCCATGATTTTTTGCGTTTGGGATTTTCAAAATAAATCCATTTTCCATCACCAGTAATTGATACGATGCAAAAAAGACTTTCTTTTGTATCGTGCAAGCAAAATTTCACAAGTGTTTTTGCGTTTTTCCATCTGCCTCTCATTCAATGCATGTGGAACCCATCTGCCGACTTTCTGGATCTTACCCATCTCTCGTAGACGATTGGAAACAGCTTGTTGACTAACGCCTAACTGCTCTGCTAGTTGTTTTTGTGATTGACTATCATCTTCCTGTAGCAATGTTTCCAATTTTGTATCTTCATATTTTTTGGAGGTTTTCCATGTTCTTTGTCTGTAAGACACTACTAAAGTCACCACTTTTGAAACGCCGAATCCATCGTTCACACGTATCTTGCGATGGAGCATATTCATCATAAGCTTCTCGAAGCAGTCGGTATGATTCAGCAGCAGTTTTTTTTTTCAAATGAAAACAAAATAGTAGTACTGTCCGCGAATGCTCTTTATTTGGCACAAAATTTGACATTTTTAACACAGTCAAACAAAACTATATGATCACTTTTCAAATTATAACCTATACGCATTCGAAACTTAATGATAACTTAACAAAACGCCATATGTGTTGAAATTTTGAACTATACAACATGTTTGCGTGGTAAGTTTGAAAAAAATCCGCATTTCATACTTGTAGACCTGGTAAAAGGCAGTCCTCGTACACTTGGCCATTATTTCCTTTCACTTCTTAAAAACTCCCAACCAATCTTCTGACGGAATACCTTCAAAATAAACATGAATTGCACCTTCAATTCATCCTCAAACGAAAACCTTCTACCCTAAGATGCATTATCATGATGTAACATAATTCTTTTCTCTGAAACGCCAGCGGTCAGTTATAGCAAAAGAAGTTTTTTTACTAAAAACTTAATCTAAATTATCTTCGCACTCATATTCTGAAACAAATCAACTCAATAGCAATTTAGGTAGTTAGTATAATTAGGGGAAGTTAAATGCGTTTGCTTGTTGACGTCCGTAACTGCATTCGTGCTGTCATCCATATTTAAAGAAGTCACAACTTAAGCGTCTAGCTGCTGGCTGCAAACAAGTCAGTTCACTTGGAACATATAAATAATTAATCAATAAATCATTTTGTGTACATGAATTAAGTCTATAAATTAAATAAGTGAATTCTCGTTTTACTCTAATAAATTATTTCTGGGGTAAAAGAGAGAGACATTAACTTGCAACTTCTTTAATTAACTTTCCAAAATTCGAACCTGTTGACTAAAGAAGAGAATACTTCGTTCAGGGACGTACTGCACTTATTTATCCACAAAATGGAACAGTTCGGAAACTAGATGATTTTCAATATATTATATATTCACTTTTATTTTTGTTTCTTTTTTTTTTGACATTGCTTGATTTTCTTTGTCATCTTGAAAGAAGAACCAATATTTACATTTCTTACTTTTAGAAGAGTCATTGCGTCGAACAAAAAGGAACTTTAAAAAATTCGATAAGAAAAACAAGGAACTTAGATAAACCCTAAAATAAGAACTTTGACAAACTAACGAGCAAAAAAAGACCATTATTGTTCCAACCTAGTTTTTGGGGGCTCCTTGTCAGACTCTCTCTTATTGATTTTTTCGCCAGAACTGATGTTTTTAAGGCTTGACAACGTCTTTTGAAATGATAGTTGACAAACGGGCCACCTGACTTTAAAAAAAGCCCTGAGAACTATGGGTTGTGAATTTTGCAATAATTTTATCTAACAATGCCACTCATGTGTCTGTCTATATGTCAAACGACTAAACCTAGAAAGTTGAAATTTGGCATACTCGTAGAACCCTTGGACCCACATATAGAAAAACTATAGTCCAGAAACACATAACGGGAAAAATATAAACAAATATGAATTTAATAAAAAATAAATTATTTTTAAATCTTTTTTGTGGGTTTCAAATAAAACCTCTTATTGTGTGGATAAACTAACAAATTTTTATTCATGGAAAATCCATTTTTTTCTTTGGGATTTACGTCCCAAAATTTATCTATAAACTTTTGTCCCCCACCCTATTTCCCAGAATTGATAGGAATCGGAACAGTTTAACAGGAATTTTTTTATCAAATTATAATACAGAGTGACTATTTAATGGCGAGACGATGTCACCGAATTTTACGTGCCTCCTAGCAAAATACTATGACTATAATAACCTTGAAGAAATTTTGATTATGAAGAAAAAAAAGGTGTATGAAACGGCAAATTATTAAAACTTCCAGTGACGTCGTCTCGCCATTAAATAATCACTCCGTATATATACCAGGTCTACAAGTATGAAATGCGGATTTTTTTCAAACTTGCCACGCAAACAGAATGTATAATTCAAAGTTTCAACACATATGGCGTTTTGTTAAGTTATCATTAAGTGTCAAATGCGTATAGGTTATAATTTGAAAAGTGATCATTTAGTTTTGTTTTACTGTGTTAAAAATGTCAAATTTTGTGCCAAATAAAGAGCATTCGCGGACAGTACTACTGTTTTGATTTCATTTGAAAAAAACTGCTGCTGTATCATACCGACTGCTTCGAGAAGCTTATGGTGAATATACTCCATCGCAAGATACGTGCGCACGATGGTTTCGGCGTTTCAAAAGTGGTGACTTTGATCTTACAGACAAAGAACATGGAAAACCTCTAAAAAAATATGAAGATACAAAATTGGAAACATTGCTACAGGAAGACGATAGTCAATCACAAAAACAACTAGCAGAGCAGTTAGGCGTTAGTCAACAAGCTGTTTCCAATCGCCTACGAGAGATGGGTAAGATCCAGAAAGTCGGCAGATGGGTTCCACATGCATTGAATGAGAGGCAGATAGAAAAACGCAAAAACACTTGTGAAATTTTGCTTGCACGATACAAAAGAAAGTCTTTTTTGCATTGTATCATTACTGGCGATGAAAAATGGATTTATTTTGAAAATCCCAAACGCAAAAAATCATGGGTGAACCCAGGCTCACCATCCACATCAACTGCAAGACCGAATCGGTTTGGCAAAAAGACAATGCTCTGTACTTGGTGGGACCAAAAGGGTGTAGTCTATTATGAATTGTTAAAACCTGGTGAAACAGTTAATACCCAACGCTACCAACAACAACTGATCGAATTGAACCATTCGCTACTCATAAAACCACCAGAATACGAAAGAAGACAGCACAAGGTAATCTGTCTTTGCGATAACGCTCCATCATATAAGGCAAAAGCAGTTTGCAACACATTGGAGGCACTCAAGTGGGAAGTGCTACCCCATGCCGCTTACTCACCAGACTTGGCCCCTTCAGATTACCACTTGTTCACATCGATGGGTCACGCACTTGCCGAGCAGCACTTTTGTTCATATGAAAATGTGAAAGAATGGCTAGATGAATGGTTTGCGGGGAAAGGGGAAGAGTTCTACTGGCGAGGTATTCACAAATTGCCTGCAAAATGGGAAAAATGTATAACTTCTAATGGAGCATACTTTGAATAAATAAACTTTTACTGTTCTTTTGAGTTCTAATGTGTTTTCTTTTAAAAAAAATCCGCATTTCATACTTGTAGACCTGATATATGTATATATATATATATAAGATGAAATAAAAATTCTTGAATACTCGTCAAAAGTTTATTTATAAAATATTAAGAGACGTTTCGACTGGTAAATCCAGTCATCCTCAGTCTAGAGTACGTTGTCAATATTTTACAAAAGTATATTCTTATAAAAAAATATACGGAAATGAAAATGAAAAAACCATCCCAAACACATTCAGAGTAGACATGGCAGTGTAGTACAGGACGGCTCGAGATTGTCTGAATATATATATATATATATATATATATATATATTATTTCAAAAAAATAACTGTTTTAAAATTTAATATGTAGTATCAAAAGAGAGATCTTAAGACCTAGATTAAGATACGAAAAATAGTTTTTTTCTTATTTTAACACGATTTTAGAAAAGAAATGTGCCAAACAACTCTTATTCGTCATATTATAACCCAAGGTGGTTCATATAGAAATCAGAAAAAAATCTAAGTGCACTTTAATACCTGTTTACTTTAATAAACAGGAATAGTACCACAGGAATTTTTGATCTGTTAATTATTACGGAAATTTTTGAATTTTTTTGTGACATCGTGCTTACAATATTTATCTGACTAACTGGAAAACTGGATAGCTATAGATGGTCCTTGATGCGAATGCATCTTAAGGAAGGTTGTAAGTGTCCTAGATAGAAACGCATGAGTTATTCTTTTAAAAATTATCGAAATTTATGATTTATAATATGTACCGACGATTTATTATCAATTACTAAATACCCACAAAACCCTGAAATATGTGAACTAAATACTTCATATTAATTTTTTAATTATTTTAAAAGTAATTAAAAAATAGATTTGACTTAATTTTGGTGATTGAAAATAGGCACTGCGTTACAAAAATATAAAGATTTAGTACGTATCATAAACACAATGGTCAAAAACTGGTATAATATCAAAGACATTGAAAATTGAGACAAGTCTGGACTAGAATTTTGGGTGGAATTATTAAAATGGTTCCGCCACTGTCATAAATGGCGAGAATATGAATTCGGGTGGCGAAGGAGAGACAGGAATACTAGGGACAGAACTTCAGTCATTCGGATAACAATAACTTCCAGTCTGAGATTAAATTAAGTAAAGATAAAGCTTTAATTCGTTCACGCCTACAGACTACCCCCCCCCCCCACCCATCGTCTACCCTTCTACCGCCCTAACTTATACGAACAATGAAATTTATATTAAATTATTAATGATTTATTTGAAGGATAAATTCATCGAAGCCACGATGAAGACCAATTTCAACACACCAACAACTAAATTAAAGTTGTTGAAAAAGTACAGATCGTTAAGAAAATTGTTTGAAACTTTAAGCCTCGTTTATAATAGTTTCATAACTTAATGCATAACATACCCATAAAGAGGGGTCAAAAGGTTTTTACTGTTCTGAACATATGTTTCAAATAAACAGAACCAAGAGAGTAATAAATAGAACCAAGAATACGGGAAGAATTTGTGGATTGCATTTTTTAGGGTTTTGTAGGTATGACCAAAAAACCCTTATACCGTCATTTTGTCGTCTGTCTGTCTGTCTGTCTGTCTGTCTATCTGTTCGGTAAAAAACCTAGATAATTGAAATTTGGCATCCTTATACAACTCTTTGACCCGCACATTGGAAAAATACTAAAACATCTAAAAAACATATCCCTCTAAAAATATAAACAAATATGTGCTCATCGAAAACAAAAATGTTTTTTTAAATTCTGACTAGGGTATCAAATGAAAGCCCTTAGTACGTGGATTAACGATCAAAATTTTATTTTTGCAAAATAAATTATTTTGATGGGATTTTTGCTAAAATTGTGCAAAAAATTTTTTGTCCCACACCCTGTAGCCCAGATGGTTTAAACTAACTATCTGAAAAAATTTTAAGTAATGTACATTGGTGTGAACCGGAATAGTACAACAGGAATTTTTGATCAGATTATATTTTTGGAACAAAAAGCATTTTTTGTGTTCTTTTGCTAATAATGTTATAGTTATATAGTTATATAGACGCTAAACAGTAACGTGTTTCTTGGTGCAGTGGCTAATCTGAAAAAATTCTAAGTAATGTACATTGGTGTGAACCGGAATAGAACAACAGGAATTTTTGATCAGATTATGTTTTCGGAAAATAACGCATTTTTTGTGTTTTTAACTAAAATATGTTAACTATTTAATACGTTGTATAACATACCAGATCAGTAGCTCTCGTGGCGTGGTTGGATTTGTCGTACGCTTAATAATATAAGAAACTTGCAAACTAGGGTTCGAATCCTGTTGATTTTATTTTTTGTTTTTTTTTTTGCATTTTATTTTGTTAAAATTCTAGTTATATTTGGTAAATGTTGCATTTAATTTTTAAAAGCGTAAATTTAATAACCAGTGGAAAGTGTAGAAATTATAATTTAATTCTATGTTTGACGAAATCAAAGGGCGGGACTTATGATGTAAGCAACCAATGGAAGCCATAGGTGCAATTTTCAAAATCCTAATGAACTTTGCTATATAAAAAAAATACTGCATATATTTAGAAACTTAAATAATGGTATTAGGCATTCGAATTAAAATATTTTGATATAAAATTTGTTTTGGCATCCCAAATAATCATCGTTCAGTTACTAAATACCTGCAAAACCCAGAAATGTGTGAAAATTCACACTTCACATCAATTTTTTAGATTAAGATAAAGGTAGTTTGCACAGCAATACTTGTAAAATTCTTTTAAATCTTTATTTAGCTCTTCACAATCTTGAACACAGGAAATATTTTTAAAAATTTGAAGGTCGCCCACGAATAAAAGAAAGTGTGAATATTTTATGAGTGTGTAGATGTTATTTATATATTAGTTATATTAGTTATAAAGAGAAGTAGGCCCAAATGAGATCCTTGTGGCACACCGGAAGTAATTGTTATAAAATCTGATATGCTACCATTTATTGCCACAGCCTGGGATCTGTTTCTGATGTAGCCATCTCAACAAGTTCCCATGTATTCCGATTCTGATCAATTTTTCTATTAGGAGATCCTGATTAATTTTATCGAAAGCTTTTTGAACCTGTCCAGAGACGTCAAGAGTGGAGCTGATAAATTCTGTAAAGGGGATTAGATTAGTTAAAGTAGAGCGTTGATTACAGAAACCATGTTGTTGAGGTATAATTAAATGTTTAAGGTTTTTAGACAGGAAGTCTGTCACAATGCTTTCGAAAATTTTGGCAAAGGTGTTTAATTAATAATAATCCGGAATACATTTAATTAACTATAATAATCCGGATTGCATTAAATTTTTAGGAGTCCATATTGATCCTCATTTGATATGGGACCATCACGTTGCCCATATATGTGGGAAATTGTGCAAAACCATCTATCTTCTAAGAAACCTACAAAAATCAGTTACAAGGGATGTTTTATTAATTACGTATTTTGCGTTATTTCAGTCGCACATAGCATACGCTCTTTTAGCATGGGGACACTCTGCCTCTGCTGAAAGAGTTTTTAGACTACAGAGGCGTGCAATAAGAGTGATGGGGAGTGCATCTTATAGAGCCGATTGTAGGTTACTCTTTAAAGAATTTAGAATCATGACACTACCATCACTTTTTATCTATCATTGTTTAGTATATGCCCATCAAAACCTAAATTCTTTTGTCTCTTATGAAGACGTTCACAAATATAACACACGTAATAAATCAAATATTTACCCCAATTTTACACGAATAAATAAATCTAGATATAGTATTAACTATTATTCTATAAAGTTTATGAATGTGTTACCAGTTTCCACCAAAGAATTAAGTTCAGTACAATTTAAAAAAACAATTAAAAACTTATTGACTGAAAACCCTATGTATAGTTTTAAGGAATTTTTTGAACTTAATTTATAACTTCTGTGTATCAATTATCATTTTGTAATTAATTCATGTTATTGTAATTTATCTGATTGACTGTCCATTAATGATTATGTATTGTATGTGGACAATAAATAAATATTATTATTATTATTATTATTATTATTATTATTATTATTATTAATTTTGAAATTGGTCTGTAGTTCGTTACATCATTAAGAGAACCGTTTTTATGAGTCGGTTGAGGTTGATGAATAAAGTGGAATTTCTAAAAAAAAAAGTTTTTCTTAGTTAGACCGGAAATTTAGAGCAACTTATCCCGTGTGTTAAAAGAGTATTTTGCAAGTACACTCTAAATGTATGACAATGTGAAATACATGATTGCTTCAAAAACTAGCAACATAAACGCATTATGGTGTTGTGTGCGTTATTATTTCGTGTGTAAATATTATTTATGAACACAACATATCAACATAGATAATAGTATTTAGAGCTGCAGTCATATTTAATGTCATAATTGTACGCGCTGGATAATTTATGCTGGCTGTATATCACCAGGGAACAATCACTATTAGCCTATTATTTCAATTCCAAATACAATATTTTCTCAATCGAATATGCTAATAAATTTTACTTAATTTTATATTAATGTCCATGAACATTAGTGCTCAAGCCTGGGTTCGAACCGTTTACTTAACAGCCAATCACTAGAAATGATATTTACAGCAAAAAATTCAGTGTAAAAATTCATTCTCAAATTGGTTAAAATTTCAGTGTTAAAATTTTCATTTAAAAAAAGTAAAAAGTTATTTTTAACCAAATCACAAATTAGTATTCATTTATTCAGATTGTGTTGTTTTTAAGAAATATTAGTTTTTCAGTGTTAAAATTAACATTAATTTAACACTATTTATTTTATAACAATTTAATTTAACCAGTTGTAAGTGCAAATTTACTCTAAATTCAACCAAAAAAGAAGTGTAAGTAATTAACAAGAAAAGCAAGGGATTTTATGGTACATTAAAAGTTCATTTTTTAGTGTACCATGAAGTCTCTTTAACACTATTTCCTAATATTTAAAATATTTCCCTAGTATTTGAAATATTTTCTTATTTTATCAAATATCTTCTAGTATTTCAAATATTTCCTAGTATTGCAAACAATTCCCTATTATTTTAAAAATTTCCTTAGTACATATTTTAAATATTTCCTAGTATTTCAAATATTTCCCTAGTATTTCAATTATTTCCTTATTATTTCAAATATTTCTTTAGTAGGTACATATTTCAAATATTTTCCTAGTATTTCAAATATTTCCGAATATTTCAAATATTTCCCTAATATGTATTTCAAATATTTCCTTAGTATTTAAAATAATTCCCCATGTCCCCATTTCCGTAGTGTTTCAATTATTTCCTAATATTTCAAATATTTCTCTAGTATTTCAAATATTTCCTTAGTATTTAAAATAATTCCCTATTATAACACTAACACTATTTCCTAATATTTAAAATATTTCCCTAGTATTTGAAATATTTTCTTATTTTTTCAATTATCTTCTAGTATTTCAAATATATCCTTAGTACATATTTCAAATATTTTCTAGTATTGCAAAAAATTCCCTATTATTTTAAAAATTTCCTTAGTACATATTTTAAATATTTCCTAGTATTTCAAATATTTCCCTAGTATTTCAATTATTTCCTTATTATTTCAAATATTTCTTTAGTAGGTACATATTTCAAATATTTTCCTAGTATTTCAAATATTTCCGAATATTTCAAATATTTCCCTAATATGTATTTCAAATATTTCCTTAGTATTTAAAATAATTCCCCATGTCCCCATTTCCGTAGTGTTTCAATTATTTCCTAATATTTCAAATATTTCTCTAGTATTTCAAATATTTCCTTAGTATTTAAAATAATTCCCTATTATAACACTAACACTATTTCCTAATATTTAAAATATTTCCCTAGTATTTGAAATATTTTCTTATTTTTTCAATTATCTTCTAGTATTTCAAATATATCCTTAGTACATATTTCAAATATTTTCTAGTATTGCAAAAAATTCCCTATTATTTTAAAAATTTCCTTAGTACATATTTTAAATATTTCCTAGTATTTCAAATATGTCCCTAGTATTTCAATTATTTCCTTATTATTTCAAATATTTCTTTAGCAGGTACATATTTCAAAAATTTTCCTAGTATTTCAAATATTTCCGAATATTTCAAATATTTCCCTAATATGTATTTCAAATATTTCCTTAGTATTTAAAATAATTCCCCATGTCCCCATTTCCGTAGTGTTTCAATTATTTCCTAGTATTTCAAATATTTCTCTAGTATTTCAAATATTTCCTTAGTATTTAAAATAATTCCCTATTATTTAAAATATTTCCGTAGTGTTGCAAATATTTCCTAAAATTTCAAATATTTCCTAATATTTCAAATATTGCCCAAAATTTCAAATATTGCCCAAAACTTCAAATGTTTCCTAAAATTTCAAATATTTCCTTAGTATTTAAGATAAATCCTTATTATTTCAAATATTTCCTAAAATTTCAAATATTTCCTTAGTATTTAAAATTTTCCCCTTTCATTTCAAATATTTCTTATCATTTCAAATATTTCCTAGTATTTCAAATATTTTCTATTATTTCAAATATTTCCTAGTATTTTAAATAATTCCTTAATATTTCAAACATTTATTCATTATTTCAATTATTTCCCTAGAATGTATTTCAAATATTTCCCAATATTTCAAATATTTACCAAAATTTTAAATATTTCCCTAGTATTTAAAATTTTTCCCTATCATTTCAAATATTTCCTAGTATTTTAAATAATTCCCTAGTAATTCAAATATTTCGTTATTATTTCAAATAGTTCCTAGTATTTTAAAGAATTTCCTAGTATTTAAAACATTTTCTTATTATTTCAAATATTTCCTAGTATTTTAAATAACTATAATATTTCAAATAAATTAAAAAAAATTAAAATAATTTATTTCAAATCATGATATTTCAAATAAATTTTATCAGTTATGATTAAAAGTATTTGAAATAGTTTTACTAAGTACATGGCACAACTCTACCTAAACCCGACTGCAAATGAGTTACGGGTATTCCCCGACAGCGACGTAATTCCCTAAAAATAAATACCTGTTGATATAGGAACTATAAGATGTAGAAACCAATAAGAAATCATCCTGATTTAGTACAAAATAAAATAAAATTAATAATTTTCACCATTGTAAAATATTAACTGTTTAAGCAGAATTATAATTGTAGGTATGTTAAAGCAATGGATGGATACAGTGGCACTGGATGGAGATCAATATAGGTCATCACATTTATGAATACAATAAAACAATGACCTCTGAAAATACAATCAATGAAATTGAATATTTTTACGACTTTATTCTGTTGGGTATGTTTACATAATAACATTGAATCGATGTTCATTTATTATGGATGGCATTAACATGTATTGTGTACATCTGTATTCCGTGTTATTAACGATTATATAACACAAATACTTGAAATCGTTATCATCAAGGAATAAAACGACTGCATGTAATCGAATCAATAAAATCGAATAAAACCTATCGTTACCAGGAACGGAATCAAAAATTACTCCATTGGAAATTATAATGGATACGACACGCTATGAGGAAGCGAGACGATGAAATGGTGAAGAAGATGTAGGATATAGAAGAACGTCCGTTGATCGTTGAACAGTGGAAAATTAAAAGATCAAAAACTTCGCTGACAAATTACGAAACTGATGAAATTGATTGCAACTTGGGTTCCCATCCATACTTTCTGTCTACGAGGAATGTTCCCAAAGTTCTGAGAATTTAGGTATAATTTTTATTATTTTGTTAATTTTCGTCAATATTACAATGTAGTTTTTCAACATAATCTCCATTTAACTGAATACATTTATCCCCAACGGTAAACTAATTTTTTTAAGCCGTCCTCAAAGAACTTTTTCGGTGTCTCCTCAATCAACTAATTCCAACAGCCTTGGCCACCAGCGCGGCGAAACCTTGCTAACGTCGAAACAATCATGCAAGATGTCATGAACTTGTGTACCTATCCCTAGGCGCACACTAATTTGACGAATAGTCATTCGCCTGTCCTCTTTCAGTAGGTCTTCAACGGCAGTAATGTTTCTTTCATTTACCGATGTGCTTGGGTGCCCACTGCGTGTATCGTCTTCTAGTGATGTTCTACCGGTTTTAAAACGATCGATCCACCGATAAACAATACTTTTGGATTCTGCAGACTCACTAAATACTCCTTGCAGACGCTGAATAATAATGATTTCACACCTTTCCACAAAAAGAAAATTATTGCTCTTTGAGATTTTGCTGACTCTTCCATGGTTACAAAAACAGTGTTATGAAAACGCGTCTATATCAGTCGAACACCTAAATCAGACTGAACAATATTGCACTAGATAGTTGCATAAACATGTGAAGACTTGTCTGGCACCAATAAAATTGACTATAAGTTCTTTGTAATTTAATTATTGCACAATTCCCAGAATTTAGGAAACATCCCTCGTATCTCTTAAGTCAATGTAATAAATTAAAACTGCATGAAGAGCGCAAAATTAAATATTTAAAGTAAAAAATACACTCGATTGTGTCTTGCATAAGAGAGAAACACACTGACGAACATACAGATAGATAATTGTTATTTAATAGCAGATTTACTAAATATTTCGTTAAAGCGGGAATTTGTAAACCGACGTACGCACATAAAAAGGTACCTCGATTGGGTCTTGCATAAGATAGAAACACACTCACGGATATAGAGTTGGATATTGTTGTATAATTACAAAATATTTCTTTAAAGCGGGAAATCGTTAACCGAGGCCCGTTAAATGTTTCCTATCGTGGAAGCAATAATATTATAACCATATACCTATATAAAATTTCATCAAAATCCGACCAGTTCTTTTTTTGTAATTATATTTTCGCCCCCTTTCATTTTATATCTTTTATATTGGGGGTAATCGCTCCCAAAAAGTCGTTGGTTTTGCCAACTGAATCCAACTCTGTGCCCTAATGGCTGAAATCAAATCAAAGTATATCTCTACAAATAAAAGAGACACGCGAACTAATTCAAGCTATCATTAAGTACATGTATAATATATTTACAAAATAAATAATGCTATTTACCATTATACGCAGTTGCTTTATATAAATCTAAACATTTATCAGAAAAAAAATTGGTTTCATTCCCTTCCTCTATCTTGCACTTTTTGATACGACGTCTTTCCCGGTATCTTGATTATCAGTTAGATCTTCTGTTCGTCATCATAAAGGCTTATACAAGGTGGCTCAAAAGAAATTTTATATTTAGTGGATCGATTAAAAAAAAACTAAGCCGTATATAGAAAAAATGTTTATTAAATATTAAAATACACTTTTTGGGGATTTATTTCTTAAAAATAATATCGTCTAAATGTAGACCATCGCGTTCTCGGCACTCATTTAATCGAACAGTAAAATTACTTATGACGTCTCAGCAGGTGGACTCAGGGATGGCTGCCATTTCGTGACGGATATTTTCTTTCAAATGCGCCAGTGAAGTCGGTTTATTGGCGTAAACTTTAGATTTAAGATAACCCCATAGGAAAAAGTCCATAGGGGTTAAATCTGGACTGCGTGGAGGCCAATTTATGTCACCTCTCCGGGAGATCAATTTGCCTGAGAAAATTTCACGAACACGTGGCAGAGACATATTGGACGTGTGTGAAGTTGCTCCGTCCTGTTGGAACCATGTTCTTTGGTTATAGCCAGGAAAGTTTTGCAGTTCAGGTACCAAGAAGTTGTCTAACATCTCCACATAACGCTCTGAATTCACTGTAACTGCACGCCCCCTGTCATCTTCAAAAAAGTAAGGGCCGATAATTCCTCGCGCCGACATCGCAGCCCATACGGTCACTTTAGGCGAATGTAGGGGTTTCTGATGTTTGCGTTTCGGATTCATTGCACTCCAGTAGCGGCAGTTCTGCTTATTTACGTGGCCATTAAGATGAAAATGAGCTTCATCCGAAAACAAAATGTTGGTAAACGTTGAAAATCGCTCAATCACCTGATTTACGAAATTAAGCCTCTGACTGGCATCTTGGGGCTTTAATTCTTGCACCAATTGAATTTTGTAGGGGTGCAGCTTTAGGTCTTTGTGCATAATGCGATGTAATGATGATCTATGCACATTTAAGGCACTTGCGCGCTTCCGAATTGAAAGGTTCGGGTCGTCACGAACAGACTGATTACCAACAAAACCTTAAAAAGAGGTCGGTATCTTTGTCGGAGTCGGCGTTGAAGTTGAAGTCGAAATCGGTGGTAACAAAACTTCCGAGTCGAAGTTGATGGTAACAAAAATTCCGAAGTTGAACTCGGCGTCAACAGTCTGATGACCTACTCGACACCCCACGTAATAACAACCTTTTAAAATTGAAATTTGTTGTCAATATCCCTGTTTTTGTTAATTTCAGATATAATTTATTTAAAGAAGAGTTACCTCTGCTTTAAACTGTTTCTCATTTCGCGTCATATGAAACAATATTAAGACGATATAAACCATTCCAGGAGTTAAAATGTCTAAGTTAACCTTTTGTTAAATGTTTAAATTTTATTATCTGGAATTGTGTGTCTGCCCTTTGGCTAGGAGAGCGAGGAGAGCGGGGTGAGAGGGAGAGTGGGAGACCGAGTGGAGGAGGATACATGCCCGCATAATTCTACATGAATTTTGTTTATTTAATATAACAAGATATAAGGCATATTCGGCTACTTAATTCACGTACAAATTTAATTACATTTCACGTGTAATTAACACGAGACAGAGATGGACAATGAGGGATGCTAAATTGGACAAGAATTTATATGAAAATATTAACATACATATGTTACTCAACGGGTTTGCGCTTCTTGCCAAACAGTGGCGCTCAATGTTTTCACAAAAGCGGACCACAGAGGTAAAGGCTGAGCGAAACATACACGATTTTAATAGTTTTTTCAGAAACCACAATAAAGAAGGTGTGAAAACATCAGAAATTATTAAGCGTCTGCAAGGATTATTTGGTGAATCTGCAGAATCTAAAAGTACTGTTTATCGGTGGATCGATCGTTTTAAAACCGGTAGAAAATCACTAGAAGACGATCCACGCAGTGGGCGCCCAAGCACGTTGGTAAATGAAAGAAACATTACTACCGTCGAAGACCTACTGAAAGAGGACAGGCGAATGACTATTCGTCAAATTAGTGTGCGCCTAGGGATAGGTACACGACAAGTTCATGACATCTTGCATGATTGTTTGGGCGTTAGCAAAGTTTCGCCGCGCTGGGTGCCAAGGCTGTTGGAATAGGTGGATTGAAGAGACACCGAAAAAGTTCTTTGAGGACGGCTTAAAAAAATTAGTTTATCGTTGGGATAAATGTATTCAGTTAAATGGAGATTATGTTGAAAAACTACATTGTACTACACTGCAAATCTTAGTGAGTAATAGTACTCCTTTTAAATGAGTACTTTTTATATTACTCATTTAAAGTGCGTACTTGTACTCACTTTGAAGAAGGAGATAAGTGTACGCACTTGAAGTGAGTACTAGTACTCGTTATAAATGAGTACTTCAAAATACTCACGTAAAACGAGTACAAGTACTCACTTCTAAAGCGGAACTGAAACTACGCGTTATATGTGAGTACTAATACTCATTTTAAATGCGTACTTTTAATACGCGTTATATGTGAGTAACCTAACCTAACATATTAAATTTCCTGTCATATAAGCTCTTTAAAACTAAACAACCAAATAATAGTACAATATTAACGTTTATTAGACAATTAAAAATTAAAAAAAAAGTGCCAAAGTATCTGCTGATTAATAAGTGAATTTAAAGTTAAGTAAAAGTGAAAAATAATAATAATAAAGTGAAATGTAGCATTGAGAGGCTGCTGAAGCCAGAATTTATTTTTGCATAGTTTTTGTTTAAGAAGGTTCGGAAGCCTCAAAGTTAGTTATACAAATATGCAGTTTTAATTTAAATGCGATATAATAATAGCACATGTGATGATTGCATTATTTTAGGAATAAATGCGCTCAGATTAATTCAGGTACCTTCTAGATATGTTTAAAGATTTAACATTGATTCTATTATACGACATAATTACCGAGACAATTACATTATATTTTAGATACTAAAATAATACGTTTCAAAATGTAACTAAGGAGAAAATCATAATTTTTATCTTCTATTATTCGTAGAAATTGTTTAGAATAATTTATTGAATTTTAGATGATAACTAAATTCATACTTATACTTAATCATTATGATTATTTTAGTTGTAATATCTGAAAGGTTTGAAAATGTTTTAAATAAATATATGCAAGAAATAATAATAATCGCATTTTATTATTTACAGAAAAATATGAAGCTTCATAAATTCTGGAAAAGGATTGCATTGAAAATTGGCAAAAAAGTGTATTATTGATTATAATAATTTAAAAACTATTTTTCTGATGTTCAATCAACATTTTTACTTTTCCTGAATTTTAAAGCTTTATTGTGACGTCACTCAAGAAAAGAGTTTTATACCTATGTACGCACTATAAGTGCGTATTACTACCCTCTCTTCCTTTCCACTACCCATTTAAAACGCGTACTAGTACTCATTTAAAGTGAGTACTAGTACTCATTTAAAGTGCGTACAAAAGTACTCACTTGTACGTGAGTAAAAACGAGGACAAGCAATGTACGCACTTTAAATGAGTACTAGTACTCACTTGAGATTTGCAGTGTATTGACGAAAATTAACAAAATAATAAAAATTATAGCTAAATTCCCAGAACTTTGGAAACATCCCTCGTAGATATATTTATAAAAAAGCGCGGTGGAATTTTGGATACTTCTGTTTAGCAATAAAATGTTTTTTACATGAAGTGAACAATATTTACTGACATCCAATACCAGTCTTTAACAGATTTTAATAACGTGAAATTCAGAATTAATCCCCAAAAATAAAAGTCCATGTGAAATTTTCAGAAAACACAATGTAGCATGTTTAGTAAATGCACTCAAAATGCTATCAACGTATCAGATTCCATGTCATTATAACAGTTTTCCGGTGTTGTGTTTGGAACGGAGCGAAGCGAACCGAAGCGGATCGGAGTGGAGTGTATCATTGTACGTTTAGTGAAAACATTTAACTTTAGGCTAGTCCTGAATTACATAGGTTAATCCTGTCGCTCCTCTGGGACCTCTTGCAATTAATTCTAAATGGAACGCCAGGATTAGCGACTGTAATTGCATGTCTATTAAAATTGCGCTTTAAACATATTTACGATTATAAAACTAACCAAGAACCAACACAAGTTCATAAAACGTATCTGAACAATGTTATTAGCAATAATTACGTTGATTGCATAAGCGTAGTGAAAATATCCATGCGAATTTTTATTACAATGAATGTTATAAAAATTTCAAATTGATAAATATTAAATACCCCTTCAAACAATAAAATATTTGAGAAAATATATCTAAAAATTGATGTGAAGTGTGAATATTCACACATTTCAGGGTTTCGCAGGTATATAATAAGTGAAGGCGGTATGCTGAGTGTGTAGGACAAATTTTACTTTGTAGTAATCACGGCAAAATGAACGATATTTTTAAAATAATTTATCGTCTGTTAATCATATAATAAGACTGGTTATTAAATTTACGCTCTTAAAAATTAAATACAACATTTGTCAAAATTAAACTAGAATTTTGACAAAATAATTTCAACATAATAAAAATGCAAAAAAAAAAACAGAAAAAATAAAATTCGCTCCGTACTCGAACTCGAAACCCTTCGTTTTCCAGCTTACGACACCAGTGCTCCAACCCATTAAGCTATCGCACGCCTTGCATGTGAGTGTCTTACATTGGTATAACTTTTGTACTTTGTGAATAAAAAACCACAAAAAATGCGTTATTTTACGAAAACATAATCTGATCAAAAATTCCTGTTGTACTATTTCGGTTCACACCAATATACATTACTTTTTTAGATTTTTAGTTTAAACCATCTGGGCTACAGGGTGTGGGGCAAATTTTTTTTTGCACAATTTCGCAAATATCGCATCAATATAATTTATTTTGCAAAAATAAAAATTTGTTCGTTAATCCACGTACTAAGGGATTTCATTTGATACCCTACTCAGAATTTAAAAAAAATATTTTTGTTTTCGATGAGCACATATTTGTTTATATTTTTAGGGGGGTATGTTTTTTAGATGTTTTAGTATTTTTCCTATGTGCGGGTCAAAGAGTTGTATTAGCATGCCAAATTTCAACTCTCTAGGTTTAGCCGTTTGGCTACAATTTTTACCGAACAGACAGACAGACAGACAGACAGACAGACAGACGACAAAATGACGGTATAAGGGTTTTTTGGTCATACCAACAAAACCCTAAAAAACAATTAAAAGACTTAAAAAAACTTATTGGCTGAAAACCCAATGTATAGTTTTAAGGAACTTTTTGAACTTTTTATAACTTCTGTGTATCAATTATCATTTGTCATGTTATTATAATTTAGATGATTGACTATCCATTAATGATTATGTATTGTATGTGGACAATAAATAAGAGACCGGGAGCTCATGACATTTTTGGTCTCCGATTTCATACAGCATGCCTTTGGAGGAGAGAATATTTACCCTATGACAACAAAAAAGGGATGGTACTAAACCCCTGCACGCTTTCCGGTCATAGGGAAAATTGCATTTCCACTTAAACACAAAATTTTTGTGCTTTTCTCTGATTTAATATTGCTTGCCCTTTTGTCAAAAGAAAGTTATAACAAATTTAAAGTCTTTTAAATATATGCATGCGATTCGGAGGGTCCCAAAGGGCTCAAACGATCATGTGATCTTGTAATAAAAAAATATGATTTTCCGCGTTTTCATACAGCATGCCTATAATCAAAAGACTTTAAATTTGTTATAACTTTCTTTTGACAAAAGGGCAAGCAATATTAAACCAGAGAAAAACACAAAAATTTTGTGCAAGTGGAAATGCAATTTTCCCTATGACCGGAAAGCGTGCAGGGGTTTAGTACCATCCCTTTTTTGTTGTCACAGGGTAAATATTCTCTCCTCCAAAAGGCATGCTGTATGAAATCGCAGACCAAAAATGTCATGAGCTCCCGGTCTATATCAATTATCATTTGTCATGTTATTGTAATTTATGTGATTGACTGTCCATTAATGATTATGTATTGTATGTGGTCAATAAATAATTATTATTATATTATTATTTATTATCTCTATGGTTCTTGCGCTAAGATAAATAGGTTCGTTTTTTAACGGCCGTAGAAATAATTTTAGATACTAAAATATTTTTATAGTCCTTTTATCCCTAAGAATGAAAGTGGGTAGACATAATTTAGTGTAACCCTTTGTTCAGTTCATTTACATGTCCTAATCTTAAGTTAAGCTGTAGCCCTGACCGGTATTAAGGGTTGAAGCTAAAAACAAAACTCATCTATCGGAGAACATAGGAATTGTCGGGTCTGCGTTACGGCCATATTATTCTGAATTGCGATCCCGGAGCTCTAACTCCGGGTGAATACTGTGGCTCCCGGAGTCCGAACTCCGGGCGCTATGTCCGGCGGTGAATGAACGTTTCCTGTCACTGTTATCCACTCCGCGTAATCCGGGAAACAACCAACAACACTTGGAAAGGGATTACGTTTTTACGTTTTGCTTTAAAATTGGATTTAGTATATGATACTAGATTTAATTATTTTGGGGGTTATTTGATTGATTTAATTTGATACTTGGATTATTATTTCATTTGTAAAGACCATAAGTTATAACAATAACCATAAAATAAAGCCATGAAATTACGTTCAAATTAATTTTAGGTTTTTACCATTTGCTTATTGATTGTTTAAACAAAAATGCTAGTTGTAAGAACGATGTTCTTCATAATTCAAATAAAATTAATTTGTAAGCTTCTTAATTGCTTAATTTTTACCGACCGCCAACATATATAAGGGAGGTATTGTGATCATACCGATTTTGACATTTCGAAATTTCAAAGGATCTCCACGAATTGAGGTCTCTATATGACATTTTAACTATTTTTAGCATGATGTCTGTTGGTCTGTCTGTCGGTCCGTGTACACGTGCAGATCAAATTCGGCTAAAAGGATTTTTATGAAACTTCATATTTAATATTTTGACATCGTTCGGCCCAATTCTGTAAGCAAGTAACTACGAAAAAGTTACAATAAAAGTTGCTAAATACAAGGTCAGTAACTATTTTAGTAACTTTTACGAAATTCGTAAAGTTGCTATGAAATTAGTAACTAGTTGCTAAGAATTATGGACAGTTATTATGGATAAGAACTAACAGAAAGCAGTTGCTATACTTAGTAACTTCAAAATAACTTGTTAAAATCGTGTTAAATCGCAATTTCTCTGTTTAATAATGAATTATTTCAAGCATTTTACAATGAAGGGCAACATAGAGACAATAATTATAGAAGGATTTTTATTTTATTTTCTGTATAGCACAAAATTCTTCGAGTTCTTTATTTCAATTTCTATTTTTTTTTTTTTTTTTGTTTATTTACATTTTTTTATAATAGTATAACAGTACAATATTTTTTAAATGTATTAACTACGACTGTCAATAGAAGCCGCGCACAGAAGGGGGTGGTCGACGAGTTCAGACCCCCTCCCCCAAGGATTTGAAAAATCAAATACTTATTAAATAAAAACTAAGCGATTGCAAATAAGAATCACCTTTTTTATTACTAAAAATTAAATTATAATCAAAATTAAATAAATATATAAACCCAGTCCTCTCCATAAAAACACAACAATACATTTGTATTATATTACAGATATTTTTTCGAAATGGACCCTTCCCAGATCAATGTTTTAAGTGCGCGCCTGTTCAATGGCTATCCGAACTTCTTTAACTGTATTTCACCCAATTCATTTAAATTTGGACTATAACTTGCACCACCACATAGAAAACAGTAACCACATAGCACATCACCACAGCACCACCACTCGTTCCTGTCAATTATTTTTTAAACACTCGTATCACCGACCATGACCGGGTTATTTGCCAGGAAATTCAACAGAATTTCCATCTGTTTGCAATTCTTTTTCTGATTTTGTTTATAAAACATTTTTCGTTTAACCTCAGAAACTCACAACATAGCTGTCAAACTCAATTAAAAACGAATACCTCGCCTGCGCAGAACGTAATCTGCTTCTAGCTTCACGGTTCTTTGTAGCAACGTTACTAAATATAACTTGTTATAAGAACGTTGCTTGTGCTTATGCTTGGAGAATACCAATTGTTTGGCGATTGATAAGAAAGTTACTATAAAAGTTATTTCGTAGCAACATTACTCAGTAGCAACTAACCTAGTAACTTTTTACAGAATCGGGCCGAATGGCACGAGTTGATCAACTCTTGGTAAAAATCGGTTAACTCTTACGGAACGGTGCTATTTAAAATGTACCCCACAAAATTTAAATTAATTTAAATAAAATGGTCGTTTTTGAGTTTTATAAATACCATAAATACTTTATTTACCTA
This sequence comes from Liopterus haemorrhoidalis, assembly GCA_963971575.1. NCBI lineage: Eukaryota > Metazoa > Arthropoda > Insecta > Coleoptera > Dytiscidae > Liopterus > Liopterus haemorrhoidalis. Next base: position 70,061,869 of record OZ020613.1, read on the forward strand.
CTTATGAAACAATGTAGGTAAATATTTTTGTCATTTTTTATTTCAAACACCTAATATTAATTAATTTATTTTTCATGAATTTTATTGGTTATTTTTAAGTAAAGGGCGGAGTCAACTCGGGTGAATTCCCTGATATTTGCAAAGCAGCTACGCCTAAACACCCGATTCAGTATGATTCTGTACGTAACAGAGAACAGACGTATTAGGTTGGGCGTATACTATGCTTTGCAAGAAATTTAGTTGGTTAGTATGAAACAGGATATTATGAATGTTGGACGTATGAAAAAATTGCAATTGAAAATATTTCAGCTAAAAAACATTTTTAATATATTCCATAGTAAACCTGAATACAAATTATTAATAAATTATTTATTTACGACAAAATAAAAATGGGGTACATTTGTACACCACACCGCAACCAAAGGACACTGTAACGAAAGGGTTGACTATAAATGGGAGTTTACTTGTGTCGGTTTTAAGATTTTGGCGATAATTTCACAACAGAGAAATATTTTTAAAAAATGTGTTTAACAAAAGTTGAAATAAAAGCAATATCTAACAACTGTTATTTGAGATATTTTTTGTTAAAGCAGAATAAATTAAACAAGTACTTTGTGATGGCGGTCGGTCCTGTGGTGGTCACAGCTATTTTTTTTTTATTGTACTTTTAATCCTAGTATATTTAACAACGTAACCTGGCAAAATCTGTTTTCTTATTTTCAAGATATTTTCTCTAAATTATCCAATTAAATTTTCATCAAATTTCTAACTTCATTTCCATATCTTGAAGTAAAAATAAAAACAAATGAAAATTAATTCCGCAAGAAATTTCAAGTATAAATTAAATACTTGGATAGAAGTCCGATTTTAAATTTCATTATACCTTTAAAGCCATATTCAACGGGCGCATTTTCAAAAAAGATTAAAACTTTACAAAACGGTCTAGAAACTGAAAATTAGGTAAAGAAACAGTGCGATAAAGTTATCGGCTTAAAACATAGCCGGCTGGATGAGGCGGATAAAAACTCACAGACTAATACTAATTAATTCAAATTACTGAAAACTGCACTTATACCCAACGATCTCACTTCCATTTCCACTTCGCTACGTAAATACTAAATATTTTCATTTGTTTTTCCGGGAAATGTCGATAGATGGAAGCACTTAAAACGATAATGTCGCTCGAATATTAACACAATCATAATTAAAGTAATATCGATAAATTATAAACCAGAATTTGTACTCACGGAATAGAGAGTCCATTGAAAATGTTCCACTCACCTGTAACAAATACAAAATTATTATTAACAAATATATAATACATAATACAAATATATAATACAAATATATAAGGTGTCTCAAAAGAAATTTTATATTTAGTGGATCGATTAAAAAAAAAGTAAGCCGTATATAGAAAAAATGTTTATTAATGATTAAAATACATTTTTTGGGGATTTATTTCTTAAAAATAATATCGTCTAAATGTAGACCCTCGCGTTCTCGGCACTCATTTAATCGAACAGTAAAATTACTTATGACGTCTCGGCAGGTGGACTCAGGGATGGCTGCCATTTCGTGATGGATATTTTCTTTCAAATGCGCCAGTGAAGTCGATTTATTGGCGTAAACTTTAGATTTAAGATAACCCCATAGGAAAAAGTCCATAGGGGTTAAATCTGGACTGCGTGGAGGCCAATTTATGTCACCTCTCCGGGAGATCAATTTGCCTGAGAAAATTTCACGAACACGTGGCAGAGACATATTGGTCGTGTGTGAAGTTGCTCCGTCCTGTTGGAACCATGTTCCTTGGTTATAGCCAGGAAAGTTTTGCAGTTCAGGTACCAAGAAGTTGTCTAACATCTCCACATAACGCTCTGAATTCACTGTAACTGCACGCCCCCTTTCGTCTTCAAAAAAGTAAGGGCCGATAATTCCTCGCGCTGTCATCGCAGCCCATACGGTCACTTTAGGCGAATGTAGGGGTTTCTGATGTTTGCGTTTCGGATTCGTTGCACTCCAGTAGCTGGAATTTATACTTGCATATATACAGCTTGGAATTTTTTGGTGGGCGGTAGGGGTTTTGTCCAATGCTGGCTACTTTCCGTTTTTTTTTTTTATTTAATTGGGCAATATAATACCGGGCAAGTTGCCAGACAAGTTGACAGTCAAGTTGCCCGACGACTTGACAGTCAAGTTGCCCGACAAGTTGACAGTCAATTTGCCCGACAATTTGACAGTCAAGTTGCCCGACAAGTTGACAGTCAAGTTGCCAGGCAAGTTACTGGACAAATTACAGGACAATTTGCTGGACAAATTGCCTGTTAAGTTTCCTGGGCAAGTTGCTGGAGTTACCGGGCAAGTTGACAGTCAAATTGTGTTGACAGTCAAGAGTTGTGAGACCAGCCTTAAAAACTTCTGAGAACTATACTGTTGTGCATTTACCCATCTTTAAGTTTAACGAAGTTACAAAATAGCCGACCGGCGTAGCGTAGTGGTAACACATGTGCTCTACGTTGCTAAGGCCTCGGGTTCGAATCCCGTTAGACATGAAATTTTTAAGTAATAATTGTCCTGGCTAATTGCCAAAGCAGCAAAGGACATAAAAAAAAATAATAAAAATTTTAAAACAAAATATTTTTAATAAAAAATATTTTTAATACTGCAAATTGAGGTTTTGTTAATTTCCCTAATTTTAACATAATCCACAAAAAAAAATTAATTCCCCTATTAATTCATATTTTATCGGATTAACCCTGCAACCATAGAGATAAGAAACTTAAGAGCAAGTAATGAATACAGAAAAGCGGCAGTATTATTTTCTAATTATTCTGATAGAGATCTAGTGACGTCTAGTGATTAATTGTTGTACAGCTCCACGCATGTGACGGGTGATGACGGGGGGGGGCTCTAGTAGGGTGCAAGTTGACTTGCGTCATATACACTGATAAATGACATGTAGGGTGAAATGGCAGGCGGACACAGATATTTTCCTGACGGACCAGGGGAAGCAAGATAACTGATAATGCTAAATACAAGACAATGACAAAAAATTGAATAGAACCACAACGGTATAATGTACTGTTGTGGTCCTTCTATAACATACAGAGATATAATTTACTGTATAGAAAAAATATTATTCAAACCAATTCTGTAATTCAGTTACTATAGTTACAGTAACTAAATCATTATGAGCAAAATTAGTTGATATGGGGGAGTCATGGGATTTTTACCGACCGCCAACATATATAAGGGAGGTATTGTGATCATACCAATTTTGACGTTTCGAGATTTCGATGGATCTCTACGAATTGAGCTCCCTACATAACGTTTTGACTATTTTTAGCATGATGTCTGTCCGTCTGTCTGCCCGTCTGTCTGTCCGTCTGTCTGTCCGTCTGTCTGTCCGTCTGTCTGTGTACACATGCAGAGCGAATTCGGCTGAAAAGATTTTTATGAAACTTCATATTTAATCTTCTGCCATCAATGGCACAAGTTGATCAACTTTTGGTAAAAATCGGTTGACTAAAAATGGGAGTTTACTCGTGTCGATTTTAAGATTTTTGCGAATATTTCACAACAGAAAAATATTTCGAAAAAATTTATTTAACAAAAGTTGCTATAAATACAATAACTAATAACTTTTATTTAAGACGTTTTTTGATAAAACGAAAAATTTCGAAAATATTTTGTAAAATTCTTATTTATTTATTCCTACTTATATGTAACGTTTCCATGGTCATGATTAATAATATCTCTGTTAGAAAATATTAGGTCAAGTTATTTCTACTCTGCTGCTAGAATGTAATTTATATAAGTAATTTATGATGGCGGTCGGTCCTGTGGTGGCCACAGCTGATTTTTTAATTTGTTTTTGGTAAAAATCGTATGAAAAATATTTTTTAAAACTTTTCTGTTCCTTAATCTACATCTTAAGAGCTTCCTTTTGATACCACACAATACAGGCTATTCTAAACGTTTAGGCGGAACTAAATGGGAATTTCGTTCTTTTAGGTTGTCACGAGAAGGGACCTTGCTTTGGTTATTTCATGTTTCACGTTTGGTATGTGAAAAATTAAAATTCCAAAAAGTGAAACCATGGAAACGAATGATGTTTGTTATAAATTATAATACATTTTTACATATTTTGAAGAAAAAACCAGTGGCGAAGGGAAACCTCCGCTAGACTTGACCACCCATAAAAAAAAAAAATATATATATTTTTTTTTAATATTCAGATAAATCTTCAAAAATACATCAAATTATGTTCTATACAAATTTTTGTCCAAGGCTTGGTTTACTAGTTACGAATTAATTATCATAACCATGGAAACGTTACATATAAGTATGAAAAAATTGAGACTTGGAAAAAAAGGAAAAATTTTAAATAATTTTACAAAAAAAATTTCAAAATTTTTCGTTTTATCTAAAAACGTCTCAAATAATAGTTATTAGTTATTGCATTTATAGTAACTTTTGTTCAATAAATTTTTTCGAAATATTGTTCTGTTGCTAAATATTCGCAAAAATCTTAAAATCGACATGAGTAAACTCCCATTTCTAGTCAACCGATCTTAATAAAAAACAATAGGGTTCTTCCCATTTAATAGGAGAATTTTTTAGTACCAGAACGAATTCTCTAAGTTGAACCGTTCTTGAGTTATCGTGTATACACACAGACACACAGACACACAGACACACAGACACACAGACACACAGACACACAGTCACACACACACACACATACGGACGGCACTTCGAAAATAGGTTTTTTGCATTCCCTGGACCATGAAACGTGGTCATCAGTCAAAATCTCGACATCGAAAATTTTCGCGATTACAATACTTGCCCCTTATATATTAAGGCCGGGCAAGTAAAAATAAATAAATAAATGGGAAATTTTTATTAAGAATGACAAAAAATTAAAATGCAATGAAAAGGACATTTTATAATGACAATCAATTTAATCTATAATTTGCAATGTGAGTATGATTTAAAAAGCTTAAACCAAATGACCAAAAGTCCGAATTAATAGATAAAAATTACTAGATTTCAAAATCTAGTTACGCGTAATCGTTTGGAATTGGAGACTTAAGATGCCCCTTCCTCAAGAATCAATTTTTTTTTCACTTAACACGAACATTATCTTTCAAAGATGGAAACCAATCGTTTGGCCCTTTTTTCAGCTTAAGCCCCACAAGGCCCATAAAGCTTTATATTAAATTTATTTATTATAATATTTATATTATATTTCATCTTGAAAATTTAGAATTTTTAAAGTGGTTTTTAAATTTTTTTTTGTATTCTGGTCGCCAAAAACAAGTTTTTTATGCACAAAAACCAGCGAAATATAATAGTTTTTTTACCAGTCGTAGAAAAAATATTATTTAATAACAGTTCATCTAGAAAATTTCGATTTTTTAAAGAGGTTTTTAATTTATTTTTTTTTGTTTTCTGGTCGCCAAAAACAAGATTTTTATGCACAAAAACAAACGAAATATAATACAGTTTTTTCACCAGTCGTAGAAAAAATATTATTTAATAACATTTCATCTAGAAAATTTAGATTTTTTAAAGAGGTTTTTAATTTTTTTTTTTTTTTTTTTTGTTTTCTGGTCGCCAAAAACAAGGTTTTTATGCACAAAAACAAACGAAATATAATACAGTTTTTTTTACCAGTCGTAGAAAAAATAATATTCAATAATAATTTCTGGTACGGTAATATATCGTGGGTAAGTTTTTGTAGAATTTTTAGTAGGGCAGGTTTAAAGCAGACCTTCTGTTTTCCATAGTCCTAACAACGTAACTTGTTAAATATCCTTTATCAGGATTGCCTAACCTTTTTAGATATTTTAATATTTATGAATGGTGAAAGTGAATATTTAAAACGTATCAATTACGGCTTTTAATAGGATATAAACGTTACCGTATTTAGTCATTATCAGGTGATTATTTAAATTAATTGCTTTATACATTTTACGACAAGTTTATTCCGGTTCGAGTCAAGGGTGCCGGATATCCTTATGTCCCTAGGACTACACTTCCTCGCGGATACTTCTAAACACATTAAATCCTCATATAAATGTTGATTGCTCAGGAGGGATGCAATTATAAGAGGCATAAGTGTTAACAAAGCTAGCGAATGTAGTGATATATTGCACATTCATCCAAATGGTCCAAGGATATTTACTGAAATGCCCAATGAAATCAAAGAAAGAATCTTCATTTGAATACCTATAAAGCCGCACAATGGGCCGCCGCGCATGCGTAAACCGTCCGTGCGTAAAAATATTCATAAGATCGCCACTAATACCCTTTTCACACTAGAACTTTAAGATCGGATGTTAAAGTGAATGTGTCTTTAAACGCTAATGTGAAACCATATGGCCTCGTCTAAATACAAGCGATGTTTAAGACAGAGATCTGCGTCTTAAACATCGTTCGCATTGCCAACATAATTTCTACTATAAAAAAATACTCTTTGAATTTGTGCTTTCAACATTTTATATTATCATAAACAAGAATACTGTATTATATCGACGTTATAAGAAGTTTATACTTTAAGATTAATAAATAAAACACTCGGTAAGTTTCACAAATATCAGTTTAATATACTCTATACGTATTTCGGCAGTGACGCCATCTACAGGAGTTTCAATTACAAACTAAACTTATTTTTTAACAAATACATTCAGTGGGAACAAATATTATGGTAGGGAATACAAGTGTAAACCATATTAGCAGATAAAAAGAGTTGTAAACGTCAATCTGGTCATTCATTAAGGGAATTCCAGAGTTAATATTTTTGTGAATTTCTCGGTATTCTAAAAGGTTCAGTTTAAGGCTTTTATTGTGTATGTGTAGGATTTTGAAGTCGTTGATGGAAAGGTTATGATTATTGGAAATCATATGTTCTGCTATGTTGGACTGTTCTACTTTGTTATTTTGGATGGCTTTCAAATGTTCACCAAATCTTGTAGCAAATGTTCGACCAGTTTGGCCTATATATATTGTTGAGCAATCTTGACACGATGCTTGATAAACTCCACTTTTGTTGTGTAAATCAGTTTTATCTAGTTTAATATTAACGAGTAAATTTTTAATTGTATGTTTATTATAAAAGGCTGGGGTTATATTTGATTTCTTTAATTTTGATCCTATTTTGAAACTAACCTGGCCGTGAAAGGGTATTTTTTTATAAATTTTTGTATCAGGTATACTTGGGGGATAAAAATATGTTAATAAAAGTTTTTTGCGCTTTTTTCTAATAATTTTGTCAATTTCAGCCTTGTTATAACCGTTATTAATAGCAATTTTGTAAATTGTTTGTAATTCCTTTTTTGTAATTCCAGTTTATACTTATTGTTATAATAAAATTATTTATTTTAATAATGTGTTTAATAAAATACAGAGCTACAATAATTGAGATAAAATGTATCGACTTACATGTTAATACAGGTGTAATATATTCTTTATTGTAGTGCCTTTTTTGTAGAATGAAATGAAATATCCTTAATTGTTTATAATAATTCAAAATGTGCGTCTGCGCGTCTACCAGTTCAAAACTGGTAACTTCATGACGGTAACTTAAGGACAAAATTACTGTAGCTGATGACAGCACCAGAGATTTAAACATCAAGTGTGAAAGCATACCGATGTTAAACATCGGGGGACTTTAAGTTCACTCCTCTTAAAGTATGAAAAGGGTATAATTTTTATTATTTTATTTCGATCTTCAAAACTAATTTGGTACGGATTATAATATAGGTTTTCTTCGGAAACCCTGTATCTAATTAAACAGAATTCAAAATATATTTTTGTATTTTATGATCCCTTATACTCATTTGAATTTTCCATTCATTAAAATTCCCTTTGCCTATGTAAATAATATTCTTGATGTTAACAGGATAAAACTAAAACATCTATTCACAAAAAAATATAATGTAACAGGAATAAAAGTATGTAATAGATACAATTTTTTGTCCTCCCCCAACAAAAGTCATAATTTCATATGGATTTTTAACAGTTTTTACATTACCAGTAACATAAAGCTGCACGTTATATGGCAAGGATATGAGATTACATCAAAGCTCGACGGCGATGTCAATGATGACTGTGGCGCATTTTTAAAAGCCAGATTTTTAAAAGCGAACCTTTACCACATTCGGCTGTTGCATAATTTATACCAGTAATACGTTACACTGAGACCTCACATATAAAGACAGAAACGACATATTTTTTTAAATGACTTGAAAATTTTATGTTTCAAAATTGAAAAATGATGAATATAATTCTTGTTGGATGTATCAAAATTATTTCGGCTTGGTTTAAAGCAAGGATTGAGAGCTTTTTGGAACAAAGGACCATTAAAATAAAAGCCCTATAAACCAATAAATATGAAGTTTTAAATTTCGTTTTAAGTTCGTACATTTCAGGGTTTTGTAGATATTTAATAAGTGTAAGAAGGTCAATATTTCTTTTTTAATCATCAAAATCAACAGTTTTTTGATAATCATTTCTAATCGTTAATTGAGTACTAAGAGCTTTCATTAAATATTATTTTTTCTTAAATAAATGTAGAGAGCAATTTTCACATATTTCAGGATTTCGTAGGTATTTAATAAGTGTAAGAAGGGCAATATATTTTTATCAAAACCAACAGCTTTTTGATAATCATTTCTAATAAATGATTGAGTACTAAGAGCTGTCATTAATCACTATTTAAGCCGGTCACCGTGGTGCAGTGGTTAGCGTAACAGTTCACTAACTTCTGGGCCATGGGGGCTCGGGTTTGAATCCCGGTTTTGGCATGGATATTTTGAATTATCCAAAAAATGTACAGTCATATTCTGTAAAATTTCCTAAATAAAATTGATTCTACTGGATAATGGCCTTAGTAACTAAGACCAATTAAATTTTTTTTTTAAATAATAAAAAAAATTTTAAAAATAAAATAAAAAAAAATATAATTTTTTCTTAAATTGATGTAAAGAGTAATTTTCACATATTTCAGGGTTTTGTAGGTATAATAAGTGTAAGAAGTCAACAGAAGGCTACATAAAAAACAACAGTTTTTTGATAATTATTTTTATTCGTTATGAGTATGAATAGCTTTCATTTAATATTCACCGACCGCCAACATATATAAGGGAGGTATTGTGATTATACCGATTTTGACATTTCGAGATTTCGATGGATCTCCACGAATTGAGGTCCCTACATATAACGTTTTGACTATTTTTATCATGATGTCTGTCGCTCTGTCTGTCTATCTGTCTGTCGGTCTGTCCGTCCGTCCGTCTGTCTGTCGGTCCGTGTATACGAGCAGAGCAAATTCGGCTAAAAGGATTTTTATGAAACTGCAAATTTAAACTTTTGACATCAATTACACGAGTTTATCAACTTTTGGTACAAATCGATTTTAACATTTTTGCGAATATTTAGCAACAGAAAAATATTTCGAAAAAATGTATTAAACAAAAGTTGCTATAAATGCAATAACTAATAACTTTTATTTGAGACGTTTTTTGATAAAACGAAAAATTTCGAAAAATGTTTGTAAAATTTTTTCATACATGTAATGTTTCCATGGTCATGATAAATAATATCTCTGTTAGAAAATATTAGGCCAAGTTATTTCTACTCTGCTGCTAGAATATATTTTATACAAGTGATGGCTGTCGATCCTGTGGTGGCCACAGCTGATTTTTAATATCCGATATTGTGGAATTGCCGACGCCATATTTATCAGACCAATAACTTCCTGAGTCACCTCATTTCAATGCACTGAAGATATCTAATTTGTCTTTTAAAGATAGTACAACACGTTTTTCTTTTCGATGACATATCGGTAATATTAAAATTAAATATTTAAATCGCACGTCCAGACACGTCATGATGTGAAAACCGATACACAGCGAATTCGTAAAATAATTTCCTCCTTTAAAAGAATCCGGATAATCGAAAATTCGGATAATTGAGGTCCGGATAATCGAGGTTCTACTGTAATTATAATGTCTATATAAATACAAATTGTAAGAAATTATAGAAAACTGTAATCTAATCAAAATAACAGAGCAGCACATATTCCAGCAAAATGCCTATTGAGTGAATCTTCACTGAAACATCTCCATACAGAAGTGAATATATTTGTTACTTGTTATGATCTGACAAGTTTTCTAAGACGGTTTAGTTTTTAGTACCTTTCACTGGTACCTCTGTGACTTATTCTCCCCAATTTCTTATTCTGTTATTCGTCGTAAAAAATGCCGTAAAAAGCCACATATTTTTGAAGGAATATCTCATTTCAGCTCGAGTCAAGGTTTCTTTATTGTGTTTCAAGATACCCGTACACACAAAGTCACTTTTTGGTGTTCATCTGTTTCGCCTCGTACATTTCCGTAACCATTTCTTCCTCAGCTCATCAGCAAACCAAATGACAAATGATCAAAAGTATGGATTTTTTTATATCAAACCAAATTTAGCTTACAACGTAAAAAAATACACATTTTATAAATATTTTTTAATATGTTTTACTTGTTTTTTTTAGTTTTTGTGAATATGTTTTACAACTAATAAACAACAGGATTAGTTTAAACTAACTAAGCCATCACAGAATTTCTGTGCAAGTAATTTATTAATTTTATTACTCTACTAGTTGGAGTCAGTGGTGGTTCCTAATGTAGAGCACCATTGTAAAATTATGGCAACTCCATCATAAATTAATTATTGAAAAGCTTTAGTTTTCTTTAACAATACTGATAAATGCAAAACATACACTCGTTTAAGTACGGAACGCTGTTATTGCCATACAATTTTTACTTTACGCAGATGATCTTAAAATATTTTCCAAAATAACTTCTATTTCTGACTGTCACCTACTACAAGCCGATCTGACAAGATTATACAATTATTGCCACTTAAATAAATTATATCTAAATTTTTCAAAATGTTTTCACATTTCATTCACTAGAAATTTTAATAAAATTTTATTTGCTTATAATATAGATACAAATATAATTAAAAATGTTAATCAGGTTAAAGATTTAGGAATAACTATTGATTCAAAATTAATATTTAATATTCATATAGATAACATTACCCGGAAGGCTTACAAAATGTTAGGATTTATAATAAGAACGTCAAAACACTTTAAAAATACCAAATCCATTTTAACATTATATAATGCCTATGTTCACTCACAACTAAGTTATTGCAGTACAATCTGGAATCCGCAATATGAGAAATACATTTTTAGGATAGAGAGCATACAAAAAAAATTTGTCCATTATCTAGCTAGGAAAGTACCTATATCAGCTGCCGATTACATTCATCGCTGTTATTATTTTAACATGCTCACCCTCAAAGACAGACGCTCTATATCTGATGTAGTTGCTATAATAAAATTTTTAAATGGTTTATTTGATTGTCCGCCGTTACTATCACTTGTTAATCTTAACGTACCTTCTCGTGATTTTCGAAACAAAAATTTAATATACCAACCGTTTGCCCGAACTAATTCTAACTTAAATGCTCCACTTATAAGATTTCCGGCAATACTAAATCAATTTCAGCTCATGTTGATTTTGATATTTTCTATAATAACCTAGAATATATAAAAAAAATTATGTGAAGTGTGAATTTTCACACATTTCAGGGTTTCGCAGATATTTAGTAAGTGAATAATGATTATTTGGAATACCAAAACAAATTTTATGTTAAAATATATATTTTTTTTTGTTAATTTTAATTCGAATGCCTAATATCATTATGTAAGTTTCTAAATATGTGCAGTATTTTTTTTTATATAGCAAGGTTCAATAAAATTTTGAAATAATTCCTCTTAGATAGATATATAATCTAAAAATATTAAGTGAAGGCGGAATGCTGAGTGTGTAGGACATATTTCGCTTTGTAGTATTCACTGTAAAATGAACAATATTTTAAAAATAATTTATCATCTCTTAATCTGAGAGCTTTAAAAACAAATTTTATGTTAAAATATTTGTATGTTAATTTTAATTCGAGTGCCTAATACCATTATTTAGGTTTCTTAATATGTGCAGTATTTTTTTTTTATATAGCAAGGTTCATTAAGATTTTGAAAATTGCGCCTATGGCTTCATTGGTTGTTTCTAGTCATAGCTCCTCCCTTTGATTTCGTGTACATTCAAACAGAATTAAATTATAATTTCAACAATTTCCACTGTTTATTAAATTTACGCTTTTAAAAATTAAATGCAACATTTGCCAGAATATAACTAGAATTTTGAAAAAATAATTTAAACAAAATAAAAATGCAAAAAAAAAAATAAAAAATAATATTGTCTCTTCTCGTGGGATTCGAACTCAATTTATTGGGCAGAACGCTAGTACCGTAACCATTGCACCAAGATGCACGTTACAGTTTAGTGTGTTATAAAACTATAAGTTTTCAACATTATTAGCAAAAAAACACAAAAAATGCTTTTTTTCCAAAAACATAATCTGATCAAAAATTCCTGTTGTACTATTCCGTTCACACCAATGTACATTACTTAGAATTTTTTCAGATTTTTAGTTTAAACCATCTGGGCTACAGGGTGTGGGACAACATTTTTTTTGCACAATTTTGGCAAAAATCGCATCAAAATAATTTATTTTGCAAAAATAAAAATTTGATCGTTAATCCACGTACTAAGGGCTTTCATTTGATACCCTACTCAGAATTAAAAAAATATATTTTTGTTTTCGATGAGCACATATTTGGTTATATTTTTAGGGGGGTATGTTTTTTAGATGATTTAGTATTTTTCCTATGTGCGGGTCAAAGAGTTGTATAAGCATGCCAAATTTCAACTCTCTAGCTTTAGCCGTTTGGCTACAATTTTTACCGAACAGACAGACAGACAGACAGACAGACAGACAGACGACAAAATGACGGTATAAGGGTTTTTTGGTCATACCTACAAAACCCTAAAAACATATTAAAGTTCACTATAAAAGCTTATACATTCTATAGATGACTTTGTTACACACTGTCAAAATTAGTCTGTCTTTCTTTTTTTTTTATCTTCTTGTTATACATATATATATATATGTATAGTCGTTATAATTTAATGTAACAATTTGTAAATTATGTCGTTGTAGTGTTGGGTTTGTCCCGTTTACAACGCCGCCATCTTAAATAAATAAATAAATAAATAAATAAATAAATACATTTGATGCGACGAAGCCCGCTTTGTATTTATTTAGACAGGCGAGCCAAATAGAAACTGGCTCCATTTTCAGGCAGTTTGTAGGCCTCCACGGAGAGTTGGCAGATAAGAGAGGGTGGTCAAATATATATGTCTGTTTCAAATATACGAGGTCTGTTCAAAAAGTATTAATTTTGTGTTTTTTTCAAAAATTATTTATTTATTCATGAATATCTATTTTGTCCCCTTCAAAGTAATCCCCACCAGATATTATACACTTGTGCCAACGTTTTTCCAAATCCTCAAAGCACTTGAAAAAATCATTTTTTGTGATCTTGTTCAGCTCCTCCTTCGATGGCGTCTTTATCTCCTCACTCGTAGCGTAGCGTCGTCCTTTCATGGGCCTCTTCAGTTTCGAGAACAAGAAAAAGTCACAGAAGCCAGATCTGGGGAATACGGTGGCTGCGGCATTATTAGTGTGTTGTTTTTGGCCAAAAAATCGCGCACAAGCAACGATGTGTAGGCAGGGGTGACCCGTCTCATGCCCAAATCATTGGTAAAAATCGAATGGCACGAGCCAATCGATATGTTTAGGTCCTCAGCAACTTCTCTAACGGTGATTCGACGATTGGCCAATACTATTTTCTTCACTTCATCAATGTTTTCGTCTGTTGTTGACGTGCTCGGGCGTCCGGCACGCTCTTCGTCGTTCACATCTTCTCTGCCTTCTGAGAACATTTTGTACCACCGATAAACGTTGCTTTGGTCCAAGGTAGCTTCACCATATGCCACAGTCAACATTCGGAATGCGTCCGTGCACTTAATTTTGTTTTTCACACAAAATTTGATACAGATTCTTTGATCCATTTTTTGGTATAGGCAAAAATCGAAGACGAGCCAAAACACGTGCAAGCAAAGCAACTGTCAAAAATTAACTGAACATTCAAAATAGCCGAACTTGTCGGCATAAGTGAGAGACATGAGTACCAACATAACGCCACAAAAAAATCGAAAATCGAATATACGTAACCCGCGGAAATTCAAATTTTGCGATAGTTTTTGAACAGACCTCTTATATCTGAAACATTTCAAAGTCTCAATAATGAGAAGCTAAAAGCTGGCATTTTTGACGGACCACAAATTAGAAAATTAGTGAATGATCCACATTTCACTGTACATATGGATGATATTGAGAAGAATGCATGGCAGTCTTTCGTGGCCCTCATCAAAAATTTTCTTGGGAATAAAAAAGCCGAAAACTATGTGGAGGTCGTTGAAAATTTGATTAAAAATTATCATCATCTGGGGTGCAACATGAGCGTGAAACTTCATTTTTTAAACAGTCATCTTGACAAATTTCCTGTCAATCTTGGAGATGTTAGTGATGAACAGGGTGAACGTTTCCATCAGAATTTAAAAGAGATGGAGAGACGTTATCAAGGAAGGTGGATACTCACATGATGGCTGACTACTGTTGGAGTATTAAAAGAGACTTATCGGGAATGGTGCACTCCAGAAGATCTTACAAACGACCATTTAATCCTTAAATTATTTTGTATTTTTATTTTAACACTCCTATGAATTAAAATGTATTTAAAACTGTTCTCATTTTCTTTCTTTCACTATAAATAAAATTTTAAGAATATTTTATAATTATTTAGTCCATATTGTTCACCAAATTTATACCAATTACAGTATCGACGTCTAAAATTAAACGATAGAAGCATTATTTGGCCGAAAATATGTATTTGTTGTAGAGCAAAAATCTGAAGTGATAGGCAAAAACTGATGTGATATTTGAGTTCAGCAGCAACAAATTAGTAAGAAACAAGTCTTAGATGTAAGTCAGCAATAATTGTGTTGACCAGTGTTATCTATGGAGTACCACAGGGTTCAATTTAAGGTCCAATAAGGGTTTCAGTGAGTTTATGCGGAACCCATTTTCCTTCTTTCTGGGTCTTTCCCATCTCATGTAGGCGTTTGGAAATCGTTTGCTACGTTACTTCTAACTATTCATGTGTAATGGAAATATTTTACTTGGACAGTTAGAAACTTTATCTGCGAACTAAGATATTATTTTATAAATTAAATTGCGCTATTATCTTAGGAAGTCGAGTATAAAACTAATCTAAATAAAAAGGTTGTATATGCGTAGATTCATTTTTATTCATTATACAAATCTTGACAGCCAAAATTTCTTTTTAAAAATTACAGTGATTTTTCATGAAAAAATAAAGTGAAAATGATTAATGGGGACGGATGTATAATAATTCTCACCCCCCATTTCATTACAAGAAAGTAATAATATATGTCAAGCTCTTAGTCCCCTGGCATATTGCACATAATTCATTAGACTAACTAGAATTGTTAGAGTTGTAACATATGTATAATATGACAGGGCGCGTTATTCCGCCACCGCGGGATAACTGACGTCTTGTCGACGCAGACGCTATTTGCGGCGGAGCGCGTGAATACGGCGTCGGTCTGCGGCCGTTCAGCCACTCAACTCACCCCCCCGCCATCACTCACTGCAATAGTTACACTCATTAAGATTCGACTTAATTTCAAAAAAATTTGAAGTATGAAGTTTCATACATTTTAGGGTTTTGTAAGTGATAACAAATTGAATATTTACATTGTACAGAAGGTGGCAAAGTGGAATAAGTGGATGTTTTAAGTTTTTAATAAACAATTTTAACTCCGAAGCACCCCCTAGAATAGAAGTGTTGAAATTCCTTATAGCCTATGTTCGAATCCTGGTTTTACCCTATCATCATACCAAATTACCTAAAAATATGTTTAACCTATAACATTTCGATAGATCTCCACGAATTGAGGTCCCTACATAACGTTTTGACTATGTTTAGCATGATATCTGTCGGTCTGTCGGTCTGTCTGACCGTCTGTTCGTCTGTCTGTCTGTCTGTCTGTCTGTCTGTCTGTCTGTCTGTCTGTTCGTCTGTCTGTCTGTCTGTCTGTTTGTCTGTCTGTCTGTCTGTCTGTCTGTCTGTCTGTCCGTCCGTCTGTCTGTGTACACGTGCAGAAAATTCGGCTAAAAGGATTTTTATGAAACTTCATATTTAAGCTTTTGACATCAATAAAAATCGGTTGACTAGAAATGGAAGTTTACTCGTGTCGATTTTAAGATTTTTGCGAATATTTAGCAACAGAAAAATATTTAGTTTTACCCTATCATCATACCAAATTACCTAAAAATACGTTTAACCGTTTTTACGTGAAAAGCAGATAATTTAAAAAAAAGGCAGGCTCACATTTCTTCTGTTCTGAGCCTTTTTGTGGATTGTCTTTTTTACTTTCTTTGTCGCAAATATCAAAATTGTAGACCGTAACTGAAGAGTGATCATATATTTGTGATCTAGGGCTAAAAAGTATACCAATTTTCTAACAAATTATTATTTTTTTCATGTTTTGAAATTTTGAAGTCAAAATTCTTTTGACTCTAAATTTAGCTAAAATATAGTTTTAAATTTTGGGGTGAGGATTATGAAAAAAATATGCCTAAAATACTCACGCTTTCCTAATTTTTGAGTTAGAATCAATTTGGGACAGTTTTTTTGCCTATAATTCCAAAACATTTACCCAAACTTCAAAATGGACTAAATTTTGTTGATCTATGACCAAAAATACATATTTGTACCAGTTTTTAATAATATATGAGACAATTTTCTTTGCTTAAAAATCACGATTTTTTAAGGTACTGTTTTACTGTTTACGATTTTTTCGATTTTTGGCTATTTTCAAAGGTATTGGATTACACCAACACAGACCTTAATAATTGGTTTATTAAAGCCCAATTTTTTTTAGACTAAACAATGTAGGAGAATTTTAAAAATTCAAACCGCAAATTTCTATCCCGAACCATTTTTACCGACCGGGACATATAAGGGAGGTATTGTGATCATACCGATTTTGACATTTCGATAGATCTCTACGAATTGAGGTCCCAACATAACGTTTTGACTATTTTTAGCATGATGTCTGTCGGTCTGTCTGTCCGTCTGTTCGTTTGTCTGTCTGTCCGTCTGTCTGTCTGTCCGTCCGTCTGTCTGTGTACACATGCAGAACAAATTCGGCTAAAAAGATTTTTATGAAACTTCATATATAAGCTTTTGCCATCAATCGCACGAGTTGATCAACTTTTGGTAAAAATCGGTTGACTAGAAATGATAGTTTATACGTGTGGATTTTAAGATTTTTGCGAATCTTTAACAGAAAAATATTTCGAGAAAATATATTTAACAAAAGTTGCTATAAAAACAATAACGAACTTTTATTTAAGATATTTTTGGATAAAACGAAAAAAAAATTAAATATTTTTCGAAATTTTTTGTATCTTTTTTTTCATACTTATATGTAACGTGTCCATGGTCATGATAAATAATATCTCTGTTAGAAAATATTAGGCCAAGTTATTTCTATTCTGCTGCTAGAATGTATTTTATATAAGTACTTTGTGCTGGCGTTCGGTCCTGTGGTGGCCACAGCTGATTTTTTAAAAATGAAATTTTAAAATTTCTATGAAACAAGTGATGCAAAGTATAACAAATTGTAGGGGAGATGTGGGGACGGTGGCACAATTGGTACAGTGGAACATTTGAAATATCTTTGAAATATAGAATATTTTCATGTCTGTTTGGGTATATATAGGCTCCTCTGGTACTGAGAAATTATACTATCCACATTTTGAGTCTATAAATTTAAGTCCCGCCATTTATGATGAAAATGTTGATTTGAGGTAGACAAACTAAAGTTTATCGTAACAAGAAAATTTTTATTTGAACGAGACGCAACTAAATTAGTAAGAAATTTTGTATTACATGTTGTAAATTGGTCATTTGTCTACAGAGTAAAGCAATTTCTAATGTTCTAAACTATATCATTAATTATATTTGATAAAATGTTCGTGAAAATAGGGTTAGGCTAACAGTGGCACACGTGTTATGTGGATACAGTGGTACAGTGAGCCACAGTACCCACGTACGTGGGTACTAGTTAGAAGAACAATTCCAAGCTGCGCAAAATAAAATAGATCAGAAAATTAAAAGATATTTTTGTAAGTCCACACACATCTGATACTGATGTCAATATTGATGAGAATTCAAATTCAGATGATAATGTTCACTCTGAATATAATTAACATTAAAATAAAAACTATCTGCTTACTGCTTCCAAGGAACTTACCAAAGTTTATTTTTTTATATTAATAATAAATTTACATTTATATATTTATATACATTATTTAATTACTTTTAGTAGTAGTTTGTTCCAAAAAATTTGATTTGTTTACAATATTATTAATTTTTTAGTACCTTCCAGATGATTTATTTTTAAAGACATTGAATTGAAGTTTCAATAAAAATGATTGATACATATACAGATTTTTTAGATACCTATTATATTTACTGTTCCACTGTATCCC
Organism: Liopterus haemorrhoidalis; assembly: GCA_963971575.1. NCBI lineage: Eukaryota > Metazoa > Arthropoda > Insecta > Coleoptera > Dytiscidae > Liopterus > Liopterus haemorrhoidalis. The sequence continues at coordinate 70,080,481 of OZ020613.1, forward strand.
TAATGCTGTTTCACTGTACCCTCACGTATAGGTACAGTGGCACAATTGCAGAGGTCAACAAAAATATTAATTATAAATGGCACGTGATAAGGACATTAATTTTTAACAGGTTATTTAAACAACGACATTATAAGTATTAAGTGGCGAAAAGATTTATTTAAAAAATTCAAAATTGAAGATGTTATGTACAGAAAACCAAAATGTGTGCCACCGTCCCCACATCTCCCCTATATTGTGCTCGTTTTATATGACGTACTGTCACACTTGTTTCTTTGGAGCACTCCTCGCTTCGCTTGTCGTATAACTCATGTGACAATACATCGTCTAATAAAACTCGTATAATAATATGCTATAATCCTTTCGTACAGAGGTTAGAACCTGTGTCGGTTTTGCCAGTGTGTTTAAAATGTTTTAAGGATATTTTTGTCATACCTACCAACTACAAAACTATGAAATTATATTAATTTGTTGGTTGTAAACATCTAATTAATATAGATTTTTAGTGAAGAAATCTGTAGATTTCATCGGTAAAATTGAATTTTTCTCTTCCTGTTTCTGTGAGCCTGAGCGTCGTCGAGCGTCGTGGAGCGTCGCCGGAAAGCGTCTGTGTTTAATGAGGCCATTTTTCTCATAAAAAGAACTAAAAATGTACGTTAATATCCCTCAACATCGAGTATTTGCTATTCTCTCTCTGTGTTTGATTTGACATAATGAGATTTTTTTATTGTCATCATTGGCAGAAAATGCGATTTTATACAACAAAAAACTGATGGTCGGACATTTTCTTTGTTTGAAGGTAATGGCGTCACGTTTTTAAGCTATGAAATTCAGATAAAAAATGTTATCTCCGTGTGATTCCGAGGCTGGTTTTAAGACCAAACTCCTATTAAAACCAGGTTAAATATGAATTCCTACTTTTATTCTTATACTGGCGTTTCTTTATTCTCATTTCTCTACTTATGCTTTTATTTCTTAGCGGCGTTATAGTCTTGTAGGTGGGATTAATGTAAATGCATATTCCTGCTTTAACAATGAATATTATTAAACAAATATTAAATAAATAAAGAAGTAAATAATAGGTTCCCAGAAAAAGTAAGTTCTTCGTTTCTAGACTGTCGGCCATAGATATGGCACATGGTCAGGGTGACTTTTCGACTGGTCCTATGTTTAAACTAAGAAGGTCCTTATTTTCGAAGTTCGAGAGACATTGAATATTACGCAAAATTGCATTAAAAGCATTTTGAATGTCTTCACTTATTTCAATCCTCTTCAAATTAAGTTATGCAATCATACTTAGGATATGAGCACGTAGAAAGACTGGTGCCGGTTAACACATACTTAGAAGGATAGTTTCCGGCGCCCATAAACAAACGCCTATAACCATTATGAATTAGTGAAGAGTTGCTTTCTATAAAAAATTGATGTGAAGTGTGAATTTTCACACATTTCAGAGTTTCGCAGGTATTTAGTAAGTGAATGATGATTATTTGGGATGCCAAAACAAATTTTATGTTAAAATATTTTTTTATTATTTTTAATTCGAATGCCTAATACCCATTATTTGGGTATCTAAATATTTGCAGTATTTTGTTTTTATATATAGCAAGGTTCATTAATATTTTTAAAATTGTGCCTACGGCTTCCATTGGTTGTTTAAGTCATAAACTCCGCCCCTCTGATTTCGTATACATTCAAACATAGAATTAAATTATAATTTCAACACTTCCCACTGGTTATTAAATTTACGCTTTTAAAAATTAAATGCAACAATTGTCAAAATACAACTAGAATTTTGACAAAATAATTTAAACAAAATAAAAATGCAAAAAAAAAACAGAAAAATTAAAATTGACAGGAATCGAACTCTAGTTTGCAAATTACAAAGAAAAGACGAAACGCACTACGCTACGAGCGCTTACTTATCTACTGTGTTACATAGCGCATTAAATATTTAACATATTTTAGTTAAAAACACAAAAAATGCGTTATTTTCCGAAAACATAATCGGATCAAAAATTCCTGTTGTACTATTCCGGTTCACACCAATGTAAATTACTTAGAATTTTCTCAGATTTTTAGTTTAACCATCTGGGCTACAGGGTGTGAGACAAAATTTTTTTGCACAATTTTGGCAAAAATCGCCTCAAAATAATTTATTTTGCACAAATAAAATTTTAATCGTTAATACACGTACCAAGGGCTTTCATTTGATACCCTACACATTATTGTAAAAAAAATATATTTTTTTTTTCGATGAGCATATATTTGTTTATATTTTTAGGGGAATATGTATTTTAGATGTTTTAGTATTTTTCCTATGTGCGGGTCAAAGAGTTGTATAAGCATGCCAAATTTCAACTCTCTAGGATTAGCCGTTTGGCTACAATTTTTACCGAACAGACAGACAGACTGACAGACAGACAGACAGACAGACAGAGAGACAGACAGACAGACAGACAGACAGACGACAAAATGACGGTATAAGGGTTTTTTGGTCATCAATCTTTAGTCTACGCCTTAAGAACTTTCATTTGATACCACACAATAAATTTAAAAAAATATATATTTTTTATAGAAAAGAAAACCAACGCTTTCGAGTAAGAAGAGGTTGAATTTGTCCATAGTATGATCCTTTGAACAGTAGAGAATCTTATAAATAACTATTTTTGAAACCTAGTATTTCGTGTTTTTCAATTTAGTTTTCCATTACTTTTGCTTTCTAGTATTTAATTTTGTTAGGGGGGCATTTATCAGTTAGATTTGTACGTACTCCCCAACTATTCTAAGATGTTAGCTATACAAATAATTGAATTAGAACCTGCTAATCTGTTGGACAAATATAATAATTAGATCAATCCACGCACTGTTAATTGCATAAACTAATTACTCACCAATACACACAACTAATTAACATAAACACGTACTCAGGGGGAACAATACAGGGAGGTAATAAAAGAGATTAAGCCCTAATGTAAAAGTTATGTGAGAAGGGAGTGTTCTCAAGTGGAAATGTTTTCAGATGGTCCCTTCAATGTTTGCTTTATACTTACAGATTGATGAAGGGTTATAATACGTTATTAGGGAACAAGTTGAAGGGAGAACTCAAGATTTATTCAAGTCAAAAAAGATTTACAATATATTTAGTAACCAAGAAAATTCTCTCGTTTTTTTCTCAGAGTTTTATACAGACGAATTACAGACTATGTTTGAAACAAATTCAAATTTAACGTGTCAGCAGTTTGCTGAAAGTTCCAAATAACTGACGAAACAATTTTGCACGGTCTACAAGCTACGATTTGTTTCACAAACCGGGGGCTGTTTCCCGGTGATGATTAATAAAAAACTATTTAAAAAAATCAAGAGGCCTTAGTTTTTGAGTTATAGTAAATTTTAGGTACTATTTTCCAATATAGTCAATTTTAGGTACTTTTTTCCGATTTACTCAAAAACAGTTGGCCAAAATCCAAAATGAACCTTATTTTTGTGATCTACGGCCCAATGTGTATCAATTTTGAGAAAAATCCGAAATATTTTTTTTTGTAAAAATTCGAGATTTCTTATCAAAGGGACCCCCCTTACGATTTTTCGATTTTTTGACATTTTTAAGGGTTTTGTTTAATGATACATGCTTTTGTATAAGATTGGTTATTAAGGCCCCAATTTTTTTCGACTAAAATGTACTTAAGGAACTCAAAAATTTAAACCAGAGGTCCCTATCTTTTACCGTTATTGAGATATAATTTTTTGAAAAATTAAATTTTATTACAAAAATTTCAAAATTTTTCAAATTTTTTTTTTGTTTAAAATGTGTTTTATAATGTGCCTTTACCATATTTCAGACCTTAAAACTTCAAAAATTCCAACCGCAGGTCCCTATCTCTTTTAGTTTTTGAAATACATGTTCATATTTTTTTTGTTCATTTGTTTGAAAAAAAAAAGTTTTCCTAATACAGTCCAAAATATGGCCGTTAGGTAATTTTTGGGTGAGGATTAATAAAAAAATATTTAAAAAAAGCAAGAGGCCTTAGTTTTTGAGTTATAGTCAATTTTAGGTACTATTTTCCGATATAGTCAATTTTAGGTACTTTTTTTCCGATTTACTCAAAAACAGTTGGCCAAAATCCAAAATGAACCTTATTTTTGTGATCTACGGCCCAATGTGTATCAATTTTGAGAAAAATCCGAAATATTCTTTTTGTAAAAATTCGCGATTTCTTATCAAAGGGGTCCCCCTTACGATTTTTCGATTTTTTGCCATTTTTAAGGGTTTTGTTTAATGATACATGCTTTTGTATAAGTTTGGTTATTAAGGCCCCAATTTTTTTCGACTAAAATGTACTTGAGGAACTCAAAAATTTAAACCAGAGGTCCCTATCTTTTACCGTTATTGAGATATAATTTTTTGAAAAATTAAATTTTATTACAAAAATTTCAAAATTTTTCAAAATTTTTTTTTGTTTAAAATGTGTTTTATAATGTGCCTTTACCATATTTCAGACCTTAAAACTTCAAAAATTCCAACCGCAGGTCCCTATCTCTTTTAGTTTTTGAAATACATGTTCATATTTTTTTTGTTCATATTTTTGAAAAAATAAGTTTTCCTAATACAGTCCAAAATATGGCCGTTAGGTAATTTTGGGGTGAGGATTAATAAAAAAATATCTAAATAAAACCAAGAGGCCTTAGTTTTTGAGTTATAGTCAATTTTAGGTACTATTTTCCGATATAGTCAATTTTAGGTACTTTTTTTCCGATTTACTCAAAAACAGTTGGCCAAAATCCAAAATGAACCTTATTTTTGTGATCTACGGCCCAATGTGTATCAATTTTGAGAAAAATCCGAAATATTTTTTTTTGTAAAAATTCGAGATTTCTTATCAAAGGGACCCCCCTTACGATTTTTCGATTTTTTGCCATTTTTAAGGGTTTTGTTTAATGATACATGCTTTTGTATAAGTTTGGTTATTAAGGCCCCAATTTTTTTCGACTAAAATGTACTTGAGGAACTCAAAAATTTAAACCAGAGGTCCCTATCTTTTACCGTTATTGAGATATAATTTTTTGAAAAATTAAATTTTATTACAAAAATTTCAAAATTATTCAAATTTTTTTTTTGTTTAAAATATGTATTAAAATGTGTCTTTACCATATTTCAGACCTTAAAACTTCAAAAATTCCAACCGCAGGTCCCTATCTCTTTTAGTTTTTGAAATACATGTTCATATTTTTTTTGTTCATTTTTTTGAAAAAAAAAGTTTTTCTAATACAGTCCAAAATATGGCCGTTAGGTAATTTTGGGGTGAGGATTAATAAAAAAATATTTAAAAAAATCAAGAGGCCTTATGTTTTGAGTTATAGTCAATTTTAGGTACTATTTTCCGATATAGTCAATTTTAGGTACTTTTTTTCCGATTTACTCAAAAACAGTTGGCCAAAATCCAAAATGAACCTTATTTTTGTGATCTACGGCCCGGCCCAATGTGTATCAATTTTGAGAAAAATCCGAAATATTTTTTTTTGTAAAAATTCGCGATTTTTTTTCAAAGGGGTACCCCTTACGAATTTAAAGTATCTATTTTTTCCTACTTATATGTAACGTTTCCATGGTCATGATAAATAATATCTCTGTTAGAAAATATTAGGCATAGTTATTTCTACTCTGCTGCTAGAATCAAGAGATACTCTACTGAAATATTCATAAACAAGTAGTTTGTGATGGCGGTCGGTCCTGTGGTGGACACAGCTGATTTTTTTTTACTCGCTTTGTAGTAATTGTTATCATGGGTGGCTGCAGTAAGCAATATCATAGGCCGAGGGCTTCGTCCCCGGCCTTAATTAGAAGTGGGGTAGGTAAACTGTGTTTTTAGGGTTTTGTAGGTCTGACCACAAAAATAAACCCTTATAACGTCACTCATGTGTCTGTCTGTACGGTAGAAACTAAACCTAGAGAGTTGAAATTTAGCATGCTTATACAACTCTTTGACCCGCACATCTAAAAAACATATTCCCCCTAAAAATATAAAGAAATATCTCTGCAGATCGGTTTCTTTTTTTTTTAGTTCTGAGTAGGGTATCAAATGAAAGCCCCAAGTACGTGGATTAACTATTAAAATTTTATTTTTGCAAAATAAATTATTTTGAAGTATATTTTTCAAAATTGTGCAAAAAAAAATTGTCCCACATCCTGTAGCCCATATGATTTAAACTAAAAATCTGAAAAAATTCTAAGTAATGTACATTTGTGTGAACCGGAATAGTACAACAGAAATTTTTTATCAGATTATGTTTTCGGAAAATAACGCATTTTTTGTATTTTTTGATTGACAATGTACAAAAGTTATAGTTTTGTAACACTCTATACTAGAAGGCGTATCCTGGTGTAATGGTTATGGTGCTCGCCTCTTACCCAACAAAATAGAGTTCGCTCCCGGCGAGAGGAAATTTTATTTTATTTTTTTTGCATTTTTATTTTGTTTAAATTATTTTGTCAAAATTCTAATTATATTTTACCAAATATTGCATTTAATATAATATTGCAGTGAAAATTGTTGAAATTATAATTTAATTCTATGTTTCAATGTTTATTTGGGGGCGGAACTTATGACTTAAAACAACCAATGGAAGCCATAGGCGCAATTTTCAAAATCTTAATGAACCTTGCTATATAAAAAAAATACTGCACATATTTAGAAACCTAAATAATGGTATTAAGCATTCGAATTAAAATTAACAAAAAAATATTTTAACATAAAATTTGTTTTGGCATCCCAAATAATCATCATTCAGTTACTAAATACCTGGAAACCCTAAAATGTGTGAAAATTCACACTTCACATTAATTTTTAGGGTTTTGTAGGTATGACCAAAAAACCCTTATACCGTCATTTTGTCGTCTGTCTGTCTGTCTGTCTGTCTGTCTGTCTGTCTGTCTGTCTGTCTGTCTGTCTGTCTGTCTGTCTGTCTGTCTGTCTGTTCGGTAAAAATTGTAGCCAAACGGCTAAACCTAGAGAGTTGAAATTTGGCATGCTTATACAACTCTTTGACCCACACATAGGAAAAATACTAAAACATCTAAAAAACATATCCCCCTAAAAATATAAACAAAAATGTGTTCATCGAAAACAAAAATATTTTTTTTAAATTCTGAGTAGGGTATCAAATGAAAGCCCTTAGTACGTGGATTAACGATCAAAATTTTATTTTTGCAAAATAAATTATTTTGATGCGTTTTTGGCCAAAATTGTGCAAAAAAATTTTTGTCCCACACCCTGTAGCCCAGATAGTTTAAACTAAAAATCTGAAAAAAATCTAAGTAATGTACATTGGTGTGAACCGGAATAGTACAACAGGAATTTTTGATCAGATTATGTTTTCGGAAAATAACGCATTTTTTGTGTTTTTAACTAAAATATGTTAAATATTTAATTCGCTATGTAACACTTCAGATAAGAAACTCTGGTAGCTCAGATGGTTTCGTAACGCACTTTGTAAATTGCAATGCGAACGTTGCAGAGTTCGAATCCTGTTAATTTTATTTTTTTAAATTTTTTGTTAAAGCCGGCATTTTATCAAACAACATTTTAATAATTCCTTAATGAAATGTAATATTTTTGTCTCCATTTTAAATGTTATTATTTTCGGAATGAAAAATTTGTGCATTTTACCCGCTTATAAAAAATACAATATTTGGACGGAATGAATATTGTCCCCCTGTATTTGAAGGTATTAAAAGAAATTACTCTATTCAATTCCACGTCCTCAATATTTACATATTTTTTATGATTAAATTCTGAATGTAACACTCTGCGTAAAGCATTCTATTCCATGTCCTGACTCTTAATAACGAGGATAACTCCTTTTTTTCAGGACTGCGAAGTATGCAATATAAAGGAATTAGTCGATCTACTTTTTTTTACGAAATTACCGCTTCTCCTTTCTACCGGTTCGTCCTTTCAGATTAAAATACTTCGGTCGAAGAAATATTTGAATTTATATTAAATATTCCGTTAATTAAAACTGAGCCAGCCACATTTATTTGCCAATTAATGATAATGACCCACCCCGTGTGTTAATTGCTTCAAGAAACGCGAATTAGAACAGAAAAATTTAATCGATTATTTAAATATTTTCAACGCAAAAAACCTTTTTATACTTTTGAATATTACGCAAAATTGCATTAAAAGCATTTTGAATGTATTCACTTATTTCAATCCTCTTCAAATTAAGCTATGCAATCATACTTAGGATATGAGCACGTAGAAAGACTGGTGCCGGTTAAAACATACTTAGAAGGATAATTTTCGGCGCTCATAAACAAACGCCTATAAGATGAATTAGTGAAGAGTTGCTTTCTATAAAAAATTCATGTGAAGTGTGAAAATTCACACATTTCAGGGTTTTGCAGGTATTTAATAACTGAATGATGATTATTTGGGATGCCAAAACAAATATTATGTCAAAATATTTTTTTATGAATTTTAATTCGAATGCCTAATACCATTATTTAAGTTTCTAAATATGTGCAGTGTTTTTTTATATAGCAAGGTTCATTAAAATTTGAAAATTGCGCCTATGGCTTCCATTGGTTGCTTAAATCATAAGCCCCGCCCTCTGATTTCGTATACATTCAAACATAGAATTAAATTATAATTTCAACACTTCCCACTGGTTATTAAATTTATGCTTTTAAAAATTAAATGCAACATTTACCAAAATGTCACTAGAATTTTGACAAAATAATTTAAACAAAATAAAAATGCAGAAAAAAAAACAGAAAAATTAACATTGACAGGAATCGAACTCTAGTTTGCAAATTACAAAGAATCGACGAAACGCACTACGCTATGAGCGCTTACTTATCTACTGTGTTACATAGCGAATTAAATATTTAACATATTTTAGTTAAAAACACAAAAAATGCGTTATTTTCCGAAAACATAATCTGATCAAAAATTCCTGCTGTACTATTCCGGTTCACACCAATATACATTACTTAGAAATTTTTCATATTTTTAGTTTAAACCATCTGGGCTACAGGGTGTGGGACACAATTTTGTTTGCACAATTTTGACAAAAATCGCTTCAAAATAATTTATTTTGCAAAAATTTTGATCGTTAACCCACGTACTTAGGGCTTTCATTTGATACCCTACAGAGAATTTAAAAAAAAAAAAAATTTTCGATGAGCACATATTTGTTTATATTTTTAGGGGGGTATGTTTTTTAGACGTTTTAGTATTTTTCCTATGTGCGGGTCAAAGAGTTGTATAAGCATGCCAAATTTTAACTGTCTAGGTTTAGCCGTTTGGCTACAATTTTTAACGAACAGACAGACAGTATAAGGGATTTTTGGTCATACCTACAAAACCCTAAGAACGTTTCAAATAAAACTTGTTGGTTAAAAAAGAGTTGTATAAGCATGCCAAATTTTAACTGTCTAGGTTTAGCCGTTTGGCTACAATTTTTAACGAACAGACAGACAGTATAAGGGATTTTTGGTCATACCTACAAAACCCTAAGAACGTTTCAAATAAAACTTGTTGGTTATTTAATAGCAACTTTTGTTAAATAATTTCTTTGTGAAATATCTGTACAAAAATCTTAAAACCGACACGAGTAAACTCCCATTTCTAGTTAACCGATTTTTACCAAAAGTTGATCAACTCAAAAACGATTTAACTTAAAGAGTTCGTTCTGGTACTAAAAAATTCTCCTATTAATTGGGAACAGCCCTTTTGTTTTTTATTAAAATCCGAAACCAGAAAAGGAAGTTATTAAACCATAAAATTTAAAAAAATTCGTAACTAATAAACCAAGCCTTGGACAAAAAATTGTTCTGGACATAATTTGATGTATTTTTGAAGATTTAACTAAAACTTTTTTTAAATTTAAAAAAAAAAAATGTATTTTTTTTATTATTATTTTTTTTATGGGAGGGCAAGTCTAGCTGAGGTCTCCCTTCGCCACTGGTTTATTATGAATTAATTTTGAATTTCTAAAGGTAAATTTAAATTCCGCAATTTTAAAACTAAAATTTAAATATGTGTAGTTATTTTGTTGCATATATACTCATTGAAACAAAGTTGTATATTTGATACCAAATAAATGGTTTGAGGGTGAGTCCGAAAAAGTTTGAAATATAACTGTGGGGTAAATGGGGGGGGCCTGCTCTGTAAATGTATTTTCTAAATACATTAATTACTTGCGGCTTCCAGGACTGATACAGTACAGTAGAGAGTCCTGCGGAGGAAGAGATCCTTGATATGGAAGTTGTGTACAACCACGCTTTTTGCAAGGCTTGCAAACAAATAATTGGAAAAAGTTTATATTATTTTTAGAGTACTTCAATTAAAAACATATAGAAATTATTTTCAGTTTTAGTTTAACAAAAATAAAATGTATTTCTGTTTTATAACTTAGAGGTATTCAAAAAAAAAGAAAAAAAAAATATGTAATTTTGACATTTCAGGTTTTCATAGGTATTTAGTAGGTTTGCACCAACAAACAAATTATCCGATTACGGATTAATCGGAAAATACCGATTAAATCTAGTAACTTCTACCGATTGATTGAAGCTTTTGATCATTTTGTTTAAAAATAGCCAACTTCACATTTCAGGGTTTTGCAGGTATTTAGTAAGTGAATGATGATTATTTGGGATGCCAAAACAAATTTTATATTAATTTTTTTTTTTTTGTTAATTTTAATTCGAACGCCTAATACCATTATTTAGGTTTCTAAATAAATGCAGTATTTTTTTTTTTTTTTATATCAAGTTTCTTTAAGATTTTGAAAATTGCGCCTATGGCTTTCATTGGTTGTTATAAGCTCCGCCCCTCTGATTTCGTGTACATTGAAACAGAATTTAATTATAATTTCAACAATTTCCACTGGTATATTAAATTTACGCTTTTAAAAATTAAATGCAATATTTGTCAAAAAATAACTAGAATTTTGAAAAAAAAATGTAAACATAAAATTACAAAAAAAAAGCAAAAAAAAAAAATTGTCTCTTTTCGTGGGGAACAAACTGACTTACTTGGGTGAAAACGACAGCGCAAGTACCACTACACCAAGATAAGCCTTCCAATCGAGCGTGTTACAAAGCTATAACTTGTGTACATTATTAGCCAAAAAAACACAAAAAATGCGTTTTTTTCCAAAAACATAATCTGATCAAAAATTCCTGTTGTACTATTCCAGTTCACACCAATGTACATTACTTAGAATTTTTTCAGATTTTTAGTTTAAACCATCTGGGCTACAAGGTGTGGGACAAAAATTTTTTTGCACAATTTTGGCGAAAATCGCTTCAAAATAATTTATTTTGCAAAAATAAAAATTTTATCGTTAATCCACGTACCAAGGGCTTTCATTTGATACCCTATTCAGAATTATAAAAAAATATTTTTATTTTCGATGAGCACATATTTCTTTATATTTTTAGGGGGATTATATGTTTTTTGGATGTTTTAGTATTTTTCCTATGTGCGGGTCAAAGAGTTGTATAAGCATGCCAAATTTCAACTATCTAGGTTTAGCCGTTTGGCCACAATTTTTACCGAACAGACAGACAGACAGACAGACAGACAGACAGACAGACGGACAGACAGACAGACAGACAGACGGACAGACAGACAGACAGACAGACAGACAGACGACAAAATGACGGTATAAGGGTTTTTTGGTCATACCTACAAAACCCTAAAAATGGTATTATTCTAAAATGAATTTTTGTACTCGTTTGATTAATTGTATAGTTTTATTGATTTCAATAAATTATAGAAATAATATAATAGATTGAAATGTATTGATGTCAAAAGCACAGAGGAATGACACAAAGTTGAGTAAGTACTAATGCAGCCGGATTTATAAAAGTTCCAAGTTATCTACTTATAAGTTTCCCCGAGTTATTTCAGTACAGATTGATACAAACTTTCCTCAGAGATGCCTGCTCGAATTACTGAAATTATATTGGAATACACTAGGAACGTCAATAAAATAATATCAAAACAAATTAAAGAAAATATATAAAAAAAACTTTCCACATACATTCTTTCATTAATGTACATTGATGGGAACCGGAATAGTTCAACAGGAATTTTTGATCAGATCAGTTTCTAGAAAATTATAAAAATTTTCGTGCGAAAAAAATTATTATTTAAAATTTTTTATTGTGTGGTATTAATCGAAAGCTCTTAAGAGGTTGGGTCTGATAACCACATTTTAAACATATATTTGTGATTTTTTTTCAAATCTATGGTTAAATTTATTCATTTTAAAACTAAGTACATATATAAAGTATGTTTTGAAGAAGATACAAAAAAATTTTGAAGGCAAAATATGGCGAAATGAGCCAGCTGTGGCAAATCTTCTCAGACTCCGGGAAAAAAATTAGATTTTGCGGTGACCAGCATAACTCGTCACTGGATCATCGGAAATCAAAAATCCAAAAAGATTTTGTTAGTTTATGAGTTTGCCGAGAAAATGACGTTGAGTTTTTATTTTTTAAATGATTTTTCAGTTTTAAGCGTTACTTAGAAGACAAAAAAAAAATTAATTCCCCCTAAAAAAAAACTAAAAATGAGTATATTTGTGATTGTTAAATAAAAAAAAAAACATGAAAAAAAAATATCTCAACGTCGTTACCTCGGCCAACTCATAAACTAACAAAATCTTTTTGGATTTTTGATTTCAGATGATCCAGTGACGAGTTATGCTGGTCACCGCAAAATCTAACTTTTTTCCCGGAGTCTGAGAAGATTTGCCACAGCTGGCTCATTTTGCCATATTTTGCCTTCAAAATTTTTTTGTATCTTCTTCAAAACATACTTTATATATGTACTTAGTTTGAAAATGAATAAATTTAAACATAGACTTAAAAAAAAATCACCAAACTTATGCTTAAAATGTGGTTTCAACCCCCACCCCCCCCCCCTTAAGACGTAATTAAGGAACGGAAATTAGGATTTTAAAATATTTATTTTAATACTCACATATATTTTTGGCGCCCAACGTGGGACCTAACAAGGAACTCATACCACAGAAAAACAATAGGGCTTTAGGGCACGTAACAACTCAATAATTGATGGTGACCGAAAAAATTCAACAAAATTTTTTGAACAGATTGTTATTTCGAAAAATTTAAATTTTTTCATGAAAAAAATATTTTTTTAAATTGTGCAGTATCAAAAGAGTTCGAATATTTGTAAATCGATGTCTTCGAAGAATCTTTCGCATTTATTGGCCACGTAGAATATCAAACGTAGAATTGGGGGAAAGAACTGGTCAAATGGACATTAATTTGCAAATAAAAAGAAGAAAGTATGGTAGGTTAGGGCACACTCTTCGAAGGTCTCTAATACCCTTTTCACACTAGAACTTTAAGATCGGATGTTAAAGTGAATGTGTCTTTAAACGCTAATGTGAAACTGTATAGCCTCGTCTAAATACAAGCGATGTTTAAGACAGAGATCTGCGTCTTAAACATCGTCCGCATTGCCAACTTAATTTCTAATATAAAAAAATACTCTTTGAATTTTTGCTGTCAACATTTTATATTATCATAAACATGAATACTGTATTAAATCGACGTTATAAGAAGTTTATACTTATTGTTATAATAAAATTATTTATTTTAATAATGTGTTTAATAAAATACAGAGCTACAATAATTGAGATAAAATGTATCGACTTACATGTTAATACAGGTGTAATATATTCTTTATTGCAGTGTCTTTATTGTAGAATGAAATGAAATATCCATATTTGTTTATAATAATTCAAAATGTGCGTCTGCGCAGACAGTTCAAAACTGGTAATTTCATGACGGTAACTTAAGAACAAAATTACTGTAGCTGATGACAGCACCGGAGATTTAAACATCAAGTGTGAAAGCATACCGATGTTAAACATCGGTGAACTTTAAGTTCACTCGTCTTAAAGTTCTAGCGTGAAAAGGGTACTAGCGAAGTGTGCCGAAATGCACTAGCATACAACCCTCAGGCAGTAGGCAGAGGGCGACCCAAGAACACCTGGCGTCGCTCAACCCTGCTAGAAATAAATGCATGGAGCTCTCAAAACCAAGACAAAAGACTTTATAACAACATCACCGACTTGAAGCCTATGGAAGATAGACGAGTTAGATGGAGAAATTTTATTGACAGCCTGTGCTCTTTTTAGAAGCAGTCCAAAATCACCCGATGATGAACAAGGCTTGATGATGATGATGAATAAAAATATCGTCCTTTTATAATCAGTAAATTTTTGACAAATAATTTGTTTGTTAAATAAATTATTGATTATCCCTGCCCTGCCATAAAACATGGCCTGAACAGATGAAATCTAGAGTCAGGAAGTAATAATTCGTATCCTTTGACTCGCCATTACCCATGCAAAATTGCAAATATCCCATATAGTACGGTCCTCATAGCATATTCTGTGTACGTGGTCCGTACTGGGAGATTTATGGGCCGCAGATCGATCGCCGTTCACGATAAATTATATAAGAAATGTACGTTTGAGCATTTCAATGTAATCTTATACTATTAATGCTCGGATATACTGCATTCTTCTACCAACATTGCTAACGGGGGCGTTTTTTAAAAGAAATAAGAATGAAATGTCACTATTTGCTTTTATGTACGTTACCAGAATTATATTTTCAAAGAGACAGTTTAAATCAGAAAAGTTAAGAAAAAAGAAATAGACAAGGTGTCCCAAATAACTTGTTAAGCATGGGGATGTCGAGAACGGTAAGAAATACGAGGTAGGTTAAATTAAACTATACCAAATTTACAGCATTAAGAGACCATTTAAACGACTTTTTCGTTTTCCGAAAAAAAAAAAAAAAAAAATACATAGGTTACTAGATACGAACAAAAATGTAAATTTTCCGATCTTAAATTTTTGCTCATAACTTAAACTAAAATTAAAATATTAAGTAATTTTGATGTGTATTTTCTTGAGGCACTTTTTCATGGTCAATTTACAGATTCTCAATTTTTAGGGTTTTGTAGGTATGACCAAAAAACCCTTATACCGTCATTTTGTCGTCTTTCTGTCTGTCTGTCTGTTCGGTAAAAATTGTAGCCAAACGGCTAAACCTAGAGAGTTGAAATTTGGCATGCTTATACAACTATTTGACCCGCACATAGGAAAAATACTAAAACTTCTAAAAAACATATCTCCCTAAAAATATAAACAAATATGTGCTCATCAAAAAAAAAATATATTTTTTTTAAATTCTGAGAAGGGTATCAAATGAAAGCCCTTAGTACGTGGATTAACCATCAAAATTTTATTTTTGCTTTTTTTGCTATTCAACCATATAAAAAGTCTTATTTTATTTTCGTAAAAAATATGAAAAATTCAGAAAAACGTTTTTTGTCTATTAAAATAATTGTTGTATCATAGATAGCTAGTAATAGAATAGAAAAATTATTTATTATAGAAATACAGGTTTTTCCAAATGTTTAGGCGGAACTAAATGGGAATTTCGTTCTTTTAGGTTGTCACGAGAAGGGACCTTGTTTGGGTTATCTCATGTTTGACGTTGGTATGTGAGAATTCAAAATTCCAACATTGAAATCATGAAATCGAATGATATTTACTACCACAAGACCGACCGTCATCACAAAGTACTTGTATAAAATACATTCTAGCAGCAGAGTACAAATAACTTGGCCTAATATTTTCTAACAAAGATATTATTTATCATGACCATGGAAACGTTACATATAAGTATGAAAAAAACAGAAACAGAAAAAATTTCGAAAAATTTTTAATTATTATTTTTTTTATCAAAAAATGCCTCAAATAAAAATTGTTAGTTATTACTTTTATAGCAACTTTTGTTAAATACATTTTTTCGAAATATTTTTCTGTTGTTAAATATTCGAAAAAATATCGACAAGAGTAAACTCCCATTTCTGGTCATCCGATTTTTACTAAAAGTTGATCAACTCGTGCTATTGATGTCAAAAGCTTAAATATGAAGTTTCATAAAAATCCTTTCAGCCGAATTTGCTCTGCACGTGTACACAGACAGACGGACGGACAGACAGACAGACAGACATCATGCTAAAAATAGTCAAAACGTTATGTAGGGACCTCAATTCGTGGAGATCCATCCTCGACAGGTGGACTCAGGGATGGCTGCCATTTTGTGACAGATATTTTCTTTCAAATGCGCCAGTGAAGTCGGTTTATTGGCGTAAACTTTAGATTTAAGATAACCCCATAGGAAAAAGTCCATAGGGGTTAAATCTGGACTTCGTGGAGGCCAATTTATGTCACCTCTCCGGGAGATCAATTTGCCTGAGAAAATTTCACGAACACGTGGCAGAGACATATTGGACGTGTGTGAAGTTGCTCCGTCCTGTTGGAACCATGTTCTTTGGTTATATCCAGGAAAGTTTTGCAGTTCAGTTACCAAGAAGTTGTCTAACATCTCCACATAACGCTCTGAATTCACTGTAACTGCACGCCCCCTTTAGTCTTCAAAAAAGTAAGGGCCGATAATTCCTCGCGCCGACATCGCAGCCCATACGGTCACTTTAGGCGAATGTAGGGGTTTCTGATGTTTGCGTTTCGGATTCGTTGCACTCCAGTAGCGGCAGTTCTGCTTATTTACGTGGCCATTTAGATGAAAATGAGCTTCATCCCAAAACAAAATGTTGGTAAACGTTGAAAATCGCTCAATCACCTGATTTACGAAATTAAACCTCTGACTGGCATCTTGGGGCTTTAATTCTTGCACCAATTGAATTTTGTAGGGGTGCAGCTTTAGTTCTTTGTGCATAATGCGATGTAATGATGATCTATGCACATTTAAAGCACTTGCGCGCTTCCGAATTGAAAGGTACGGGTCGTCACGAACAGACTGATTAACATTCTCCACGTTTTCTACTGTTCTTGATGACCTAGGTCGCCCGGATTTTGATTTATCCAGCGTTCTACCAGTCTCTTCAAACTTTTTAACCCAATATCGAATGAGAGGAATGCTTGGCGCATCATTTAAGTGACGAAAACCTCGAATACTGCAGAATTTTCTACGCGCTACAGTCGCCGAATCACCGTTTTTGTAAAACTCTCGCACTCATAACGCGCGGTCTGCTCCCGAGAAACGCTCCATAGTGACTAAATTCCCAAGAGCCAGGCTACCGATTGACATAACCCCCGCGCCCCTCGGATACGTTGCGTTCACGCAGTAAGCTAAATAAATATAAAATTTCTTTTTAGACACCTTGTATTATACAATAAGCTCTACTTTAAATTTTTGTTTTCATCCTAATACGTGGATCTCCTGAAGTCGTGATAATCTGATAATTTAGAAGTTTACTAAATTTGTTAATTAACAGATATGTATTTAATTGAATTTGTAGATAGATAATACTTTATTTATGTACCTTTCGGTTTAAATCTACATATTTGCATTATTAACTTTATATTTCACATAAAAAACTATAACTATTGCTAACTAGGGTATTTTAGCTTCAAATTCCTTCTTCTCTCCAAGACCTCTTCCATCCATGTCCATCCTTGGCCTGAATCACACAGCACATCTTTTCTTGTCTCTTCTTTATATTTCATTTCTCTGCAATTCTTCACTATGTGCTCTATGGTTTCTCTTTCCTCTCCACACAACCTGCACACTCTTTGTTCATCCTTTCTCCAGTATTCGTTTTCCCTTTCCTCATTTCCACACCTAAATCTCTCTATTATTTTCTTCTTATCTCCGTTCATTTTTGTTTTTAGGTACTCTGGTATCTGTGTCGTCCAAGTTTTTACATATTTGCCGTTATATCTGGAATTTGTTAGGCTCTCGCTTCTTTCTTGCCCTTGGATATCCCTCATTCTATCTCTTATTTCCAGTGTCACATCTTGTCCTCCCAACCTTTTTATAGATATATCCCTTGTTGAGTAGCCGTTATATTCAAGTCTTTTTCTTCTTTTTACTTCCCATTTGGATTCAATCTTTCTTTGCTCCAATTTTCTTTCTATTTCTGCCCAGCATTGGTTTAGCAATTTTTTTTCTGGATGTCTTATTATCCTCTCTTCAAATTTAATTGCTCTTTTTGTAGCTTCTATCTTGATATTGTCAAATTTCACTTCTTCTAATATTTTGTACTGCGGTGTACATTTGTCTAGACCCAATTGAATTTGTATTTAAGTTCATTTAGAATCATATTTAAATTATTACATATATTTGACATTATCCTATACAGAGGCGATGGCCCACATGGCCATTTTACAACCTTCTCTATTAAAAGTTCATGACTACATAACAACTTTCATTCTTATATTTGTTATATTTTATATTTTTTGTGATCTCTAATACAAATACTAATGAATTATTTCATATATTTGACAATATTTACTGCAATTTTCGTTAAAAATATACCAATCTAAAAACGATTTTTGCGTGTTTTTCAAGCGTTCTTAAAGCAAAATGTCACTGGCTTTAAAAATCAATCGTATTCTATCCAGAAAATGCCATAAAAATAATCTTATGAGATTAAATGTAATGGTTCGACAGTAAATTTTATCTAATCCATACAAACTGGTTGAGTTTCACAACATTTAAATTCTAAATACCTGATAAAATAAAGATTGGAAATGTTTAAAATGTTGAATAAACGTTACGACTGCTGTTGTCCTTCGTCCTTCGTCCTGATCCTATGGTTCAACTATAAACCCGCTCTTTACTGTTATACGCCCATAACACTGCTCGCAAATAGAGCCGTTAAAACCCCCGATACGTTCCTTAACCCACATCCTAGAAATTAAAACGACATTTAAACACATAAACTACGAAACACACAAAAATCTGTTTCGGAAAAAAATAGAAAATGATTTATGCGCAGTGACAGCTCATGGAAACCTCTAATGGAGGTGCTACAACCAGAAGTATAATTGAGTACAAAATATGTAAAAAAAATTCTCTTCTAAAAAGCCTCCTTATTTTAGTATTTTTATTCAATGGTCTCTGCAGAAAATTTGATATCGTACATTTTTTTGTATTTATTATATATTGTTTTTGAAGTTCTTTAAAAATTTAAAGGAATTTAAAATACACTATTTTTACCGACCGCCAATATATATCAAGTTCGTTCTGCATTATACTTTTTTGCGAAGCACTACAGATTTTTTGCGTAGTACTGACGTAAAAAGTATGTGAAACACAATACTTTCGATGCTACACTACAAACTACACTATTTTCGGTCCTGTGCTGGCCACAGATGATTTTTTTTTACATCCACACAACATCAAAAAAAATAATGAAACATAAAAAATATAAAAATAGCTCTAGTCAAATGTACACTTCGTAAGCTTTTAACTGCAAACGTGTGCAGTTCCAATAGAAGGTATACCTTTTGTATTCCACAGTAATCCAAGGCAACAACCATAAAAATCGGAGATTTGGGAAACTTCAACACATCGCAACGATAATAATAATAATAATAAAAATAATAATAATAATAATAGCTTGTAGTCCTGATAGTTGGTGTTTTGGGTGGCATGAAAGCCTCCTATCTAAGGGAAATCGAGTCCATTCCCGCCTGTAGATCTTCTGCCAACTCTTTGATCTGCAGGATGCAGAAAGCAGTGCTGCTCGGGTCGCTCCGCATTGTGCGGGCACTGGATCTGGCGTAATTTCCGCGGCTGCATATCGCCAGGGTTTGGGATGCAGTCGTGTGTATTTAGCTCCACTAGTCTCTAGTATGACGCGGCTCAAAAGACATTTTTGTCATCGAATTATCCTGTCCAGCTGAGAAAAATATCACTCTCAAAGAGGACGATAAGAGAACCAAGTACCTGGACCTCTTGTCCAAGCTAAGAAAAATGTACCCGGGTTATTCTGTAAAGCTCGTAGTCTTGATTTTGGGTGTATTGGGTAGCCTTAAAGCTGTTTTTAAGAAGGAAATCGAGATCATTCCCGTCTGCAGACCATCTGCTACCTCTCTGGTCTGCAGATTGCAAAAAGCAGTGCTGCTTGGATCGCTTCGCATTGTGCGGACGCTGGATCTGGTGTGAGCCCATCGGACGCATATCGCCAGGGTTTGGGATGCGACCGATTGCTGGGAAAAAACTCTCTCGACCTTCTCGTGAAGGTAAGAGAAGAGCGTCTCGTCCGTGCCGAATACGTTGCGGGCAAACCTGAGCGGTACTGGCGAGACTACAAACCCCCCTTCAATAATAATAAAAATAAGAATAATATAATAATAAAATATAAATTACATAATAATAAATTATAATAATATTAATAAAACGATGCTGTTCTAAAACCCATCACACAAAACCAGGTCAGTTATTTCTTAATTTTAGTAAAAAATGTTTATTAGTTTCTGGAGCGAGTGTAATAATAAAAGAAATCTAGTAATTACTGCGAGCTCGAGTAATATTACATTATAATCAGAATGCGAGAGTAATATTTCTGTGTTTGACACAACAACATTAAAGCTAATAAAACGAGAGCACTTTACACCGCACTCGGAAATGGAAAAGTTTGTTTTTATTATTCTAAATAAGCAATTTAATTAAGTTTACAAACTTGTAATAAAAATTTATAGCGTAGAAACAAAATGTTGCTCTAAGAACAATGAATAACTTCTACAAGGAGATATTGTGCATGTGCATATCTACCATAGTATAACTACCTACTGTTGAGCTGTTCACTGCTTACCCTTACCAAAGCAAACTTTCAAAAACTTACTTATTAAATTAACTTTAATTAGAAAACTGAATGCTAATATTTACACGTTTTAATACTTCAAAAGTACACACTTCAAAAAATCATTACTAACCGATTAATCTCTTATAGGGCTTCAAATGTGCTGCAGCAAACCGGAACGGTGTTCCGGAATAATGGAAAATAATAATAATATTTATTTCATGCTAGACATCTTACGACGTTTACTTTTGTCACTACATATATGATAAATTCATTGAACAAAAGTAGAAAAACATTTAAAAAATTGAAAAATGAAAATACAATATTAAATACGATAGATAAGAGAAAAAAAATATATGTTTAAAATTAACAAAGGTAGAAAAAATTGATGTGAAGTGTGAATTTTCACACATTTCATGGTTTCGCAAGTATTTAGTACCTGAATGATGATTATTTGGGATGCCAAAACAAATTTTATGTCAAAATATTTTTTTATGAATTTTAATTCGAATGCCTAATACCATTATTTAAGTCTAAATAAGTGCTGTATTTTTTTTTATATAGCAAGGTTAATTAAGATTTTGAAAATTGCGCCTATGGCTTCCATTAGTTGCTAAAATCATAAGCTCCGACCCTCTGATTTCGTATACATTCAAACATAGAATTAAATTATTATTTCAACACTTCCCACTGGTTATTAAATTTACGCTTTTTAAAATTAAACGCAACATTTACCTATAATTATAACACCATTAAAATATTACTAGAATTTTGACAAAATAATTTAAACAAAATAAAAAATAAATAAAATAAAATAAAATTGACAGGAATCGAACTGTAGTTTGCAAGTTAGGAAACAAGGACACTACGCACTACGCTATGAGCGCTTACTCATTTGGTGTGTTACATAGCGAATTAAATATTTAACATATTTTAGTTAAAAACACAAAAAATGCGTTATTTTCCGAAAACATAATCTGATAAAAAATTCCTGTTGTACTATTCCGGTTTACACCAATGTACATTACTTAGAATTTTTTCAGATTTTTAGTTTAAACCATCTGGGCTACAGGGTGTGGGACAACATTTTTTTTGCAAAATTTTGACAAAATCGCGTCAAAATAATTTCTTTTGCAAAAATAAAATTTTGATCGTTAATCCACGTACATTTCCGAATGTACCGAATTGAATCCGCTGTTTACATTCGTTACCCTACTCAGAATTTTAAAAAAATATTTTTTTTTTTCGATGAGCCCATATTTGTTTATATTTTTAGGGGGATATGTTTTTAGATGTTGTAGTATTTTTCCTATGTGCGGGTCAAAGAGTTGTATAAGCATGCCAAATTTCAATTCTCTAGGTTTAGCCGTTTTGCTACAGTTACAGTGGATTGTTGCTTAGTTTCCGGTTCATATGAATAAATCCAATTTTCGTCACCTACAACGATATTGTATACGGATTTTCCAGTACTTATGAAGCGAATCTATACATTGTTGTTGAGTTAGGCCTTCACTTCTTCAATCTTCTTCAATCATTTTGAGCACAACATCGATGTTTTTTTTTGAATCACAACCGATTTTAGTCGACTTTCACGATATTCACTACAGGTTTTTACTAAAATCGTAAAAAATCGTCCAACGAAAACCTTCACGAGTAATATCCATTTTTTCACAAACTTGTTTTTTTTAACGCTCCCTGTCAACAAACTACTCGGTCAATTTATAAGCTGCCACTGATTTCACAATAACAAATGTCAAATTTTACGAATATAGTAAGGACACATTTCAATATAGCCATCTAGTGGTCATTTGTAAAAACATAAAATGTAATCCTCGTACTTATTAAATACCCACAAAACCGAAAATTTTGTGAAAATTCTCACTTATTAGATTTATTTACTTATAAAAATATTTATGTGTGATTTATTTTATATTGTGACCAGTTTTCTACTTTTATATTTTATTTATTTATTTTTTATTAATTTTGACTAAATATTTTCTAACATGCACTCTCTGACATCTATTTATGAATTTTTATGTTCTTATCAGGTACCCATATATTTTTATTTATGTATTTATTTCTTTATTATCTTTTTATATTTCATATATTTTTTATATTTTATTTATTTTGTTTTTACATTATACTTTCATTCATTTTTAATATAATTTATTATTGTTACATTTCTATATTACTGTTGTATCCACTACTTATACTATGCATGTATGATTCTATTGTAGCTCCGATGAAGAATAAATCTTATTCGAAACTTGTCAGCTGATTTGATTGGTTTTCATTGCTGTCCGCAACCCGTACAACCTCCTTCTTAAAAATATTTATGGTTTAAAATTTTGGTTGCATTTTTAATTTAAAGTCCCTAACGCATGCTGGAGGCTCCTCCCTAGCTTTATGCAGTACTGCATATAATGTGGATTATTAAAATTCTAGATCCTTTACCCTCTGATATGGTAAACTCAAAACAAATATCGGTCCTTTTGAAAGAATACTTGTTCCACTCCACTGGTCGTACGCGCCTCTGTCTACGATCCTTTACAATCACAAAACTATTTAATGAAACAAAATAAAACAAAGTTTACAGTCGAACAATCACAAACAATATTGGAGTCGCGTACGGCCTGACTACCGCCACTACCGCCATGCCGCTATGCCGCCCGCCATGCCACTATGCCGCCGAACACCAAGGGAGCATACACTCACATCCAACACTAGCGCAAGGGAAATATATTGAATTATACACTTCATATGTGCCATTGAATATTTGAAGACAATTTTAAGTTCAAAGTCAATAAGGGATGACTAACGTTTTATTACATTTCTCAACCCCAACTTGGGATATTTCAAAATTATACTTCTAACAAGTAACTAGTTATTAAAAACGGATCCTAATTTTATGATCTATAAATAATTCAAATATTACCTATGAAATTTGATATTTTTACCTATAGAAAAATCAATCATTTACCTATAGATAATTAAAATATGATCTATAGTAAATTATTAGTTGACCTATAGAAAATTATCAATTGATCTATAAATAAACTATCTATAGACAGTAGTGACATCTATTGACTCGTAGCGTTATGATAAAACATAACCTAACTGATGTGAATATAACTTTAAAATCAATTGTAAACTAACAGGTTATTTGAATGATTCATATATCTAGAGTTTGTTTTGTCATTAAACTAGAAGATGGGTAGTTCGCTTCGCTCGGCTTCTTCTAACCAAACCCTTATACCCTTTTCACATTAGATCTTTAAGACGAGTGAACTTAAAGTTCACCGATGTTTAAAATCGGTATGCTTTCACACTTGATGTTTAAATCTCTGGTGCTGTCATCAGCTACAGTAATTTTGTCCTTAAGTTACCGTCATGAAATTACCAGTTTTGAACTGTCTGCGCAGACGCACATTTTGAATTATTTTAAACAAATATGGATATTTCATTTCATTCTACAATAAAGACACTACAATAAAGAATATATTACACCTGTATTAACATGTAAGTCGATACATTTTATCTCAATTATTGTAGCGCTGTATTTTATTAAACACATAATTTTACTATAACAACAAGTATAAACTTCTTATAACGTCGATATAATACAGTATTCTTGTTTATGATAATAAAAAATGTTGACAGCACAAATTCAAGGAGTATTTAATCGGAAAAACGATTCATTTTCACTCAGTGCATTACCTTTATAATATTAAAACTAAAAATGATTTGAGACGTTAAATTTAAAATATATTTGTTAAAATAAATTTTCCGATTTCTTATATAATATAAAAATACGCATACGGAAAAAATGGACACGGATTAATACGCACACGGAAAAAAGCGCACATGAAAAAAGCGCACACGGAAAAAAGCGTACTTAGACTATATCTCAAATCAATTTTAAATAAATCGTGAGAAACTATTACACAGTAAAATTTAATTGTTAGCCCGCTTTAATATATTGCGTACACATTTGTAAGGTCAAACCAGATCTGGTTATTTTGGTTACTTTTATAGTGTAGTACTAACTTTTAAACGTAAATTTGTTTCAAAATATTACTTACGCTGTAAAACCTAATTCAGATTGATTGGTTATGATCATTATAACTAAGATATCATTTATCTTTATGACATATGTCAAATGGAATGACATTTTAAGAAAGTGAAATTTTTTACCATGTTTTAATACCAACATGACACACAATTTCAAAGGTGCAAACTATTGAATGTATCAATTTGTAATTTTTACCAAAATATTGCAAATATTTTGAACCAATTTTAAATTTACACAAATAAGTTGTCACATAGTGGCGCTGATATGAATGACCAAACTCGGCCGGTAATTTTTAGTAAAAATTATTCATTTTTACCAAAGCGTATTTTGCTCACTGCATTATATTTACATTTTTGAAAATTTAAAACGTTAATCGTAGAAATAAAAAAATACTAAAGCATTGAAAAAAAAAAATAATAAAGAAAAGAAAGTCACATTTTTCTTACATACTTTCATCAAAACCAAATATTTTTTAAAATAATTATTTTTCTGCTACTAATATTTTTAATTTATATTATTTTTGTGTAAACATATCAATTAACAACTATTATTATCACGCGTTATATGTCAATATACACTTCGGTAAGCTTCGGAATATTTCGTTACATTTCGGAATCTCGCTTCAAATTTGTTTTTGACGTCATAGCACGCACCCACGCAGGGACACACGTTGGCGTATTATATTATAGATAAATATAAATAAATTTGTTAAATTATAAAATGCTTATCAGGTCTTAATATTGACCTGATTGATTGTCCAACATGGCCCATTACTAGTAATTTACAAAAATTCATTCAAAATAAATGTCTCGACATAGTTGGAAAATATCCCAAATATTTGTAAATTTGTGTCATGTATAAATCAAAATTTTAACAATATCGCAATATATAAATAATCCTACAAAAAAAAAATATTTTGTGTAGAATTAAAAACCATGATAATCAACTAATGTCGAAAATAGGATCAAATATTATAAAAAATAACAAACATGAAAGGGTAACTCATATTAAAATAAATATAGTGTAGGTATAAATATTATAAATTAATATTCTAGAGGTATATTCAAATTTTTTCCTGTCAATAATAAAATTACTTTTTTATGTCATATTCAAAATTACAAAATAACTTTGTGCTTGTTGATGTCGTAACCCAATCTGATATAAAGTGCTCTTAGTTCGACCTCTAGGACTGATTTATTTATTTAAACGAAACCCATAATTTAATATCCCTAACTTAATCGAATCCCTTTTCAATCAATCTCAATAAATAAAGCAGTAGTAAATAACATGTATTCATGCATCAAATTCTATAATATGGTCAGTGATGGCTGAGGCCTCTGTCTCCGTTTATCGGCCCTTTCCCGAGCTTACTCATTCCTTCGTCAGCATTTCTAAAATGGTGTTATTTCTCTTAAGGTCGGATTTCTTTAGATCGTATTCCTGCTCGTAATGGGTTACCTTAAAGAGAAGCATTAAAAGCTTGAGTTAGACACAAATATTTTAAATATTAATGTGAAGTGTGAATTTTCGTACATTTCAGAACTTTGTAGGTATCTATTAAGCCAGGGGTTCTTAAACTTATGTAGTCCGAGGACCCCCTCTTGAACAACATTTTTTTTGTGGACCCCATCTCAACCCTAGGCATTTTACGTCATTCTTGAGACTTAATTTCTGGCTCAATAATCTCATAGGCACTACGTTATAATAAATATTGGCAAAAATGTATCGCTGGTTATTTTAATAAATGGTCTTGCAATCGTCCGTCATTTTGTCGTCTGTCTCTCTGTCTGTTCGGTAAAAATTGTAGCCAAACGGATAAACCTAGAGAGTTGAAATTTGGCATGCTTATACAACTCTTTGACCTGCACATAGAAAAAATACTAAAGCATCTAAAAAATATATCCCTCTAAAAATATAAACAAATATGCGATCGCCGAAAAAAAAATCTGAAAAAAAATCTAATTAATGTACATTGGTATGAACTGGAATAGTACAACAGGAATTTTTGATCAGATTATATTTTCGGAAAATAACGCATTTTTTGTGTTTTTAACTAAAATATGTTAAATATTTAATTCGCTATGTAATACAGTAGATAAGTAAGCTCTCGTAGCGTAGTGCGTTTTGTCGTTGCTTTGTAATTTGCACACTAGAGTTCGATTCCTGTCAATTTTCCTATTTTTTTTTGCATTTTTATTTTGTTTAAATTATTTTGTCAAAATTCTAGTTATATTTTGGTAAATGTTGCATTTAATTTTTAAAAGCGTAAATTTAATAACCAATGGGAAGTGTTGAAATTATAATTTAATTCTGTTTGAATGTATACGAAGTCAGAGGGCGGGACATATGATTTAAGCAACCAATGGAAGCCATAGGCGCAATTTTCAAAATATTAATGAACCTTGCTATATAAAAAAATACTGCAAATATTTAGAAACCCAAATAATGGTATTAGGCATTCGAATTAAAATTAATAAAAAAATATTTTAACATAAAATTTGTTTTGGCATCCCAAATAATCATCATTCACTTACTAAATACGTGCGAAACCCTGAAATGTGTGAAAATTCACACTTCACATATATATATTTTTTTTGCTCTTCACTTAAAGTTTAGAAATATGGATATTTTTTTAGGTTTTCTTGCTCTGTATTTATAGTAAGTTTTAAATATATAATATTTCTTTATAAAAATTATGTATAATTGGACCCCCCCCAAGCCAAAAATCTGTGTGCGCCACTGCTCTTGATAGTAACTGCAAATGCTGGTATAGTCATTAATTTGTAGCAAATATTAATTTATTTATATTAAACAAAATATATATTTATTTATCGGTTGTCCGTCGATCGATCGGCTTCATTATTCTCGTGAAGTATAAACAAGATTTGTGTGTAAGATGATGTAAGTTCCGAGAGCGTGGGTATTTAATCATAGTCGTAGACAAACGTTGTCCAGGTCAAATTCCCTCGGTAAGATAGTAAAGATTAATAACTCGCTGGGAGATATTTGTTTTCGGGAGTTTGAGTGATCGATTCACCGGAAAGTTAGTTGCCTGTTCAGCTCTTCCTCCTGCTCTTCACTGCGTATATACCTACAGCTATTGTATATCATAAATGAAATTCTAATAGTTTTCATCAAAATCTCGTATTCAAGTTGCGCAAACTTCATAAAACTGAAGCTCATCTTGTTGAAATACAAATAGATTTTGTGCGAACGTCTTTTCAAGTTGATAAGTTCGTCCGTATTCAGCTTTAGGAGAGAGAAGCTCGAAGCTCGAGAGAAGCTCCAGTTCTGTTCACTTCTTTGTATCTTGCAATGAGATTTGCGGACTCAGCAGTTATTAAATACAAGCTTCCTTGGATTTCTTACTATCTCCTTCTCACCGGTTACATGTTATTTCGATCTTTAAACAGGGCTGGCGATAGAAATTCTCAAACAAGTTGCAACGTGTTTGGAGAAACACACAACTTTAAACTCGCTAAAATATCTACCAAAGTAGTTTATTAATTTTATAAATTAATTAAATTATTATAGAATATATCTAGTACCGTATATACTAGTAAATTTAAAGTCTTGATACGCTTACACTCTTTTCAAATGTTTCTTCCTTCAAATACAGGGGGACAATATTCATTCCGTCCAAATATTGTATTTCTTATAATCGGGGGAAATGCACAAATTTTTCATTCCGAAAATAATAACATTTAAAATGGAGACAAAAATATTACATACCATTAAGGAATTAATAAAATATTGTTTCATAAGATGCCTGCTTTATCAAAAAATTTATGTGAAGTGTGAATTTACACACATTTCAGGGTTTCGCAGGTATTTAGTAAGTGAATGATGATTATTTGGGATGACAAAACAAATTTTATGTCAAAATATTTTTTTATGAATTTTAATTCGAATGCCTAATACCATTATTTAAGTTTCTAAATATGTGCAGTATTTTTTTTATAGAGCAAGGTTCAATAAGATTTTGAAAATTGCGCTTATGGCTTCCATTGGTTGTTTTAGTCATAAGCTCCGCCCTTCTGATTTCGTGTATTTATAGGAAGATAAATAGCAGTATAGCAGTAATATATTTAGGCACTAATATGATACAGATATTATAACACATGACATAACATATATTTTATATATTTTATTTTTTTACTTGTATCCATGGTATTATATATAAGTTACTTGGTTGTAAGTCCAAGAGCATTCAATTTCAACCATTTCCGCTGGTTATTAAATTTACGCTTTTAAAAATTAAATGCAATATTTGCCCAAAAATAACTAGAATTTTGAAAAAATAATTTAAACAAAATAAAAATGAAAACAAAACAAGAAAAATGAAATTGCCTCTAGGCCGGATTGAAGCCGAGTTTGCAAATTAGAACGCCAGTATTCTAAGCATTACACCATCGAAGCGCTCTGGATTCTGTACTACATAATATTATTAAATATTTTACATGGTCAAGCAAAAAACACAAAAAATGTGTTATTTTTCGAAAACATAATCTGATCAAAAATTCCTGTTGTACTATTCAGGGTCACACAAATGTACATTACTTAGAATTTTTTCAGATTTTTAGTTTAAACCATCTGGGCTACAGGGTGTGCGACAAAAATTTTTTGCACAATTTTGGCAAAAATCGCGTCAAAATAATTTATTTTGCATAAATAAAATTTTGATCGTTAATCCACGTACTAAGGGCTTTCATTTGATACCCTACTCAGAATTTAAAAAAAAAATTTTTTTTTCGATGAGCACATATTTGTTTATATTTTTAGGAGGATATGTTTTTTAGATGTTTTAGTATTTTTTCTATGTGCGGGTCAAAGAGTTGTATAAGCATGCCAAATTTCAACTCTCTAGGTTTAGCCGTTTGGTTACATTTTTTACCGAACAGAGAGACAGACAGACAGACAAACGACAAAATGACGGTATAAGGGTTTTTTGGTCATACCTGCAAAACCCTAAAAATGACACAAATAACTCATTATTAAAATAAAATTATGCCATTAGTTACCCATCTTAGAGATTTCTAAACTCCTACAAGTCTTTTTTTTAATAAAATTAAAATGTGGCCGTAAAACGTTGTACAAGCTGCGTCATTATATGAAGATGGCCGCAGTATTGAAATATTGCTGGTGTTTTAGATGTAGCTAAAAACTCTATTAAATCGTCATCAGCGAACTGGTTTCTAAATAAAAAAACCTGGTTCAAATCATCCACAAGCCATAAGCTAAATGATGATCTAATTTTTCTGCGCGATAGTGAATGGCTTCCAAATTTTCTCACACGATCGAAATTTGGCAATTTCATCATGAACTGTCCAAAGACGACTGAGAAAACAAGGGCTTGTATCCAGAAGACCTGGAACTTTCCAGGCTTTTTTCGCAAATTATCGAATTGGAAGATTGTGTTTCGCTGGTGAGCATTTGAACTGACTGGACGCAAACTATATATTGTGCAGAAATGAGTGGCGGTTGAGTTTAATTCTCCAGATGGGCGAGAACGAGTGTTTTGAAGGCCTAGTAATCTAGGGACTTTATTGAACAGAGGCACCTTAAGTCGTGAGACAAATCATACGTCTGTTAACGATGTGGTCAGAAATACAGAACAGGAAATGGTGAAAGTTAAAGATTGGTTCACTTCAAACCGACTTTCCCTTAATAATAATAAAACCCAACAAATGATTTTTTCACTTAACCGCAATATTGATATTAATATTCAGTTCGGTGGGCCAATCAAATTTCTTGGGATTTATATCGATAGTCAACTTAGCTGGCATGATCACATTGACTATTTGGCAAAAGTTCTTAAAAGGGTTATCTATGCGTTCATCAGGCTGAAAACGTCTGTGTCTTTTGATATGCTGCGTATGTTCTATTTTGCTGCTTTTCAGTCGCGTTTAACTTACGGCATAATTCACTGGGGTTTAAGCTCGTCTGTCAACAGAATTTTCTTACTCCAAAAACGTGCTGTAAGAATCCTGAATAATGTTCCTAACAGGCACCACTGCCGAGAGCTCTTTAGGAAATGTAGCATTTTGTCTTTTTATAGTCTTTTTGTTTATACTTGTCTGGTATACGTTAAAGAAAACCCGAACAGATATGTAACCGTATCCTCTAGACATGTCTACAATATTCGTTCTGCTGGCAACATCAGACTACCAAGACTTAGATTGTCTAAATCTAGGAATGGTATTTTTTTGGCAGCCACTTTCTTTAACTACTTACCAGTTTCTTTAAAAAAATTGTCAATTAGATTGTTTAAGTTCAAAATAAAAAAAATTCTTATTGAGAATTGTCTCTACAATTCGGACGATTTTTTCAAAATTAATTTCAGTTCCTACATCTAACAGTAAGCTGTTGTTTTTTTGCTCTACCATTGTTAATTTTATATATATTTTTTTCCCTCTCTTTTCTATATTATTTAATATTGTATTTCATTTTTCAATGTTTTCAAATACTTTCTACTTTTGTTCATTGAATTTATCATATATGTACTGACAAGTGTAAACGTCGTAAGATGTCTAACATGAAATAAATATTATTATTATTATTAAACAATATAAGGCATATTGGAGATAGTCAAATAGCATTGCATATGAGTTTAGTAGCGTTAGCCATCTGTCAGAAATTTGATAAATCCAGCCTGGATAAATCCAGTTAAAATCTATTTTCCAATCGTATTAGAAAATCTAATTTACTTATAAGGAGTAACACCTCCTGGCCTAAATTTTTGTGTGGTTCGTGCGAAATTTCATTAAGACATAATTCCATTGTATGTTAGTTTATTGATTGTCAAGATTCCATTGCAGAACTCTCTCATCAAAGTCATCACAAATTACTATCTTAGCACATTATTATCAAATGAACAAATTCCTGAACGAACCGTACAATATTGTACCTAACTTCGTATGGAGGGGTTGTAACTCGCTCTAATCGGTGGAGAGACTGAACTTCTGCCACGATTATCCACTGCATGTAATTCAATAAGTATGGATCTAAACTAACACACTGTTTCAATGGGGTAAACTCAGCATAACATATGTTTGTCGACCAAGTTATCTGCTGACAGATTTCAATCATTAACCACGACACAGTTATTGTTAGACGTTTCTAAGTTGTTCATTGGCAATTTCTCTTGCATTTATTTAGAATGTTAGGGTATAGCTGTTTCGGAGCGATTTGAATGGTCATCGACCTGGCTTATACCAGTTAATATAAATAAAACTAGTGTTCTTCATCTAGGCATAAACAATCCTAGGTTGCAGTACTACCTTAACGGTATTACTATCCAACAAGTTACTGAACAGGTTGATTTGGGATGGACAATATGCACAAACCTCAGTTGGTCTACACATGTAATCAAGTGTGTTAAGAAAGCAAATAGTGTGTTGTACCTTATCTCTAGAGCATTTGCTAGGCCGTCTCCTGTATTAGTACGCAAAATTTTCACCACATATATTCGCCCACATCTAGAATTCGCCGTTTCTGTTTGGTCACCAAGTCTAAGAAAAGATATTGACATTATGGAAAGAGTCCAGAGACGTGCTACGCGCTTACCATTTGGATTCAACAGACTTCCCTATGATGAGAGACTTCGAAAACTTAATTTGCCCAAACTGGAAAACCACAGAAGTCGTGGTGATCTTATAACTACCTACCGTGTACTCCATCAGAATTTTGATGCTGATCTTACTGGTTTGTTTGTACTTAATGTAGACTCTCGTTTACGTGGACATTCGTTAAAGTTATGTCACGAAAAGTTCCGTAAGAACGTTCGGGACAAGTTTCTTTCAAACCGAGTGTTTAATGTCTGGAACAATCTACCTGGAAGTGTAGTGTCTGCTCCAAGTGTGAACAATTTTAAAAATAGACTGGACCTTTACAATCAGTTGCTACTATCCCCATAAACAGATTTTTTTTGTTTTTGTTCACTTTTTATATTTGTTATTGTTTGATTTTAGTTGTTTATCAAATTGTTTTGTTTCTTTCAACTTTCCTGTATCACAACAAAGTGAAATATTGTAATTTTTCTATAAGAACTTTACAAGCCATTGGCTTCAGTTCTTTTAAATAAATAATAATCTTCTTGTATTAAAGATCTGGTTGCTACTTCACATTCTGAATGCTCAGAATGTGAGGGTAGAGATGTTTTGGAGCACTCTGAACAGTATCCAAGATCCAGAACCAATGCAACCACTTGTACAAAAGATCCGGTTACTACTCCACAATCAGAATGCTCAGAATGTGAGGGTAGAGATGTTTTGAAAACCAGGACATATTGGTATTAAGGGCAATGAAGTGGCTGATTTCGCTGCAAAAGCCGCCTTCCACAGATCTATGGTTGATGACCTATTGTCTGAAACATCTGGTGGTAGCTAAATGGCAACATGTTTGGACCAACATGCAGAATGTTAAGTTGAGACAGGAGAGGTTAAAACCATGGGGTTCTTCCTGCAGGATTAACCACAGGGAGGAAGCCGCCATCACACGCCTCTGTACAGGTCTCTGTTGGTGGACCCATGGACACCTCCTTTTAAGTGAAGAGCCTATTTGTGAGATCTGTTTGTGTTTTGCAATTTATTTTAATGTGTTATTTGTAATTTTGTAACTGTTCTTTTATAGCCTAATTTATTAGCAAACTGGTCGAAATTTTTTTACAAGATTGGGAGAGCATTTGAAAGCCATTTAAATAAAAAATCAGCTGTGTCCACCACAGGACCGACCGCCATCATAAAGTACTTATATATATTACATTCTAGCAGCAGAGTAGAAATAACTTGACATAATATTTTCTAACAGAGATATAATTTATCATGACCATGGAAATGTTACATATAAATATGAAAAAATTTAAACTTAGAAAAAATTTCGAAAAATTTTACATAAATTATTCGAAATTTTTCGTCTCAAATAAAAGTTATTAGTTATTGCTTTTATACCAACTTTTGTTTAAAAAATTTTTTCGAGATATTTTTCTGTTGTGAAATATTCGCAAAAATCTTAAAATCGACACGAGTAAACTCCCATTTTTAGTCAACCGATTTTTACCAAAAGTTGACCAACTCGTGCCATTGATGGCAGAAGCTTAAATATGAAGTTTCATAAAAATCATTTCAGCCGAATTTGCTCTGCACGTGTACACAGACAGACGGACAGACGGACAGACGGACAGACGGACAGACGGACAGACGGACAGACAGACGAACAGACGGACAGATGGACGGACAGATGGACGGACAGATGGACAGACAGACAGACGGACAGACAGACCGACAGACATCATACTAAAAATAGTCAAAACGTTATGTAGGGACCTCAATTCGTGGAGATCCATCGAAATTTCGAAACGTCAAAATTGGTATGATCACAATACCTCCTTTATATATGTTGGCGGTCGGTAAAAAGTAGACCACTTCAACATAGCAGAACGGTAGAGTGAGTCAAATTCAACTCCTCTCCAATGATTCCGACTGTCAACCGACGATCTGAACGCACAAGATTCCGGATTCTGTCGACATTTTCATCGGTTCTTGTAGATGAAAGCCTTCCGCTGCATGATTCATCTTCAATCAACTCTCTTGCTTCTGAAAATGCCTTAAACCACACAAAAACCTGGGTCCTTGACAAAAGACTGTCTCTGTAAGCCTCCTGAAGTTTTGCAAAAGTTTCCGTAAGTCTGAAGCAAAACCTGATAGCATTCCGTTGTTCGTAGTGAATGTCACTCATTTTTAGAACGGACTAGAAAAACTGTTTCACGAAAAAAATCGCTAAGGACAACAAAATTATTCTAAGGAGTTCAAACTTGTTCTAAAGGCTTAACCAGTTGCCAGTTCGGTTACTTAATTTACACACCGTATCTATGAATGTAATGGAAACTATCTTGTGCACATATTAATATTTTTATTCTGAAAACAATTTGCGATGCTTCCTGCCCGCAGTGTTTACCTGGCTTACGACATCGCGGTATATTTACCCCCCCCCCCTCCTTAGCAACTGGCAACGAAGACTACCAACTCATTCCAGGTCTCACAGGAGTTGTATCTGCTAGCACTCCTATCATCTACTTTCATTACAGCTTTGCACAATATCTACAAAAGATTTAATTTTCTCTCCGTAAATTAAGAATTTTTTATTTGTAATTCTGTCTGGATATTTTAAAATATTTTAAAGTGAAATGGGATTCTAAAAGCGTCTGTTTTCACACCTACTTTAGAACATGAGTTCTCAGAAATTGTGTAGATATCATAAGAAAGGCGCACACACAAGAATTTTTCTGGGGGGGGGGGGGTGAAAAGAAGAAATTGTTTTAAATGAAAGGAAATTATTCGGAGAGCTGGTTAAATAGTTTAATTTTATTTTTACCGACCGTCACATATATAAGGGAGGTATTGTGATCATACCGATTTTGACATTTCGAGATTTCGATGGATCTCCACGAATTGAGGTCCCTACATAACGTTTCCACTATTTTTAGCATGATGTCTGTCGGTTTGTCTGTCCGTCTGTCTGTCTGTCCGTCTGTCCGTCTGTGTACACGTGCAGAGCCAATTCGGCTGAAACGATGTTTATGAAACTTCATATTTAAGCTTCTGCCATCAATGGCACGAATTGATCAACTTTTGGTAAAAATCGGTTGACTAAAAATGGGAGTTTACTCGTGTCGATTTTAAGATTTTTGTGAATATTTCACAACAAAAAAATATTTCGAAACCAGTGGCGAAGGGAAACCTCCGCTAGACTTGCCCTCCCATAAAAAAAAAAATAATAATAATTTAATTTTTTTTTAATATTTAGATAAATCTTCAAAAATACATCAAATTATGTTCTATACAATTTTTTGTCCAAGGCTTGGTTTACTAGCTACAAATTAATTATCATAACCATGGAAACGTTACATAAAGTATGAAAAAATTGAGATTTGGAAAAATTTAAAATAATTTTACAAAAAATTTTCAAAATTTTTCGTTTTATCAAAAAACGTCTCAAATAAAAGTTATTAATTATTGCATTTATAGTAACTGTTGTCAATAAATTTTTTCGAAATATTGTTCTGTTGCTAAATATTCGCAAAAATCTTAAAATCGACACGAGTAAACTCGCATTTCTAGTCAACCGATCTTCATGAAAAGCAATAGGGTTCTTCCCATTTAATAGGAGAATTTTTTAGTACCAGAACGAATTCTCTAAGTTGAACCGTTCTTGAGTTATCGTGTATATACACACACAGACACACACACATACGGACGGCACTTCGAAAATAGGTTTTTTGGATCCCCTGGACCATGAAACGTGGTCATCAGTCCAAATCTCGACATCGAAAATTTTCGCGATTACAATACTTGCCCCTTATATATTATAGAATCATAATGTTTCATGTATGGCACAAACCCTAAATTATTATTTTAATTATTATTTTTTCATAAAAATAATAATTAATATTTTAAGTATATTTCTTTAATTAATTTTTCTATCAATAAGAACAAATTCCTAATGCTCATGAATTATTTCAGCCAAAAACAAAAATTCATGCAGTAAAGGGTTAAGCTTTTAAATCCCCCCCCCCCTTCACTACTAGATACCTATAAACCCCTAAATAATCTGAAAATTTACAATGCACTACAATGATTTAGTTTTATTATGTATAAAGCATGTACTGTAACAATTTCTATAACAAATAAAAAATCTCGTTTAGTATGTGCAGATTTAAATATTTCAAAGCGTTGCATTTTCTTATCATAATAGTCGTTTTGCATGTTGAAAAACAATTTATTTAAAAACACTTTAACAATATAAATTCAATTAGCGTTAATTAGTTCAAAAAAATACCAACAGATGTAATAATTTTTACGTTAACTTTATGAAAACAAAAACAAAAACAAAACTTTTAAGTTCTTCGTTTGTGCAACCAGTAATTTAAGTGTATATTAATTAATATATGAGGAGAAGTATTTAACAATACTGTTATTTCCAGTTGATGAACATGGATTCGGAGCAGAATTAATCTAGAAATGATTTTCTCGCTTATTATTTCACTGGCGTTGCTTCTTTAGCTGTTCATTTACAGATGAAAATTAACAGCTACCTACTACGAACTTACCAATTTACTTAATTTAAGAATGGAAACAGAGCTTCAAGAAATGGAAACATAACAGATCCACAACAATATATTACAAACTGCGAAATATTGGTAGCCAAATAAATAGGCCAAAAATTAACTTATACTCTAATATGCGAGATCTGTTCAGAAAATAACCGAACTGTATTTTTTTAAACTTTATTATTAATTTTACAGAATATTGGTCCTTGTCCCCTTCAAAGTACTCCCCCCTCTATTCAAATACTTTTCCCAGCGTTGTTTCCACTTACAGTAGGTGGCCAAATTATTAGGGACAGTACAAATTTTCTGTAATTTTCAAATGAATTTAATGAGGAAATAAGTGGCTTTGGGTCTCGTATTTATTTTTATTCATTAAAGTGCTTTATTTAGAATATAAAACGACATAATTGCTTATTCATAACTATTTATTTTTGTATAAAAAGTGTTAATTTAACAAAGTAAGTAAAATCTTAATATTTTGTAATGCCACCCTTTGCTGCGATTGCGGCTTCCAGGCGTTTGAGGGTTTCTATCAATTGCCGCTTGGTTGTGATGATTTCTTTGGCGATATCCCGCTTTTTAAAATAATAATGATACCAGCAACAAGAATATACAAGAAAAATGCTTTGAAAACAATTTATTTTCTCACAAAATGCATTTAAACTTGAAAATTACAAAAAAAGTGTACTGTCCCTAATAATTTGGCCACCTACTGTATACTCTATCTCTGAAAGACTGATACTAATAAATCATTTTGTCAGGCAGTTACCAGTGGCGTGCACATTTTAAACACGTTTAAATTGGTTTTGTGTATTTCTATATTACTATTTATAATTTTATTAAACGCACGCCTGTGACCATATTTATCATATCATTAAAGGGGTGTGTTTATATTGTGACCATATATTTCCTCAAAATTTTAGGGTCAAATTTTTATGATCTATTGTGTTTAACCCTAGTTCATATTCCCATATAATATGTGCGGCACACTCGGTTGTTTTTAACAATATTTCGTTTCGAACTATTCATATTTTGTCGCTTTTGTTTTACCGCTTCTGTGTGATAATACAATAACTTTTTACAAATAATAAATTTTATTACTATCAGTCTTTCGGAGATAGAGTATAGCAAAGCAGTCATATATATAAGGGAGGTATTGTGATCATATCGATTTTGATATTTCGAGATTTCGATGCATCTCCACGATTGAGGTACCTACAAAACGATTTGACTATTTTAAGCATGATGTCTGTCTGTCTGTCCGTTCGTCTGTCTGTGTACACGTGCAGAGCAAATTCGGCTAAAAGGATTTTTTATGAAACTTCATATTTAAGCTTTTGACATCAATGGCACGAGTTGATCAACTTTTGGTAAAAATCGCTTGATTAGAAATGGGAGTTTACTCGTCTCGATTTTTTGTTGCTATAAAAGCAATAACTAACAACTTTTATTTGAAACATTTTTTGATAAAACGAAAAAAATTTGAAAAAAGTATCTATTTTTTCATACTTATATGTAACGTTTCCATGGTCATGATAAATAATATCTCTGTTAGAAAATATTGGGCCAAGTTATTTCTACTCTGCTGCTAGAATGTATTTTATACAAGTACTTTGTGATGACGGGCGGTCTTGTGGTGGCCACAGCTGATTTTTTTTCGTTACCGTAATTTTTTTTTTGCTTCTTCACTTTCAAAATATTTATGACAATTTTTTTCATTTTGTTACGCTATACTTAAAATTGCAAAATTTTACATTATGGGAATTTTTATCCGTTTGTGGGAATTTTTGTCCGTTTGTGGGAAGTTTTGTACCTAGCGTGGGAATTTTCTTCACAAAGTGTTGGCAACACTGATATCACGAAAACTAAACGCGATGTCAACAGTCCAAGAACATCTTGTTACAGAGGAGGTTATGTACAACGCAATGCTGCCAACCGCATATCACTAAATATGTCCGTTAGCGCATAATTCAAAATGTTCGATTATTTTCTGAACAGACCTCTTAGCAATAAATATCAGTACTATTAGAATTTCTGTTAATTCAGTTTTGAAATTATTTGATGATATCTTTGAAATTTAATAATCTGGTATTAGAGCATCCTTTTCTAATCCCGGTATTTACTGAAAGATGTCACTGTTCCCCCCCCCCTCCAGTTTAAACGCAATTTAAAGATAGAATAAACAAGATTTCCATAGCAAATTGGCTAACATTGCACAATTAACGTTCTTAACGATACCACATAACGCGAACGTAATCTTTCAAACTGTAATATATTCATAAACAAATCTGATAATATACACATTAATCCTTGGCGAGATATTAAACACAGCACCCTGGTGTTAAATAACCAGGGCCGCCCTGTATCTCGCCCCCCCCCCCCCCCACCAGATGCGCGAAGCAACAGAGTCGCACTGAACAACTAGCAACAGTTTGATTTTCACAATGTTAAACTCATAACACACACTGAAACATTGTCTTTCACTTGGCGCTAGAAGATTTTTCCCGGTTCGATCTGGAGTTTTTAGAGATCAGAATGAAATACAGAAAGGACTTAGTCGTCCGGTGAGCAAAACGTTTGACTATTACCAATATGAAAGCCCTGTTATAGAAATAATTTCAGAGTTTTTTAGGTATTTAGTCAGTGAATGATGATTATTAGAAGGCCAAAAGATAAATGCCTATAACACAATAATTAACATTATTTCTTTTGAGACAGTGTTAACCAGATTGCGAAACAGATATAGTTTTGCAGATTTTTTTGGCAAGAATCTCTACGTGCTGATCCCACTTAAGTGCAGGGTCAACATAAACACCCAGAAAAGCAACAGAAGCAGGATTTGAAAAATTATGTTTTTTACAACTAATTAAAAGGTTTTGAGTTTTCGAATTATTGAGGGATAATTCGTTCCAAACAAACCAGTCATTTGCTTTTTCAATGATTATATTTTCATTTATTAAATTTAATGATAGTGAGTGAGAGATTATGGTGGTATCATCTGCATATCAAATAGAATCATTTTCAATGCAATTTGAGAAATCGTTTATGTAGATTAGAAATAAAAGTGGTCCTAAAATGGATTCTTGTGGAACACCTCGTTCAACATTCGGGGTCTCCGAAGATTTATTATTAAAACTAACTTTTTCCGATTGCTTACATATGACCACCAAACTAGAGGAGTTCTAGTGTGATTAATACACGGTAGAAAAAATCTAACTGCAACCTTCTTGTCGTGCATATTGTGTTTTGTAGTGACAGGCATTCATCGTTTGACGTTCTAATTATTATCATTCCCTGACTAAATACCTACAAAACCCTGAAATGTGTGAAAATTCACATTTCACATCAATTTGTTTGTTTAGTTTATTTTATCACTATTATAATTATGGGGGACATCTTAAAACAAAAGTTAAGAAATAACTGCCTAATTATTGACTTAACAGAAAAATGTATATTAAAAAAAATTATAATAAGAAATCCTATGGACTTTTTGATGGGGATTCCTTTGAAGAAATTAATATTAATCTGTAGATGAATCAAGACATAATTGCAAATAAAAAAAAAAATCAGCTGTGGCCACCACAGGACCGACCGCATCAAAGTACTTGTATCAAATACATTCTAGCAGCTGAATAGAAATAACTTAGTCTAATATTTTCTAACAGATATATTATTTATCATGACTATGGAAACGTTACATATAAGAAAAATAGATACTTAAAAAAAATATCAAAAAATTTTTAAAATTTTTTTTTCGTTTTATCAAAAAAATATCTCAAATTTGTTAGTTATTGCTTTTATAGCAACTTTTGTTAAATACATTTTTTCGGAATATTTTTCTGTTGCTAAATATTCGCAAAAATCTTAAAATCGACACAAGTAAACTCCCATTTCTAGTCGACTGATTTTAACGAAAAGTTAATCAACTCGTGCCATTGATGTCAAAAGCTTAAATATGAAGTTTCATAAAAATGCTTTTAGCCGAATTAGCTCTGCACGTGTACACAGACGGACACATGGACAGACAGACAGACATGCAGGCAGACGGACAGACGGACAGACAGACAAACAGACCAACAGACATCATGCTAAAAATACTCAAAACATTATGTAGGGACCTCAATTCGTGGAGATCCATCGAAATCTCGAAATGTTAAAATCAAAATGATCACAATACCTCCCTTATATATGTTGGTGGTCGGTTAAAATACCATCGTTGATTACTCAACTAATCTCTGAGGATGTTTATCTTAAAATAGATTAGTTTTTATAAACGAATCTATTGTAATAATAGAGACGTTATTAGTTTTTTTTGTCATACCTTCTAAATCCTAAAACTGGATGAAAAGATTATATAAAACCCTAAAAGAACTAAAGTCTGTACCAGAAACCGCCTAAGAACTGTTTCGAATATAGGAAAAAGTGTTGAAATAAGTGTTTAATATCAGATGAGAATTACACTGAAGGCGACAATATTAACATCAA
The DNA here is from genome assembly GCA_963971575.1 of Liopterus haemorrhoidalis. Classification (NCBI taxonomy): domain Eukaryota; kingdom Metazoa; phylum Arthropoda; class Insecta; order Coleoptera; family Dytiscidae; genus Liopterus; species Liopterus haemorrhoidalis. Next base: position 70,121,819 of record OZ020613.1, read on the forward strand.
TGATTAAACTGTATCGGCTCTAGGCAAACCGCTAACTGGTGTGGAATTTCAAGCACACCACACGGAGCTATCGTAGACACGACGGACGTTTGACTACAGTGTCTAAACGTTTATTCAACAGATATATGTTACTAACCTTCGTGCTGATGGATAGATGATTCTCAAATGAACATATGCAGTCGAAAGAACGCCAGACACAATAAATAATTATATATCCGACTATCGGAATAACGTAACACTGATATTTACTGTCAAAAAAATATAAATTTTTCTATGTTTATTAAACAAAAAAACAAATGGCCAACGCCAGCTACGATTCTAAATACTAAAAATCAAGACGAAACATAAAGACATACAAAAACAAATAATTACACGAATTTTTTGACCCTACACCTTTACACCCCGTATTTATTAAACCAAATATTTTCGAGTACTTTTTCTAACGAGTGATATTTGAGAGGTGTTATGTGACGTGAATGCGTACGCTACTGCTTTGTTCGTTAAGTTGTGTAGCATTAATATACAAATTGCTTACAGTGGCATACATATACTCCGCTTTACATATCATTTGCATTTATCGGTGAATGTGGCTGGCGTACCGCCACCGCAGCGCACAGCGCCTTTGTACGTATTCACGCCCTGCACGTTCTGCGGCCCCGGAACAAAACCCTGCATCACCGGAAGCAACATTGCTCTTCTTTTATTACTTCCAATAAAGGTAAAAGCATACCTCATTGCAACTAATAAAACACCAATGTTGCTCCCACGTTGGAAACACACGAAATATAGGCTATTCTAAACATTTAGGCGGAACTAAATGGAATTTAAATTCTTCTAAAATAATTAGCAGATCAAAAATTCCTGTGTTACTATTCTTGTGCACATGTTCATTACTCAGATTTTTAGAATAACCCCTCGGGTGGGATAAGAGTTTTTTTAACATTTTTGACAAAGATCTGATAACTGTTACCTAAGGAGTTCCGCAAGGATCCATTCTCAGCCCTCTCCTCTTCCTAATAGTGGCCTGGAACCGGAACGAAAACCGAAACGAAAAAAATAACAGTTCGAAGCCCTGGATTAAAGAACATAAAATAGTTTTTTATTTATTATTATTTTTGTTTTGTTAAAATTTTCACAAAAAATGTGCTAAAAAATCACTTTAACCCACGCATCGAAAACAGGACTAAGATTGTTCAATTTCAAGATGTTTCGTCAGATAACTGTTACCTAAGGAGTTCCGCAAGGATCTATTCTCAGCCCTCTCCTCTTCCTGATCGTGGTCTGCTGAGTGGGGTACCAAATGAAACCTTTCAAAACCTGGACAAATTTTTATTTTCAAGAAATCTAATTTTTTTATGGGATTTTCGCCAAATTGTTTTAAAAAACTTTTGTCCCTAACCTTTTTTTCAATTTTTCAATAATGTATATTGATGGAAACCAATATTCTGTGGGGTACCAAATAAAGCCTTTTTATACCTGGTCAAATAAATTTTATTTTCATTTTTTTTTTATGGAATTATAAGGTGTAGGACAAGTTTTTTAAAACATTTTTGACAAAAATCGTGGAAAAATTACTTTTTACCGACCGCCAATATTAATAAGGGAGGTATTGTGATCATACCGATTTTGACATTTCGAGATTTCGATGGATCTCCACGAACGGAGGTCCCTACATAACGATTTGACTATTTTTAACATGATGTTTGTCGGTCCGTCTGTCCGTCCGTTTGTCTGTCTGTCTGTTTGTCCGTTCGTCTGTCTGTGTACACGTGCAGAGAAAATTCAGCTAAAAAGATTTCTATGAAACATATTTAAGCTTTTGACATCAATGGCACGAGTTGATCAACTTTTGGTAAAAATCGGTTAATTAAAAAGAGGAGTTTACTCGTGTCAGTTTAAATATTTTTTAAGTCAATGCTTCTACCGATGAGTAAAAGGTCAAGAGGATGTGTTTATGTTGAAACCTGAAAATCAGTAATTATCAAAATCGTACTACTTCTTTCTGATTGCTGTCAACTTGAAATTAGTCTATAAACACTATCAAAACTGTACTAGTGCTGTACTGAGTTCCATGTTTGGCATATCAGTTTATTTTTATTGGTGTAAAGTCATGTACAGATTCAGGGCACTTTACACCTACACTTGTGAACATTTCACTGGCATCACAAATTGCCTATACATTTAGCATAGGTTTTCCTTTACGATTGACATAGATCTTCATGGATCTTCGATTTTTCTATCCCTATATGTATACAGTCAATGACACTGCGGTTGGAAAACGGGATTTTCTTTGCCACATTTTTCGCCTCCACTAATAAATTTTGGGAAGTAAGAAATTTAATCCAGTTGCCAGCTTATGCAACTATTTGATCAACAACACTGCTGACAGTCAGTGATACTGTGGATTGCTCTACCTTAAGTTCCTCACCGATACTTCTTTGAAATTCAATATCAGGTAGATATCTCAACAAAAAAAAAGTTACCTAAAAATTATTAGCTAAACACTCCTGTTCAAAACGAAACTAAATTTTATGTCAGGACGACGTGATGAAGAACGATGCCTATAATGTTTCATATTTCTTAAATGCCCAATATCCGCCATGGCAATTAGTTCACTACAACACTTTTTCACAAGTGAGTATATGAATATATAGATGCATGTTTTTCGAAGCATTTGCTTATAATTTAAAGTAAAAGGTCTGTTTTATTCATAACCATTTACTGTCTTGAGCAAAAGATCAACAAAAAAGCATTTGCTTCTTACTCATAAGTAGAAAGTTTTGCTTGCATTTTTATTCATATTGTTGGGAGGATTTGCTTCATAATTTGCAAGTAAAAGAGTATGCTTATTTTTATTCATACGGCCCAGTGTTCATTTAATAATTAACTCGTATAAAAATAGAATGTACGCCTATGTGTACATGTCCTTGGAAATAAGTTTGATAACTAAATGTTTCTGTGAAGTATTGCATAACGTTCAGGAATTAATGATCGCACTGTAATAGTATTATATCTTTAAGCATCTAGTGGATTTTTATTGAAGACTGTGTAACATTTATGGCAAGATTGTGTACCTCCTAAATTAGAAATTAAAATGTTATTTCCCCTCAGTTGACCTAGAAAGCAATTTCTGTCAGTATCTAATAAATAATTTCGGAAAATCCCATTTCTGGTGTTCACCACATCGTTTGGCATTCTCTTTGATGTAATTTTCTTTTATCTACTTCGCGATGTAATCTCGTGTTATCTTGAAATAAGAGGAGGTAAGATTATCCTTGTAATTATTTCGGCTAAATTAAAAATTAATAGATATAACTTGTTGAGAACGTGGAAGGAAGGACTAGGAAAGCCAAACGCCAAACGCCAAACACCAAGAGAAGGATATCGGGGTACATAAGAGTTTAATTAGTTAAATTTCATTAGCAACATCTTAAGATTGAGTCCATAAAACACGAGAATAATGAACGAAATTAAATTTATAATTAGCACTATGTTTGACGATTATTACTACACTTAACACACCGTTTCATTCCATTTTATTATCATAAGATACCGCTGGAAAATAAAATACACACAGATATTACGTCAAGAAAACGTCACTTTCTTTAGATCAAACAGCGACTATCAATAACAAAGGTTCCATATTTTTATACGAGGGCATTGGCCATCGAAAACAAGACACTGATAGTTCAATTTCAAGATATTTCGTCAAATCTCGTAACTGTTACTTCAGGTGTTCCGCAAGGATCAATTCTCAGCCCGCCTCGTTGCAGAAATAAAGGCCGATGTAAAATAAATAAGTAAATAACCATTCTCAGCCCGCTTCTCTTCCTGATCGTTGTGTTCTTAGTGGGGTACCAAATGAAACCTTTTAATACCTGAACAAACACATTTTTATTTTCGTATAATCTAATTTTTTTAAAGGTATTAAAAGGTTTCATTTGGGAGAACCACTGAATGTACCTGCACAACCAATTTTTTATTTTAAAAATTTTTCACCATATTACGTCAAAAAAATTTTGTCCTCTATTTCCCAGAGGGATTCATCTAAAAATCTGAATAACAAAATCAATAATGGACAGTGATGTAATAGTTCAAAAGGAATTTTTTGTCGGATCAGTTTTTCGAAAAATATGTAATTTTTTGTGCCATTTAAAAAAATAATTATATTTATTAAATTTATTCTATGTAGATTAAAGAAGAAAATATAGTTTTTTTTTAAATTTTAATATGATTTTTACAAAAGATGTGTTAAACGCTTTAGCCCGCATATCGAAAACAGGACTAAGATTGTTCAATTTCAAGATGTTTCGTCAGATCTGATAACTGTTACCTAAGGAGTTCCGCAAGGATCTATTCTCAGCCCTCTCCTCTTCCTGATTGTGGTCTTCTGAGTGAGGTACCAAATGAAACCTTTCAAAACCTGGACACATTTTTATTTTCAAGAATTTTTTATGGGATTTTTGCCAAAATATGTTTTTGTCCCCAACCCTATTTCCTAGATGGAATCACCTAAAAGTCTGAACAAATTTTCAATAATGTATGTTTATGGAAATCGATATTCTGAATGAGGTACCAAATTAAACCTTTTTATACCTGGACAAATTTTTTTTGAAAAAAATTTTTTTCTATGGAATTTTTGCCAAATTGTGTCAAAAAACTTGTGCCTCTCACACTATTTCCTAGATAGGTTCATCTAAAAATTTGAAAAAATTTAAATAATTTACATTGATGGAAACCGGAATAGTTCAACAGGAATATTTGATCAGATCAGTGTTAAGCCATCTGTTGCTGAAAAATAAACTACTGAACTGTCAAAAACCATAGTTTTAAGATTAGACTGTACAAAAATAATGTAATATACATGATATTGCTCATGAAATCAAATTCTAAATATTATAATATTATTCTACAAGTTTATTATTTATAATGAAAGTTGTAAAGAATATTAGGAGGGATGTTTCCTAAATTCTGGCAATTGTGCTATAATTAAATTACGCAGATCTTATAGGCAATGTTATTGGTGCCAGACAAGTCTTGACATGTTTATGCAACTATCTAGTGCAATATTGTTCAGTCTGATTTAGGTGTTCGACTGATATAGACACGTTTTCATAGCACTATTTTTGTAACCATGGAAGACGCAGCAAAATCTCAAAGAGCAATAATTTTCTTTTTGTGGAAAGAAGGTGTGAAAACATCAGAAATTATTCAGCGTCAAGGAGTATTTGGTGAGTCTGCAGAATCCAAAAGTACTGTTTATCAGTGGATCGATCGTATTAAAACCGGTAGAACATCACTAGAAGACGATCCACGCAGTGGGCTCCCAAGCACGTCGGTAAATGAAAGACACATTACTGCCGTCGAAGACCTACTGAAAGAGGACAGGCGAATGACTATTCGTTAAATTAGTGTGCGCCTAGGGATAGGTACACGACAAATTCATGACATCTTGCATGATTGTTTGGGCGTTAGCAAGGTTTCGCCGCGCTGGGTGCCAAGGCTGTTGGGACCAGAACAGAAACTCAATAGGAAAGTTCTCTGAGGACGGCTTAAAAAAATTAGTCTATCGTTGGGATAAATGTATTCAGTTAAATGGAGATTATGTTGAAAAACTACATTGTAATATTGACGAAAATTAACAAAATAATAAAAACTATAGCTAAATTACGGAACTTTGGAAACATCCCTCGTATTTGTCACCCTGTAGAACTTCAGCTATTTTTTTAATCTTCCCTCTTTTGTCTCCTTCCTTTCTTCTTAATTCTCTCCCTTTCCTTTTCTCATCATTCTGGTGGTAACAATTAAATAATGAAACAACGCTATGGTAACTATCAAAATCAGAAAGTTTCAAGATTTCCTAACTTTGGATATTGAGAAAATATGGTTACCTGCGCCAAGTTTTAGTTTGATGTGTTGAGCCTATCTCTCTCACTGTCTCTCTCTCTCTCTCTCTCTTTCTGTCTCTCTGAGAGAGTTTATTTACAATGGAGGATATACTAAGATATACATTTTGACAGTATATTATGATGTTTTGCTAAAGTTAATTTCCTGGTCGAAGGGTTGCTAAACAATTTTAATCAAATATCTAACTTTCCAATTATAATTCATTTTAGGGGGAAGGAAAATTGAAATCATACAATATTGATTGTAAAATATATTTGAAATAGCTATTTATTGAACAAGTGGAGTCAATCTAGCAAACAGTAAATCATCAGTTCAATCGCAAATATCACCAAAAAATATTATATATATAATTTTATCTTTTTGGTAGGAAATATTTTAAACTGTTAGCAATATTTCAACCATATATTTACGGGACTTTGAGATAAAAAATATACAGGTCTGGGAAAAAGTTCTTGGCGTTTTTTTATTAAAATTCAACTGGTTTTGTTATAGTGTGAAAATTAATTTATATAAACCAAATATGCTCCATTATTATCGACAACGTTTCGCTATTTTTCGGGTAGAACCATGATGCCATGGGTGAAGAACTTCTGTGGTTTCTGTTTGAAAAACTGAATCAAGTGGTTTACACAGGCTTCTTTTGAAACCAGCTTAATTCCATTGAGAGAATTCTGCAGAGATCAGAATAGGTGATAGTCAGAGGGTGCTATGTCTGGACTATACGGTGGATGCAACAAAATTTCCCAACCAAGCTCTCGCAATTTTTGACGGGACATCGAAGAAGTGGTCTTGCGTTGTCATGATAAAAGACAACACCTTTCCTATTATTCAATTCGGGCCGTTCTCTTTCAATTGCCTGGCGTAATCTCTCTATTTGTCCACAGTAAGAGTTGATAATCAATCGTCTGACCAACTGGAAGTAGCTCATGGTGGACGATTCCCTTCCAGTCCCACCACACACAGCATTGTTTGAAATTTTTTCTAAGTATCTATTTTTTCAAACTTACAGGTCTACAAGTATGAAATGCGGATTTTTTTCAAACTTGTCGCGCAAACAGAGTGTATAGTTCAAAGTTTCAACACATATGGCGTTTTGTTAATTTATCATTAAGTTTCAAATGCGTATAGGTTATAATTTGAAAAGTGACCACATAGTTTTGTTTTACTGTGTTAAAAATGTCAAATTTTGTGCCAAATAAAGAGCATTCGCGGACAGTACTACTGTTTTGTTTTCATTTGAAAAAAACTGCTGCTGAATCATACCGACTGCTTCGAGAAGCTTATGGTGAATATGCTCCATCGCAAGATACGTGTGAACGATGGTTTCGGCGTTTCAAAAGTGGTGACTTTGATCTTACAGACAAAGAACATGGAAAATCTCCAAAAAAATATGAAGATACAAATTTGGAACCAGTGCTACAGGAAGACGATAGTCAATCACAAAAACAACTAGCAGAGCAGTTAGGCGTTAGTCAACAAGCTGTTTCCAATCGCCTACGAGAGATGGGTAAGATCCAGAAAGTCGGCAGATGGGTTCCACATGCATTGAATGAGAGCAGATGGAAAAACGCAAAAACACTTGTGAAATTTTGCTTGCACGATACAAAAGAAAGTCTTTTTTGCATCGTATCATTACTGGCGATGAAAAATGGATTTATTTTGAAAATCCCAAACGCAAAAAATTATGGATGAACCCAGGCTCACCATCCACATCAACTGCAAGACCGAATCGCTTTTGGCAAAAAGACAATGCTCTGTACTTGGTGGGACCAAAAGGGTGTGGTATATTATGAATTGTTAAAACCTGGTGAGCCAGTTAATACTCAACGCTACCAACAACAACTGATCGAATTGAACCATTCGCTGCTCATAAAACGACCAGAATACGAAAGAAGACAGCACAAGGTAATCTTTCTTCACGATAACGCTCCATCATATAAATAAACTTTTACTGTTCTTTTGAGTTTAATGCGTTTTATTAAAAAAAAATCCGCATTTCATACTTTTAAAAAAATGTAACGTTTCCATGGTCATGATAAATAATATCTCTGTTAGAAAATATTAGGCCAAGTTATTTCTACTATGCTGCTAGAATGAATTTTATACAAGTAATTTGTGATGGCGGTCGGTCCTGTGGTGGCCACAGCTGATTTTTTAAATATTTTTTTAACGAAACAAAAAATTCATATTTAAAATTAATTCCAACAGATGTTATTTTCATAGAAACTCCTTTTACTGCCTATGCAGTGTCACTTTTAGTGCCTAGTCAGTAAAAGAGACACTACACAGCCTGTAAAATGAAACTTGTTAATCAACGAAAAACGATTTTATATCATAAATATTGTAATACCATTCTGTTTGCAAATAACATATATATAAAAATGTTAAAAATGATTTTTTATCAAGATATCTATGTAGGTATATGGCGTGAAGGTAAAATGGTGTTGTCAACAATATATTGTATATTTGATGTGGATTTATTCAGTCGAACAGAAGAGGGTCGGAAAGTTACATCTGCCGAACGTCTTTTGCGAATTGGTCCAGTTCTTATTGAATCCATGTAAATTTATAAATATATCAAATATATAGGTAAATTCACATACCTGCTGAACGGGAAAATTTACAAAAATAGAATCAAAATAAACATTACAAATATAAATAAAAAACTGATGTGAAGTTTGAAGTTTTACACATTTCAGGGTTTTGTAGGTATTTAAAAAGTGTAAGAAACCAACATAAAGTTATCAAAGGTAAGGGAAGCCGTGGAAGACCTAAAACGTGGTGGAAGGATTTCATAAAGGTAGATTTAGATAGTAAGGATCTAGTAGGGGATGAGTATCCATGTGTAATCAGGAAAATCTGAAGAAGAAGAAGAAGACAACATAATACTGGATCTAGAATTAGATGAGTTATGTGCGTAAGTTAGTATAGTTGATAGGTAATGGGATTCGGACCAGTCACAAAATAAAAACAAAATTTATTAACTTCGCTAACGTTTCGATTTAATTTAAATCTTCATCAGAGCTTAGTTAATTAGTCACGATATAAAATAACAATTTAAAATTAATTTAAAAAAAACTTGTTATTAATTTTAAATTGTTATTTTATATCGTGATTAATTAACTAAGCTCTGATGAAGATTTAAATTAAATCGAAACGTTAGCGAAGTTAATAAATTTTGTTTTATTTTTTGACTGGTCCAATTCCCATTAGCTATCAACTATAATACTAGATATCTAGGAATATTTGTTCTATAATCACAGCAAAATCAACAGATTTTTGATAATCATGTTTAGTCGTTATAGAGTACTAAAAACTTCCATTTAATTGTTTTAAACAAATTTTAAATCATTTGCCAAAAATTCCAGCATTCTTCATTCCACAAGTCTTCATTAGATTAATAAGAAATATATTGATAAAAAACTTCTTTTCTTAAATTTCAGAAACGTCCCAGCAAACATTTTTATACGAGCCAGTACTGATAAAGCACATACTCCCCGGCATTGAAAGTAATGGGCCAGACCCCGGTGTCCCCGTGGCCGTTACTGGCCCATTGATGTATCAGTTGCCGGCCCAGCAACAGTAAAGTGCAAAATAATCGCATTAGTTGCAAGATTTATTTCTGATGGTTTTAAGTAAAAAGTATGAGTGAAGATGAGTGCTTATAAAATGCTGGTAAAGTACTTCGTATAGGCGGAATGCGAAATACAAATGTGAAGTACATTATTAATACTGGCGTTGCACTTACTTTTGGTGCCAGTTATTTACCAGCATAAAAGCAGTTAGCCGGCATTCGGCCGTTAGTTGAATGTTTGCTGGGGTATTTCCCACTGTTAATAATGTGTTATTTGTTATATAAGTATTTCATTGCTAGTGTAGTGGGTTGTTCAGAACTAGGTCTTTAGCTGTGAAATATTTTTTATTATATTTTTTATTTAAAAAAAGACGTACACTATCTTAGCCATAAATACAAAAAATTCATTATTAGTCATTCACATATTAAAGAAAAAATGAATTTAAAAAACCTATTTTTCGTTCCTTAATCTACGTCTTAAAAGCTTTCTTTCGATACCACACAATAATTTTTTTTTATCGACTCAAAAAAATCGACAGTTTTTGAAAAACTAACCTGATAAAAACTATTCCGATATCCATCAATGTGTCATTATAGAGATATTTTTCAGATTTTTAAATCAACCCTTCTGAGAGATAGAGTGGGGGACAAAAGTTTGACATATTTTAATCAAAAATCGCATAAAAAAAATATTTTTCTAAAATAAAAATATGCATGTCGGTCCACGTATTAAGAGATCTCATTTGGTGCAACTCAAAATTTAAAAAAAATATATTTTTTTATTAAATACATAATTGTTTATATTTATCTCGGGATGTGTTTTTTTGAAATTGCAGATTTTTTCTTGTGGGTCAAAGCGTTGTATAAGCAGTGATGGAATTCACCCGGTTCGCTCGAACCGTTTGTTAAGAAATTTTAAGTTCGGCGAACCGCTTGTTAAAATACTTCAGATACAGGGAATGACCATAGCCGTCAGTTCAGCAGAAGCTGAAAGAGGCCTTAGCCTTATCAATAATATATGCACATAAAAACGAAACAGACTGATCGTTTCAAATATAATAGACCGGGAGCTCATGACAATTTTGGTCTCCAATTTCATACAGCATGCCTTTTGGAGGTGAGAATATTTACCCTGTGACAACAAAAAAGGGATGGTACTAAACCCCTGCACGCTTTCCGGTCATAGGGAAAATTGCATTTCCACTCAAACACAAAAATTTTGTGCTTTTTTTTGATTTAATATTGCTTGCCTTTTTGTCAAAAGAAAGTTATAACAAATTTAAAGTCTTTTAATTATAGGCATGCTGTATGAAAACGCGAAAAATCATATTTTTTTATTACAAGATCACATGACCATTTGAGCCCTTTGGGACCCTCCGAATCGCATGCATATATTTAAAAGACTTTAAATTTGTTATAATTTTCTTTTGACAAAAGGGCAAGCAATATTAAATCAGAAAAAAGCACAAAAATTTTGTGTTTGAGTGGAAATGCAATTTTCCCTATGACCGGAAAGCGTGCAAGGGTTTAGTACCATCCCTTTTTTGTTGTCACAGGGTAAATATTCTCTCCTCCAAAAGGCATGCTGTATGAAATCGGAGACCAAAAACTGTCATGAGCTCCCGCTCTATAAGTAATATAATGGTTATTAATTTGAATGGTTTGCCTTTAATAGATTTGGGTTCAGTACCGATAGTGCTAAATTGGTTAAGAAGCAACCACAGTTCGGATGATCCTCGTGTAAAAACCAAAACGGAAGTAGAAGTAACTGAAAACCAGAGGGCTATTTGGTAATATTTAAAATAATTACATATCTTAATACTTAATTTAAATAAATATACTATTTTGAATTTTGTGAAAAATTTGTGTTTTTAAACAAATACCACTCTGAACCGGTTGTTGCGCAAATTGAATCCCATCATTGTGTATAAGCATGCCAAATTTTAACTTTCTATGTTCAGCCGTTTTGCTACAATTTCTACCGTATAGACACACACATGAGTGACGTTATAAGGGTTTTTTGTGATACCTAAAAAACCCTAAAAAGAATGGTAAAAAGTGTGAATTTTGACATTTTAGGATATAGTAGGTATTTAATAAGCGAATAAGCATTTGGCACAACCTGGTACAGGTTAAATTCGAACATGTGATGTAGTGCTGGAGGTCTAATAGACAAAATTTACCCTTATCCACCACCCAGACATAATTATTAATATCTTTAAAACTGTTACCTGTTTAATAAACTAATTAAGGTAGAGTTCACATCAAAGTACGTATCCATTACAGTTTTTGCTATGATTTTAATAAAGAATTTTTGTATTTTTTGCGAAATAAACAAATACCAGACAGATTTACAACTGTAAAAAAAATCGTTTCAATCTTTTTAGTTTGAGAGCATTTCTGACACAAAACACATATTACAAAATTACACTTTTTTTCAAAACTCATTTGATCATCTATAGAGATTTTACCTTTGATTCGATTCGGGCGGGCGTTGCTCATAAAATTAGTTGAACGAATGGACGGTTGTTTTTTTTTTATCGGAAAGTGATTGATATCACATTTCATCGGGATTATAAATTATAGGTAGTAACACGCCTTAATGGTATTTGGTTCAAGTTGAACATCGAACATCCTTGTACGAACAAACTAATTTATGGTACGAAGTAGCTGAACGCTTTTACATGCTCTCCAGTAACTGCATCCTACTCATAATACCCGCAGCACTACGTTCACATTTACACATAATAGTTCGATAGTTCACGTCCATATTAAGACAAAATAGTTTGTTAGTTCACGTCCATATTAAGACAAAATAGTTTGAAGGTCCACGTCCATATTAAGACAAAATAGTTTGCTAGTTCACGTCCATATTAAGACATAATAGTTTGATAGTTCTTGTCCATATTAATGTGTAAACAACACAACGTTTCACCAACAACATTGTTGGCTTCTTCAGGTGATGTGTTAGTTAAACGAAAATCTAACAGACTGTACATCAATCATCTCCAAGGATAGTGAAATTGCAGAATATCATATGACAATATATGAACTTGAAGTATACAGAAAATATGAAAAACAGGAATTAAATTTTGAATATAATACTATGATGACCATAGGTAGTGACTATTAATTAAATTTACATATCAAAAAAGACTAGATATAAATATACTAATGTCCAAAATTTACAAAGATTCAATAAATAAAGAATTATAGTAAGACCGACCAACGCATCAATATGACAGGCTGTCACTCTATCCATCCTGACAACCTGGTACGCACAAATCGCAAGTTTGACAGTGTCACCCCCTGTACAACATGATGCACTAATATGATGCACTTATTCTGTTGGTGAAACGTTGTGTTGTTTAAATAAACGCTACTTGTCCAAAAAGCTGAATGAAATTATTTCCTAATTCTACCATTATACAAAATTGGACGTTAAATACTATTCTGTCCATATTAATACAAAATACTTTGTTAGCGCATGAAGTTATAAATTTTGATTTTTTTCTTGATTTATATTAAAATTAGGTCCTTTTTAGGGTTTTGTAGGTATGACCAAAAAACCCTTATACCGTCATTTTGTCGTCTGTCTGTCTGTCTGTCTGTCTGTTCGGTAAAAATTGTAGCCAAACGGCTAAACCTAGAGAGTTGAAATTTGGCATGCTTATACAACTCTTTGATCCGCACATAGGAAAAATACTAAAACATCTAAAAAACATATCCCCCTAGAAATATAAACAAATATGTGTTCATCGAAAAAAAAATATTTTTTTTAAATTCTGAGTAGGTATCAAATGAAAGCCCTTAGCACGTGGATTAACGTTCAAAATTTTATTTTTGCAAAATAAATTATTTTGACGCGATTTTTGCCAAAATTGTGCAAAAAAAAATTGTCCCACACCCTGTAGCCCAGATGGTTTAAACTAAAAATCTGAAAAAATTCTAAGTAATGTACATTGGTGTGAACCAGAATAGTTCAACAGGAATTTTTGATCAGATTAGGTTTTTGGAAAAAAAAGCATTTTTTGTGATTTTTTGCTAATAATGTACACAAGTTATAGCTTTGTAACAAGCCACACTCTAACGTGTGTGCTGGTCTAGTGGTATTTGACGCTGACTTTTCACCCATGTAACCCGATCCGATAGGGATCCGAACCCTGGAGAAGAGACTATATATATTTTTTTTTTTTTTTAATTTTTATATTGTTTAAATTATTTTTTCAAAATTCTAATTATATTTTGGCAAATGTTGCATTTAATTTTTAAAAGCGTAAATTTAATAGCCAGTGGAAATTGTTTAAATTATAATTTAATTCTGTTTCAATGTACACGAAATCAGAGGGGCGGAACTTATAACAACCAATGGAAGCCATAGGCGCAATTTTTAAAATTCTTAATGAACCTTGCTATATAAAAAAAAATACTGCACATATTTAGAAACCTAAATAATGGTATTAGGCGTTCGAATTAAAATTAACAAAAAAAATATTTTAATATAAAATTTCTTTTCGCATCCAAAATAATCATCATTCACTTACTAAATACCTGCAAAACCCTGAAATGTGTGAAAATTCACACTTCACATCAATTTTTTTTGTTGGTGAACGTATATTCTATAAAAAACATTATGTTTTCTTGCCCACTAATATGAAAAAATATATTTAAAAAAAATTTTGGAATATTTTTAATGAGTTATTAATTTTTTATTTGTAAAATATTTAAAAATTCCTTTAAGGTGAAAATTAATGTTAAAAGTTATCGTGTCGTATGTAATTTGTAAAGTTGAGGTTGAGGTTGAAGCTAATAATTTCGCACTGTCCTTCCTTGAAGTATCTGCATGTCTTAACTAATTTTAGTTGAGAATTTATAGCGAAGATCTTGTCTTATTAAAATTCCTTGGTTAACCACGAGATTGAGATCTCGTGTAAAACAATATAGGTACTCAAATGCCTCAAAAGCTTTTGTTCTCAAGGCTCTGTGGCAGTTATTATCTAATATGTTAATGAATAGCCGAATTGACGGTCTTACTAAAACATTACGGGAGGAAGATAACATTAAATATAAGGTCACAGAAAAAAATTACCACCACGGAGAAAATGACGCTATAATTTTTGAGAAATAATATTAAGTTTTTTTTTTTTTTTAATTTTATGGCCTTTGCTGCTTTGGCAATTAGCCAGGACAATTTTTTATTTGAGAAAATTTCCATGCCTGAACGGGATTCGAACCCGAGACCTTCGCCACGCAGAGCATATGTGTTACCACTACGCTACGCCGGTCGGCATAATATTAAGTTGGTCAGCTTTTTGTCTGTATTGTATCCAGTGGCGCACCCAAGTATTTTTGTTGGGAGGGGTGGAAGACAAAATTAAAGTCACTAGATTATACAAAGTAGCGTAACGGCGGCCATACTGGGGCTAAAAATGTCGCCAACACAAATGATTTTCAGTGATTCCAACAGTAAAAATATAAGAAACTAGTACTACCAAAATTTTTATTTTAAACATTGTAATCACGATTTTTTTAATCAAAGATGCACTATAACAAAATTGTGGTACAATTTCAATTATTTTTTTTATTTCTATTAAATAAAATGGATATAATATATAAATTTAAATGAAACTTTACCTTAAATATTCAAACCGCTGACAAAGGAGGTTATTAAATGAGAGCGAGAAAGAGAGATGTGACAGCGCAGACGCAAACTTAAGAACGTAAAAATTGCTGCTTTAGTTTGCTTAATAGGGGAAGCAATGTTGCCAATCAAACCCTGGGGTCTGTCGGCTTCTTCAAAGGCTTGCGCTACTTTGTATAATTCAGTGACTTTAGACAAAATTATTTAAATTATGAATAAGGTTCACACTTCTAAATTTCAAGTGATGATCTAAAAAAAAAAAATTGATGTGAAGTGTGAATATTCACACATTTCAGGGTTTCGCAGGTATATAATAAGTGAAGGCGGTATGCTGAGTGTGTAGGACAAATTTTACTTTGTAGTAATCACGGCAAAATGAACGATATTTTTTAAATAATTTGTCCTCTGTTAATCATATAATAAGACTGGTTATTAAATTTACGCTCTTAAAAATGAAATACAACATTTGGCAAAATATAACTAGAATTTTGACAAAATAATTTCAACATAACAAAAATGCAAAAAAAAAAACAGAAAAAATAAAATTCACTCCGTACTCGAACTCGAAACCCTTCGTTTTCTAGCGCTGTGTCGTAAGCTAAAATACGACACCAGTGCTCTAACCCATTACGCTATCGCACGCCTTGCGTGTGAGTGTCTTACATTGGTATAACTTTTGTACTTTGTGAACCAAAAACCACAAAAAATGCGTTATTTTCCGAAAACATAATCGGATCAAAAATTCCTGTTGTACTATTTCGGTTCACACCAATATACATTACTTAGAATTTTTTTAGATTTTTAGTTTAAACCATCTGGGCTACAGCGTGTGGGACAAAATTTTTTTTGCACAATTTTAGCAAAAATCGCCTCAAAATAATTTATTTTGCAAAAATAAAAAATTGATCGTTAATTCATGTACTAAGGGCTTTCATTTCATACCCTACTCAGAATTTAAAAAAAAATATTTTTGTTTTCGATGAGTACATATTTGTTTATATTTTTAGGGGGGTATGTTTTTTAGATGTTTCAGTATTTTTCCTATGTGCGGGTCAAAGAGTTGTATAAGCATGCCAAATTTCAACTCTCTAGGTTTAACCGTTTAGCTACAATTTTTACCAAACAGACAGACAGACAGTATAAGGGTTTTTTGGTCATACCTACAAAACCCTAAAAAGGTCCTCGCATCGGAAATACAAGTGATGACCTAAAAAAAAGGTCCTCGCTTCGGAAATACAAAGTGATGACCTCAAATAAAAAGTCCTCATCTCAGTTTTTAAAATTTTCTAGTGTGTTTCAGTGTATTTATTTTTATTTTCTTCCTTCTTAGGGGGAGGGGGGGACCCCTGCCCTGGGAGCGCCACTGATTGTATCTACACAGTATTTACGAAGCTGGTCTTTTATTTCATTTCTTAAATTCGCAATAAACGAATATTTCGCTTTAAAGAATTTAATAATTCCATTCCTTCCACTTCATCAATTTATGGATTTGGCATTCTTGAATTTTCCTTGAAAATTTCGTAAGTTTTGACTGAAACAAATGATAAATCTCTATCCGAAATACGACTATAAAATAAAGATGAGTTTCCTGCCTGCATGATTGAAATCGATAACTTTATTGCATCGAACTTACAAAATGAAGAAGTATATTTACTACCGACGGTATCAGCATCAGAGCACATAGATACAGTGTACACTGGATGTAGGTATTTGCTCTCTGGGAGCGATATGCCACGAGTTACGTCTGCTGACTCAGATATTACCAATGTTTAAATCTCTCTAGATTGTTAAATCGTCCGCTTCATTCAGTAAATAGAAAATCTTAACAATCAATCTATTTTTCTACGTTGGTTACGAAACGGATCTATATTTCAGTTTTTAACAGTCTGATCAAGGTCATTTATAAAATGTAGAATCCTCCCGATTCCACCTTGAATGTCGCCTCTTTGCTGAGCCGTTGAAGCTCATCGAATGCTCGTAGAAGCTTATGGAGAAAGTGTTCCCACCGATAAATCATGCAGAGAATGGTTTCGACGTTTCAAAAGTGATTATTTCAGAGTCGATGACAAACCTCGTCTAGGTCAGCCGAAGAAGTTCGAGGACGAGGAATTGCAGGCGCTTATCGATGAAGATCCGTGTCAATCGCAATTGTTGAATGTTGATCGATCAACAATCTCTATGCGTTTGGCAGCCATGGGAAAGATTTACAAAGAAGGAAGATGGTTGCTGTACGAACTGAAAGAAAGAAACATCGAGAGGCGCAAAACCATGTCTGAAATCTTGCTTGCCATACAAAAAATAAATTGTTTATTGCATTGTATTGTCACCGGAGACAAAAAGTGTATATATTTCTATCAGTGGCGCAGCCAGGATTTTGTCTTGGGGAGAACCAAATCAAATTTCGAAGGCACGCGGGCTGCATACGGCCCTCCACCTCATTTTTTTGTGGTCCCTGAAGCGGTAATCATAATTTAAAAATGTAAAATATACTCTCGTCCCCTTTTCTGTTTATAAAAAAATATCAAGAAATCCTTCGGGATATTTAAAATTCCGTCATTGCTTATCATTTTGTATTTAAAATAGACTGCGATCCAAATCAGTTCGACACCCCTGCTGTTGGATATTGATGTTTATATCAAATAATAATTCCATTATTTGTTGATTAAAAAAATGTAATTGTTAATCCATGTATCAAAAACTTTCACTTGATTTTTTCTTTATATTTTTCGCGGGATATATTTTTGAAGTCTCAATATTTCTCTTACTTATGTTCAGTTCTCTAAATCAGCCGCTTGGCCACAATTTGTACCGAACGAACAGACTCATGTGACGGAATAAGGATTTCTTGATTATACCTACAAAAACCTAAAAATAACATTTAAATATGCATTTTCTGTTAATTTCAACAATAATCATTTTCATTACTTATTCACTTGTATTTGATATTTGACCGAAGTCGAAAATCTTATTTAATATTAATTAATTATAATAAAAAATTTATCATAATAAAATATAGCTTATTATTAATGTAAAATACATAAGTTATTTTGCTTTACGATTATGATAAATTTGTTAAATTTTCATTTCATTGGACCTTGAGAGAGGGCTTGTGCCCCCCCCCCTTGAATACGCCACTGTTGTTCAATACAACTTATATCAGTCATTTTTGTGTGTAAAACATCATAATTTCAAAAATACCTAAGACGATATTGATATTCACATTTATCTACAAAATAAAACCAAATATCGATTTTAAAGCGCGATTGTCTCCAAAACTACTCTCTTTATTATATTTCTACTATTTCTACTCTATTTCACGTTTGAGGTGTCATTTTAAAATTACATTCTGAAGGTTATACCCAAGTCAGATTTCCACTTAATCTAATCTGAATCGAGTAATTAGTTGTTTAAAACGGTTTTATCATTGGACTGGGCGAATATTTTAGTCGATGTGTCAGGGGGAAAAAGGATTAACGCTCCCTTTCATATAATTCGTTGGAGCATATTTGGAAAGTGATGTATTTTCACTTGAACAATAATTATGTCACTTTATCAAGAGTAGGTAATCTTAAAAAAATGTTTATTTATACGACAAAAATAAAATAAAATGCCAATATTGTTTACAATGAAGTAATTGAAAAATTAACTACTGTCTGGGAGGGGCCCAATTTCTTTTCTGTATTCAAGCGCTTTACTCATTATTTGTTTTATTATGTGAATTGCACCCATTATTGATTTTCCTCTTGTGAATCCATACTGGTATTGACTTATTAGATTTTTGGTTGTAGTTACTAATCTTTTTTGTATCATTTTCGACAGAATTATTTAGTAACGTTATTCCTCTATAATTATCACAAATATGTTCGTCTCCTTTTTTATGTATTGTTATTATTTGTCCTGTTTTCCATTCTTCAGGCATTCGTTCTTCTCTCCACATTTTTAATAAGTATAATTTTTCTCCTCCATATTTTATTAATTCCATGCTTATACCATCTTTTCCTGGTGCTTTTCCATTGCAGCATTTGTTCATAATATATTTTATCTCTTCTAGTGCTGAATTCTAATAGTAGTGGTTGTTTTAATATCGCCTTTTTGTATCCGTTGAAAGGTATCGTTTGTAAAGTTTGGTAGTAAATATTTGTAGAGATGGGTAAAAACAAGGAGCGCGCGAGTGGGATGGAATGGAAGAGGACGGTAATGGAATATTGTAACACGCTAGATCTTAAATTTTATATATTTACCGTCTCCTAGCAACGAATGTTTTAGTAATAATAATAGTTGTGATTCTGACAGTTAATTATTGTGTATTTTGTATAGTTATATACGGAATTCTTATTGTAAAACTGTTAAAACTTTATAACTGTTTATAATATATATAAATATATCAATAATGATATTCCAATTTATTAATTAACGGGCAATATAAATATAGTGCAATTCTATAACTGGCGACCCAACGTTGTGGCCCGAATAATTGTTGAAGTTTTACAGTTTTTAAGTTTTACAGTGTTGTGATTTTGACTATATTACAAGTGTAACAGTAATTGTTGAGACTATTTTATGGAAAGACGTTCGTGAAGTGCTGGACATTCCAATTCATTGCTCATTGCGTATTCAAATTAAATATTATTTGTCGCGAGTGTGTACTGTCCTATCGTGCGAACATTGTCGTGCCGTCTCGACCAATTTTGTACTGTTAGTTTTACGCACATAAGTTTCTTGAACTTTACATGAGTTTTACTGATTCTTCGAAACGTAACACACGCGGTAGACCTGCAAAGATGACGAACGTTGTGCTTTCAGAAGAACAGTTTAAGACGCTGCTTCAGCAGATAAATAATCGACCGGTCCTTGAACGAACTCCTTCGCTGACATTACCACAACAAAATGGGAATTTTGTGAAATGTACTTCTCGGTTTGATGGAGCAAGGGAGAGCGATGTCGATGCATTTATATGTGCTATTGAAGTTTTTAAAGAATGCGCTGATGTTTCTGATGCGAACGCTTTAAGAAGCTTGCCAATGCTATTGACCGGTGATGCTGCTACATGGTGGCTAGGAATCCGTGCGACAACTGAGACATGGAATGAAGCCATAAATGCGCTCAAAATCGCATATGGAAGGAAAAGAGCTCCATTTCAAGTTTATCGGGACCTATTTAAACTTGAACAAACAGCTGATATGCCAACTGATCGCTTCATCAGCAAATGTCGAGCATTGCTAGCAGAAATTCCCGATAACTTGACGGAAAAGGTTCAAATGGACATGGTATATGGACTTATCCATCGGCGCATCAGAAAACATGTGCCTAGGGATAGAGTAAGTACATTTACTGAATTTTTAAGACTAGCACGTACTGTTGAGCAATCTTTTGAAGACAAGCCATCCGTACAAATAAAAAATGAATCTCTGCTCGTCAAAGAGAAAGAGAATGAGGAGGGAAATCTCAAAAAGAAGATTAAATGCAATTATTGCAGGAACGTAGGTCACACAGTAGACGACTGCAGGACCCTACAAAATAAAAGAGCTAGACTAAACGATGCCAGCTTAGTTAATAAAACAAGCGTTGTAGAAACATCTAAGTCTAGTATCAGCTGCTACGGATGCAATTATCCAGGAGTGATACGTGCTAATTGCCCGAAATGTAAATCTGACGAAACAAGTGTCCAGGCCACTAGCTTTTATACAATAACTGACGACACCGTCACGCTACAGCAACCGATTGTTCCAGTCAGAATATTTGAATTTGTGGGTACAGCTATTGCCGATTCAGGAGCATCTCGTAGTATCATGGGTAGGAACTTGTTTAAAATATTGCAAAATAGGTGCAGATTTGAAACTTCCAACCTAGTCATGACTTTAGCAGATGGAGTTTCAAAAGAGGTAATGGTGCAAACAGCAAATGTACCAATTACCATTAAGGGAAGATCCGTTCTCAGTAAAATGATAGTATTGCCAGGTGACAAGGACAACCATACCTTGTTAGGCGCTGACGTACTATGCTCGTTAGGAATAGTCTTAGACTTAGCAGATGAGTCGTGGTATTTTCGAGATTCACCGGATGAAATTTATGCATTTATTGTGAATGATAAACAAGCCATCAATCCAGATATGGCAATGTCAGAGCAAGTAGCTCTCACAGCTATAGATAATACGGAGTTACGTGCCAACGAAGAAAGTCAAACTGTCTTTGAAGTAGGGGGAGAGCCAACTAAGATCATCGAGCACTGTATTATTACTGCTCCAGATCAAGTACCCATCTCAGTACCACCTTATCGTATGTCTGGTGAAAAGAAGGCAACAGCTTTTGAAACCGCCAAATTACTCATAGAAGAGATCGTTAGCGACAATGAACCTCAGTTCGTTAGCGAAGTGATACAACAGATGACGCATATCTTACGAATTCAACTGTCATCAATCACTACTGATCATTCAGAAGAAAATGAAATAAAGCGAATCATCCATCGTATTAAGGCTAAAGAATTATTTGAAGATCGACAAAAGAAGTACGCCGATCAGAACCGTCGTCCAGCCCCAAGTTACGAACCTGGTACTCGGGTATTGTTAAAAACGCATCAACTAAGTTCTGCAAGTAGAGGGATTACTTCCAAGTTGATGCCAAAACGCGACGGCCCATATAAAATCCTGCGGGCTGTGACACCTACAACTTTCGTAATTGAAGACCCAGATAAACCTGGTCATGCATTAACAAAGGTGCACACTTCGGAAATTGTACCATACTTCGGTAGAATGGACCCAATTTTCCCAGTCATTAAGAAGAAGAAAAGAGGGAGACCAAGGAAGACTTCCGCAAATTTACTGGTTCAGTCGCGGGACGCTTCCACGAACCAGAGGGGGAGACTGTAACACGCTAGATCTTAAATTTTATATATTTACCGTCTCCTAGCAACGAATGTTTTAGTAATAATAATAGTTGTGATTCTGACAGTTAATTATTGTGTATTTTGTATAGTTATATACGGAATTCTTATTGTAAAACTGTTAAAACTTTATAACTGTTTATAATATATATAAATATATCAATAATGATATTCCAATTTATTAATTAACGGGCAATATAAATATAGTGCAATTCTATAATATCATAATACATATGTCTGTAGAGGCAACTTTCAAACTGCCATCAATTATTGGCAGCGCTGCCTGATATTGCTGCCATATCTGTGTCCCGTCTAATTTATATACGCTACAATCCACCTACACCGACCGCTTAATGGAAACTATATTTATTGCCACCATATATTTATTTCATTACTATGGAAAACAATAAACTTCCAAACACCACACGACTGAATCTCGTTGAACTGCCTTCTTGCTAAACCACTTCGCGACCTAATCAATTAATATCTAATATTGTTCTTAAAAAAATTTATGTGAAGTGTGAATTTTCACACATTTCAGGGTTTTGCAGGTATTTAGTAAGTGAATGATGATTATTTGGGATGCCAAAACAAATTTTCAACGCCTAATACCATTATTTAGGTTTCTAAATATGTGCAGTATTTTTTTTATATAGGAAGGTTCATTAAGAATTTTAAAAATTGCGCCTATGGCTTCCATTGGTTGTTATAAGTCTCGCCCCTCTGATTTCGTGTACATTGAAACAGAATTAAATTATAATTTAAACAATTTCCACTGGTTATTAAATTTAAGCTTTTAAAAAATAAATGCAACATTTGCTAAAATATAACTAAAATTTTGAAAAAATAATTTAAACAATATAAAAATTTAAAAAAAAAACAAAAAATAATATTGTCTCTTCTCGCAGGGTTCGATCCTTTTCGGATCGAGTTACTTGGGTGAAACGCCAGTGTCAAAACCACTATACCAGCATACACGTTCCATTGTAGCGTGTTACAAAGCTATAACTTGTGTACATTATTAGCCAAAAATCACAAAAAAGGCGTTTTTTTTTTCAAAAAACGTAATCTGATCTAAAATTCCTGTTGTACTATTCCGGTTCACACCAATGTACATTACTTAGAATTTTTTCAGATTTTTAATTTAAACTATCTGGGCTACAGGGTGACAAAATATTTTTTGCACAATTTTGGCAAAAATCGTTTCAAAATAATTTATTTTGCAAAAATAAAAATTTGATCGTTAATCTACGTACCAAGGGCTTTCATTTGATACCCTACTCAAAATTATAAAAAAATATTTTTTTTTTTCGATGAGCACATATTTGTTTATATTTTTAAGGAGATATGTTTTTAGCTGTTTTAGTATTTTTTCTATGTGCGGGTTAAAGATTTGTATAAGCATGGCAAATTTCAACTCTCTAGATTTAGCCGTTTGGCTACAATTTTTACCGAACAGACAGACAGACAGACCGACTACAAAATGGTCATACCTACAAAACCCTAAAAAAGTATGAAAGGGTGCGCCACTGGTGAGTAAGTGGCGCACCCAGAAATTTTTGTTGGGGGGGGGTAAGACAAAATTATTTAAATTATGAATAAGGTTCACACTTCTAAATTTCAAGTGATCTAAAAAAAGGTCCTCGCTTCGGAAATACAAAGTGATGACCTAAAACAAAAAAGTTCCAGGCTTCTAAAATACAAGTGACGACCTAAAAAAAAAGGTCCTCGCTTCGAAAATACAAAGTGATGACATAAAAAAAAGGTCCTCACTTCTAAAAAGCAAGTGACAACCTAAAAAAAGATCATCATCTCTATTTTCTAGTGTGTTGGTATGTTTATATTTTTATTTCCTTCCTTCTTAGGGAGGGGGATCCCCGGACACCACCCCTAGGTGCGCCACTGATTTTCACACACTTCAGTATTATTCCGAAAGAAAACGAACTATCTTTTTTCATCCTCAATCCTAGATACTAACTCCTTTGAGTTGACTCCTGTTGAAACGTGTATAACCCCTTCCCTCCCGCATTCCTTAGGTCAGGTGCCTTAATGAGCCAACCCTCATCCTTTATCCACCTCCTTCTACGCCCCCCCCCCGCGGCTAATGGGTCGGTTAAACACGGCTGTCGGTGACGCGGTGCCTCTCCCTAATGGTCCGCGAACCGTGCCTACTTTTGTCTCCAGGACCGTTCACTCCACGCAAGGATATATCCTCATATAAGGATAGTCAATGTCAGGACTAACAAAGGATAATGGAGACTGTATTGTATGAGAATATAACCTGAATGGGAGGATGCTGAAATAATTATTATTAAGAAAATTTTGCTACTCTATTAAAGCCAAGGCTTTTGGGACATTAAATATTATAGGACAAACATTTCTGAACAATTTATTTTTATAAATGTATCTTCTAGTACAGTGATTCTCAACCCAAATCTTAACACGGACCGGCAAAAATATGTGTATGTATTAATGCAATAAATGCATTTTGTACGCATTCAATCAGTTCGTAGATTGTATTCGGTGAAGCTATATGTTGTAAGGATTGTATAGAATTGAAAAGCCAAGGTCCAATACATTAAAATCTGAGCTATTTGGCGGTTGTGATTTAAGTCAATCTGAAACTTCTTCCTTGCAATTCAACACAATTTTGATCAAAATTTCAAAATTTTGTGTCGATAAAAGATTGTGTCAAAGTGTCAAAAAAAAATTGAAAAAATCGTATTAAAAATAAAAAACAAAATTCAATTTTTTTTTTCGTTTTTTGATATCACAAAAAAAAAATCAGCTGTGGCCACCACAGGACCGATCGCCATTACAAAGTACTTATGTAAAATATTTTCTAGCAGCAGAATAGAAATAACTTTGCCCAATATTTTCTAACATAGATATTATTTATCATGACCATGGAAACGTTACATATAAGTATGAAAAAATATAAACTTAAAAAAATTTCGAAAAATTTTCCAAATTTTTTTCGTATTATCAAAAAATATCTGAAATAAAAGTTATTAGTTATTGCATTTATAGCAACTTTTGTTAAATAAATTTTTTCTAAATATTTTTCTGTTGCTAAATATTCGCAAAATTCTTAAAATCGACACGAGTAAACTCCCATTTCTAGTCAACCGATTTTTACCAAAAGTTGATCAGTTTGTGCCATTGATGCCAAAATCCTAAATATGCAGTTTCGTAAAAATCCTTTTAGCCGAATTTGCTCTGCACGTGTACACAGACAGACGGACGGACAGACAGACGGACGGACAGACAAACAGACAGACGGACGGACAGACGGACAGACAGACATGCTAAAAATAGTCAAAACGTTATGTAGGGACCTCATTCGTGGCGATCCATCGAAATCTCGAAATGTCAAAATCGGTATGATCATAATACCTCCCTTATATATGTTGGCGGTCGGTAAAAAATCAATTTGTTCCGAAAAATTAATCTGATCAAAAGTTCTTATTAAACTATTCCGGTTCCCATAAATGTACATTATGTAGATTTTTTTCAGATTTTTAGATCAACCTTTTCGGGATAAAGGTTGGGGACAAAAGTTTTTCGACATATTTATGACGAAAATCCAATTAAAAAATATTTATTTTTCCATTAAATACATATTTGTTCATAATTATCTCGCACTGTATTTTATTTAACTTTCTATATTTTACCTATATACGGGTCAAAGAGATGTACAAGCATGAAAATTTCAACTTTCTATGTTAAGCCGTTTGGCTACAATTTATACTGTACAGACAGAAACATGAGTGACGTTATAAGGGTTTTTTTTATTGTCATACATACAAAACCCTTAAAAAGAAAAGGACCTAAAATTAATCCTTGTGGGACTTTAGAAGTGACTTTAAAAGGTGAAGTTGTATGACCAAAATAGCAAACAAATAAGGATCTAGAAGATACGACGACAATAACGCGTCAGTGAAAGTCCAAGATTTTAAGTTTCCTAATGATAATAGGGGATACGCATAAAATTTGTATTTCCTTAAAACTACATTATTTTGATATGTTAATGTTAGTTATGTCACCTAACAAAACAAAAATTACATTTTAATTAATATTATAGCCAAATTTTTGAATTAAAATATTGTAAATTTGAAATAAGCCGACCACGGAGCGAAGGTTGCCGAGTAAAACGACTAAGTATGACGTCAAACGATAGGGGTTTCACATCACAGATACAGCTACAACATAATCTTTACACGAGTGTGTATTGTATTGTTCGAGAGTTTTGTATTTGTTTTTAAGCAATTTTTCACGCATTTATTATTAAAATGGCAGATAAAGATTTTGTTAGGGCTCAGAGTGATAATTTACCCAACATTGATGCATTTATGATCATATATGAAAAATAATGAATGCTACAGTGCTGAGGAAATACGTGGTGTCAAAGTAATTTTTATTTTATATTCTATAACTTTATGTAAACAAACGCTGCAACTCTGTAAAATGTAAATATTTATGTAATTTAGATGTCAGAATTTTACTACATTGTTTACACGAAGTTACAAAACGTTAGAGGCATAATTGAAATACTGCAATATAAGTTATCTATTTTAATATAAAATTTAATTCGGTAAACATGTATAAATTGTTTTTATAGAATTAAACTTTATTTTAACTAAAATCACTCTAACTTTACATAACCTATGAAAGTTATACAAACAAATAAGTTCACGACAGACTATGTACGCCGGTAAGCTAGTAGTGTCATACGTCAGTTAGAAGGGGTATGACGTCACACGTCGTTTTCGCGCGCTACATACATTTATGACTTTTTTAAGCCTTCAAATTACAAAATAAAAACTGTTTTTTATGTTTATATGCAACAAGAGGAATATAATAAAAAATAAAAAAAAAATCATGCCTATCCCCTATTTGGGGATCAATTGTATCAAAATTTTGGCAAAATCGGTATACACAAAATCTATCCGTCAATGAAAATATCCCAGAGTTTTTGATATCGCTATAATCTAGTTGTTCATATTTCTCAGTGAAAGTTGCATTTTAAATATATTTTTCTAGAATGGAATCTTCTATTGACAGAGATGTAATCGTCTTAGAGTTGCTTTATTTCTGTTTGCATGTTCTGTAATTGCCGGTTGAAGATCATACCCTTCAGTAACTCGTAGATGAACAATGCAACGCTCCTCTCAGACATTTTATATTCTCTTCAATATTAAAGAATCAAATTGAATCTTTAATGTAAGTTATTGAGAATTTAACTCTTGAGAATAAGGAAAACAAGTTTTATATCATACTGGTTCTTTACTGAAAGAACAAAAAGAATATTTAACAAATAAAAAGTTTATTAATAACTACAGTTTATTTATAAATACTGAGTGTAACTGCGAAATGGGAAACTACCATTTGTTTATTATTAGAGAATCAAAACAATTAGCTGTGGCCACCACAGGACCGACCGCCATCATAAAGTTCTTGTATAAAATACATTCTAGCAGCAGATTAGAAATAACCTGGCCTAATATTTTCTAACAGAGATATTATTTATCATAACCATGGAAACGTTAAATATAAGTATGAAAAAATCAGCTGTGGCCACCACAGGACCGACCGCCATCATAAAGTTCTTGTATAAAATACATTCTAGCAGCAGATTAAAAATAACCTGGCCTAATATTTTCTAACAGAGATATTATTTATCATAACCATGGAAACGTTACATATAAGTATGAAAAAATCAGCTGTGTCCAGCACAAGACCAACCGCCATCATAAAGTACTTGTATAAAATATATTCTAGCAGCAGAGTAGAAATAACTTGGCCTAATATTTTCTAACAGAGATATTATTTATCATGACCATGGAAACGTTATATAAGTATGAAAAAATTAATACAAAAAATTTCGAAAAATATTACAAAATTTCTCAATTTCTCAAATAAAAGTTATATTAATTATTGCCAGCGTTTCGAACCGGAACTGAACCGAAAACCGAAAAAAACCGTTCTTTTTTTTGGAACGAAAACCGGAGCTGAACCGAAAAAAAATATCGGTTTATTTCGGTTCAGATAATGTCTATGGGAGTGACCCAAAATATAAAATACATTTTATTTGGGATTATTTTTTAAACTGATGAGCAGAAAAAAATCGTAATATTTTAACTGATAAGTAAAAAAAATCCGCTTCTATTATATGGGGGGGGGGGGTGAACGCCTAAAACCCCCCTTTGCAGCGACCTTGGTCTGATTATTACAAAATAGAGAATAAATTTTCTTCTAAATTATAGTAGAAAATAAATTTTTAATACAAATAAAAAATTTATCACTCGGAACTGAACCGAAAACCGAAAAAAACCGTTATTTTTGCCGGAACTAAAACAGGAACCGAACTGATATATATTTTTTTAATTGAACCGGAACAAAAACCGAAACGAAAAAAATAATGGTTCGAAGCCCTGGTTATTGCATTTATAGCAACGTTTTTTAAATAATTTTTTTAAAAATATTTTTCTGTTGCTAAATATTCGCAAAAATCTTAAAATCCACACGAGTAAACTCTCATTTCTAGTCAACCGATTTTTACCAAAAGTTGATCAACTCGCTGTCATTGATGTCAAAAGCTTAAATATGCAGTTTCATAAAAATCCTTCGAACTTAATTTGCTCTGCACGTGTACACAGACAGACGGACGGACAGACAAACAGACAGACAGACAGACGGACGAACAGACAGACAGACAGACTGACAGACAGACCAACAGACATAATGCTAAAAATAGTCAAAACGTTATGTAGGGACCTCAATTCGTGGAGATCCATCGTAATCTTGAAATGTCAAAATCGGTATGATCACAATACCTCCCTTATATACATTGTTACATTTCTACCAAATGCGAGTTATAGTAGATCTTAAAATAAAGTTTAAAGATGTTTTTTAGTTATTCGAACCAAGATTTAACATAAAATAACCATAACCTTAAGTTAAAATAAAGCAAAAACTTAAAACAACACATGTACAGCCTTCTCGCTAGATATTATTCGAATGTTCTCGTGTTATATCTGTGTGGAAAGAGGGACTTTAGTGAAAATCCTCTTTCTCAGCTCTGCCATCTCACGTACGGTGATTCAACTAAACTCGTTATTTAGCTCTTTATCATAGGGAAGCATTAAAAATTTCATTTGGCTTCAAGATACCGATCCGCCGTTTTAATAATATTAAAATATGACCCGCATCCCGGATAGCAAGAGTGCATAGTACCTACTTGCATGTAATATACCTTTAAAAGCAGACTGCGGCTTACGGAACCATAGAAAACACGCTAGATATATGATTTTTAAAATATCTTCTTTTTTCTTTAACATCTTTGAAGTTTTACACTATTATTTATTTTTATTTAAACACGGAGAACGGTGAAATATATACGACTGTTTAATGCTTTTATATACAGAGATATAGCTTCATATTTCACCTGTTTATTTATATACAGGGTGTTAGGTAAATGTCCGGCACAATTTAAAAGACAGCATGGTGACGTAGAATGCAATAGATTTTTCCTTTGCCAATTTTCTCATAAATGTGAATTTCGTCCAAAAATATACAAACAAACAAAATTCCCCAAATTTAGAAAACCACTGACTTTTTTTATTTTTCACATTAATCCAGAAGTTGTGCCGGTCACCATGGCGTAGTGATTAGTGTAGCGATGCACTAACTTCTAGACCATGAGGGCTCGGGTTCGAATCCCGGATATGGCATGGATTTTTCAAAAATAAAAATGCATCTTCCGGATAATGGCCATAGTAGCTAAGTCCAAAAAACTTGTAACTAAGTAAAAAAAAAAAATCCAGAAGTTGTGTAGTTGCCATAGAGAAAAAAATATTTTAATTGTAGTTCAACAATAGAATATCAAAGTACGTGTACATAATCTAAAATTTTGTTGAAAAAATTGATGTGAAATGTGAATTTTCCCACATTGCAGGATTCGCAGGTATATAATAAGTGAAGGCGGCATGCTGAGTGTGTAGAACAAATTTTGCTTTGTAGTAACCACGGCAAAATGAACGATCTTTTTAAAATAATTTATCGTCTGTTAATCTCAGAGCTTTAAAAACAAATTTTATGTTAAAATATTTTTTTGTTAATTTTAATTCGAATACCTAATATCATTATTTAGCTTTCTTAATAAGTGCAGTATTTTTTTTATATAACAAGGTTCATTAAGATTTTGAAAATTGCGCCTATGGCTTTCATTAGTTGTCTTAAATCATACGCTCCGCCCCTCTGGTTTCGTATAAATGACACATAGAATGAAAATATAATTCCAATTGGTTATTAAATTTACGCTCTTGAAAATTAAATTAAAAATTTGCTAAAATATAACAAGAATTTTAACAAATTAATTTAAGCAAAATAAAAATGCAAAAAAAACAAAAAATGAAATTGACTCCACAAGCCAGGAACGAACCTGTGTAGTGTATAACAAATCTGTGTAGTTAGCGCGCAACGGAGCCACTAGACCACCATACGCTTAACAACTCAGCGTGTTACATGAGTATAAGCTGTATGCATCGTCAACAAAAAAACACAAAATATGCGTTATTTTCCGAAAACATAATCTGATCAAAAATTCATGTTATACTATTCCGGTTCACCCCAATATACATTACTTAGAATTTTTTCAGATTTTTAGTTTAAACCATCTTGTCTACAGGGTGTGGGACAAATTTTTTTTTGCACAATTTTGGCAAATATAGCGTCAAAATAATTTATTTTGCAAAAATAAAATTTTAATCGTTAATCCACGTACTAAGGGCTTTAATTTTATACCCTACTCAGAATTTAAAAAAAATATTTTTTTTTTTTCGATGAGGACATATTTGTTTTATTTTTAGGGGGATATGTTTTTTGATGTTTTAGTATTTTTCCTATGTGCGGGTCAAAGAGTTGTATAAGCATGCCAAATTTCAACTCTCTAGATTTAGCCGTTTGGCTACAATTTTTACCGAACAGACAGACAAACAGACGACAAAGTGATGGTATAAGGGTTTTTTGGTCATACCTACAAAACCCTAAAAAGAATTATTTTAATAATTTTTTTTTTCCAAAAATGTTAATTTAGTGATATTTTACACTGTCCCAAAAGGGTTATGCTAAAAATCTGAAACATTTCTAAGTAATATGCATCGACCGATGTCCTTCTTCTTCTTCTTTGGGCTCTGTTGGTCAGCTTGACTTTTAGCTTCACTCATATAAGTCCTTCATGTTGGTCTGTTCATTGTCAGGTCTTTCCATGTGTTCTGTATACCAATACTCGTTAGATCTTTAAACCAGTGGCGAAAGGAAACCTCGGCTAGACTTGCCCTCCCATAAAAAAAATATTTAAAAAAAAATGCAAACTAAAAAAAAAAAAAAATTTAAATATTTAGATAAATCTTCAAAAATACATCAAATTATGTTCTATACAAATTTTTGTCCAAGGCTTGCTTTACTAGTTACGAATTAATTATCATGACCATGGAAACGTTACATATAAGTATGAAAAAATTGAGACTTGGAAAAATTTTAAATAATTTTACAAAAATTTTTAGAAATTTTTCGTTGTATCAAAAAACGTCTCAAATAAAAGTTATTAGTTATTGCATTTATAGTAACTTTTGTTCAATAAATTTTTTCGAAATATTTTTCTGTTGCTAAATATTCGCAAAAATATTAAAATCGACACGAGTAAACTCCCATTTCTAGTCAACCGATTTTCATAAAAAACAATAGGGTTCTTCCCATTTAATAGGAGAATTTTTTAGTACCAGAACGAACTCTTTAAGTTAAACCGTTTTTGAGTTATCGTGTATACACACAGACACACAGACAGACACACACACACACACACACACACACATACGGACGGCACTTCGAAAATAGGTTTTTTGGATTCCCTGGACCATGAAACGTGGTCATCCGTCAAAATCTCGACATCGAACATTTTCGCGATTACAATACTTGCCCCTTATATATTAAGGTCGGGCAAGTAAAAAAGGTTAATAAAAAAAATTTAATTTCAGTCCATAAGCACGTTTTGAAAGTGATGAAATGACAATAATTCATTGAAAGGACTGTATGTGAAGAAAAGGATAAGAAGTCATTTTGATTATTTGTTGTGTATCTGGCGAAATTTAATAAATATGTTCTTTTTGGCTCGATGTCACTTTCGTTTCCTACCTACGAGAATAATAAGCTTTTTTAAATTTTCCACACGACAGATTCCAGATCGATACACATACTTAACATTCTCTTCTTCTTTAAATATTTCCATATTCCACACTCCATTCTTATAAAAAATATCTTTAAAACAATTTAGGAATATCATATAAAGGCATGTAAAGCAGAAACGTTACCCTTTAAATTACATTTTATAAATTTAGATCAGGAAATATAAAAAAAAAATTGATGTGAAGTGTGAATTATCACACATTTCAGGGTTTTGCAGGTATTTAGTAACTGAATGATGATTATTTGGGATGCCAAAACAAATTTTATGTCAAAATATTTTTTTATGAATTTTAATTCGAATGCCTAATACCATTATTTAAGTTTCTAAATATGTACAGTATTTTTTTTTTTCTAAGTAATTCTAAGTAATGTACATTGGTGTGAACCCGAATAGTACAACAGGAATTTTTGATCAGATTACGTTAAACACTCCAAATAAAAAAAACATTCCAAAAATTTACCTTCACAATACTTACAAAACATTTAAAATTCACAGAATTTTCTAAATTTGAAAAAAATGGTGTACAGCACTTTAGGCTATTAGCGCCCAAAGAACATACATACTTACAGCTGTTAAAAATATTGAAACGTAAAAACATTCCAAAAATTTACTTACACAATACTTACAAAAAAATTAAATTCAACATAATTTTTTGAAATTTGTAAAAGTACAGCAGTTTAGGCTATTAGCGCCCAAAGAACATACAAACTTACTTCAAGCTGTTAAAAATATTGAGACGTAAAAACATTCCAAAAATTCACAATACTTACAAAAAAATTTAAATCCACAGAATCTTTGTAAATTTAAGAAAATGGTGTTTAGCATTTTCGGCTATTAGCGCCCAAGGAACATACATACTTAGAGCTATTAAAAATATTCAATCGAAAAAACATAAAATTTACCTGTACAATACTTACAAAAAATTTAAAATCCACAGAATTTTTTGAATTTTGAGAAAATGGTGTGCAGCATCTTTGGCTATTAGCTCCCAAGGGATGTCGACTCAGTATAGGTGTCCCTTCTTAACCCTTCAATAGACACTCAACTTGTTTCATCACTATTGCACTTTTTCAAATTTTACTTTTTATAAAACTGGTAAAAATGTGTACACACAGCATTTATGGCTACTAGCGCTTAAGGTAGTTATTACTTTAAGGGTATTTTATACAAAAAATGCACTGGTCAACATATGTTGTTACATGAACGTTTCATATACGATTATGAACGAGAAATATTTGGAAGGATTAATGACGTAATGTCTACCAAAATTATCTTAAGTAAAGAAATTAATCCTCTTAATTAGTTTCGCTAATGAGAATTTTATTGTGGATTTTTTTGCGTAGTTCTGTATTGCGTAAACAATAAATGGTCCACGATAGTGCTCAGCAATTTAAATATAAAAATTTAAAAATAATTTTTTAAATTTATAATAATTTTGTTAACCAGTATTAGCATTATAGGCTATTCTAAACATTTACGCGGAACTAAATTGCTTTTGCGTAGTTCTGTATTTTAAAAACAAATGTATAAACAATAAATGGACCCCGACAGTGCACAGCATTTTTAAATATAAAAATTTTAAAATGTTTTTTAAAATTTATTACAGGGCTTCGAACCGTTATTTTTTTCGTTTCGGTTTTCATTCCGGTTCAATTAAAAAAATATATATCAGTTCGGTTCCGGTTTTCGTTCTGGCAAAAATAACGGTTTTTTTCGGTTTTCGGTTCAGTTCCGAGTGATAAATTTTTAAATGCTTTTATTTGTATTAGAAATTTATTTTCTACTATAATTTAGAAGAACATTTTATTCTTTATTTTTTAATAATCATACCAAGGCCTCTGCCAGGGGGGGGGGGGTTCTGGGCGTTCCCCCCTCCCCTGAAATAATAGAATCGCAATTTATTTTTTACTTGTCAGAAAAATTACGATTTTTTTCTGCTCATCAGTTTAAAAAATAATCTTAAATAAAATGTATTTTATATTCACTCACATAAACATTATCTGAACCGAAATAAACCGATATTTTTTTTCGGTTCAGTTCCGGTTTTCGTTCCGACAAAAATAACTGTTTTTTTCGGTTTTCGGTTCAGTTCCGGTTCGAAGACCTGGTATATACAGAGTGTTTTTGTAATAATTATTGTAATAATTAGTTTATTTGCTGTTCAGTTGTTTTTCCCAATCTAATATTCTTGTTTACATAGTAAAATACCTCGCTTTTTCAAATTTAACTTCTTTCGTATCTCTTGTAAGTAAAGTAGTTAGCAATTCTTAAACAGTTCCCAAAATTCTCTGCGCATGCGATGTCTTTAACTGCTCTGAATAAAACATCGGTCAACAGGAATTTTGAGTCTGGGTTCTGCATATCTGATTTTTATTTCCTCCATATTATTAATTAAAGAAAAAATAGTTTTACCCGAAAAAGTTTGCTTTTGTAGCTATCAGAATGAAATTATTGGATTTTAAGAAAAATTCCCTTTTTTCATACCTTTATTGTATGTAAAAATAATACAAACTTTTGTTAAGAATTTGAATCAGTATTATTTACAAGAAAACCATTCGAAACAAACAACTTACTGTAACAGAATATATAAAAAATGTATGTGAAGTGTGAATTTTCACACATTTCTGGGTTTTGCAGGTATTTAGTAACTGAATGATGATTATTTGGGATGCCAAAACAAATTTTATGTCAAAATATTTCTTTATGAATTTTAATTCGAATGCCTATTACCATTATTTAAGTTTCTAAAGATGTGCAGTATTTTTTTTATATAGCAAGGTTCATTAATATTTTGAAAATTGCGCCTATGGCTTCTATTGGTTGCTTAAATCATAAGCCCCGCCCTCTGATTTCGTCAAACATAGAATTAAATTATAATTTCAGCACTTTCTGGTTATTAAATTAACGCTTTTAAAAATTAAACGTAACATTTGCTACATTTATGCTACAAAAAAAAGCAGAAAAAATAAAATTAACAGGATTCGAACTCTAGTTTGCAAATTACAAGGCGCATGACAAAACCAACTACGCTATTATAGCTACTGATTTAGCGTGTTACATAGCGAATTAAATATTTAACATATTTTAGTTAAAAACACAAAAAATACGTTATATTCCGAAAACATAATTTGATCAAAAATTCCTGTTGTACTATTCCGGTTCACACCAATATACATTACTTAGAATTTTTTCAGATTTTTAGTTTAAACCATCTGGGATACAGGGTGTGGGACAAAACATTTTTTGCACAATTTTGGCAAAAATCGCTTCAAAATAATTTATTTTGCAAAAATAAAAATTTGTTCGTTAATCCACGTACTAAGGGCTTTCATTTGATACCCTACTCAGAATTATAAAAAAATATTTTTTTTTTTTCGGTGAGCACATATTTGTTTATATTTTTAGGAGGATATGTTTTTTAGATGATTTAGTATTTTTCCTATGTGCGGGTCAAAGAGTTGTATAAGCAGGCCCAATTTCAACTCTCTAGGTTTAGCCGTTTGGCTACAATTTTTACCGAACAGACAGACAAACTGACAGACAGACAGACAGACAGAACTCTAGTTTACAAATTTCTAAATTACAAAGCGCACGACAAAACCAACTACGCTACTAGAGCTACTGATCTGGTGTGTTACATAGCGAATTAAATATTTAACATATTTTAGTTAAAAACACAAAAAATGCGTTATTTTCCGAAAACATAATCTGATTAAAAATTCCTGTTGTACTATTCCGGTTCACACTAATATGTTTTTTAGATGTTTTAGTATTTTTCCTATGTGTTGGTCAAAGAGTTGTATAAGCATGCCAAATTTCAACTCTCTAGGTTTAGCCGTTTGGCTACAATTTTTACCGAACAGACAGACAGACAGACAGACAGACAGACAGACAGACGACAAAATAACGGTATAAGGGTTTTTTGGTCATACCTACAAAACCCTAATAAATAAATATATATTGATCGTTGTAAAATCTACAAAGTTTTTCAAAAATAAACGAAGGTTTTTGATTAGTTTGATAAGTTATTTTTCGATATAAAGAATCAGAAAATAGTCATTAAAATAAAGACTCAAAATAATAATACTCAAAATATATTTTTTTGTGGACCTGTGTAATAAGTATTCTACCTCTTTAGATGCAGTTTGCAGGCCCAGACATGTCTTTTAAGTGAAAAAGGTTTTGCATCAGTGTCCTGTCTATTTTTTGATCGTTTCAAACAATCTGATTAGACAACACTTGAGTTTTTCCAATTACAGCATTTAAGATGATCGTCTTCTTAATTCCTTTCAAGTCGTCCTTTCCTTTAGGACTCTCCTAGCCTTTCATGTGAAGTAGTCGGGGCAGGAAATTCCCGAAGTAAATCAGTACATCATTCTCAGATGCAAATTGTAAATCCGGGGATAAATTATTTGCATTAAGTCTTTGACCGTCGGGCCCCAAGGTCCCCCGGATAATTAATATACAAGACGTTGGCAAAAGAGGCAGATTTCCCTCCTTAGATGACCTCTTTGAAATGTAATATTGATATTTTTCACTTGAGTGATTTTCAAAAGATCTCTTTACTTCAACAAAGAGGAAAAAATGCACATATAAATTTAAAAGGTAACCACATAAAATAAATTGGCTTGGATGTGGAAGGCTTTAAGAAATACCGACCTATAAACCAGTGGCTTTTAACATTTTCTAAACAACTACATTTTCTTACCATATTGAACGTGTCATTCAAAAAATTGATGGGAAGTGTGAATTTTCATACATATAGTATAAATAAATTTTCATATAGTATAAAATATATGTATATACATATAATATAATTAGAAATTTAGTCTTTACAGTAACACTTATTTATTAAAAATTAAAACAAATCCCTCTTAAATTGCTTTAAATTGCTACTTTCAATTTTTTTTCAAATACATTTAATAGGTGTATACCTTGACACTTAAAAAAAAAAACAAAAAGAAGAAGAAGAAGTCGACATAATACTGTATATCCAGGTATATTTATCACATCAAAATCAACAGTTTTTTTGATAATCACTTTTATTCGAGAACTAAGAGCTTCCATTTAATTTTTTTAAACAAAATTTAATTAATTTGTCAAATATCCCAGTTTTTTCTGCATTTACTTCGCATTCAAGTCTTCATTAGATTAATAAGAAATATTTTACAGTGTAGAGTGTAGTGTGGTGTGGTGTGAGTAACGCAACTATTAAAAATATATACATTTTTTTTTTAATATTTTTAATTCCAAAAAAATACACGCACTATCTTAGCTATAAATACAAAAAATCCGTAACATTATTAGCTATAATTTAACCATGAATTAAAAAAAATAATTAATTTTGTCAAAAACACAAAATCTGCCATATTTTTCAAAATCACAATCAAAAATTCCTCTCGTACTTTTCCGGCTAAGATCAATATACATTACGTATAATTTTTTCAGATTTTTAATTTAGCCCATTTGCATAAAATGGGGCAAGAACTTTTGCACATTTTTGGCTAAATTCGTGCTAAAAAAACGAATTTCAAAAAACTATCTAACGTTCCTTAAACTACGTCTTAAGACCTTTAATTTGATACCATACAATAAATAAAAAAAAATATATAAAAATTCAACGACACAAATATTGACATTTTTGGAAAAACTTATCTGATCAAAAATTCCTGTTGAACTATTCCAATTTCCATCAATGTTCATTACGGAGGTTTTTTTCAGATCTTTAAATCAATCCCTTTGGGAGATAGGGTGGGGTCAAAATATTTTGACACATTTTTGGCAAATCCATAAAAAAAAATTAAATTACTTTTTTTTGTTGATCCACGCATTAAGAGGTTTCATTTGGTATGTCACTCAAAATTTAAAAAAATATTTTTATTACCGACCACCATATACAAGGGAGGTATTGTGATCATACCGATTTTGACATTTCGAGATTTCGATGGATACCTACGAATTGAGGTCCCTACATAACGTTTTGACTATTTTTAGCACGCCTGTCTGTCTGTCGGTCTGTGTACACGTGCAGAGCAAATTCGGCTAAAAGGATTTTTATGAAACTTCATATTTAAGCTTTTGACATCAATGGCACGAGTTGATCAACTTTTAGTAAAAATCAGTTAACTTGAAATGGGAGTTTACTCGTATCAATTTTAAGATTTTTGCGAATATTTTAAAACAGAAAAATATTTCGAAAAAATTTATTTAACCAAAGTTGCTATAAAATCAGTAAATAACAACTTTTATTTGAGACATTTTTGATAAAGCAGCATAAATTAAACAAATACTTTGTGATGGCAATCGGTCCTGTGGTGGCCACAACTGATTTTTTTTTTATTATTAACCCTTTACCGCATAGTGTGCCATATATGGCACATTCCGATTTTTATTTTTTATTTTACTTTTAAAACTGAATCAGAACGTTACTTCATGAATGTTCATAAATGCCACATACACAGCAATGGATCCTGCAGTATCTCAAGTAATGGGCTGCAATAGATTTGAGGATATCAAGCGGAATTTGCACTTCAACGATAACTCTGAATTTATTGAGAAAGGACAACTAGGAGATACGAACTTTTCTTTCAAAAATTCGAGGGCGACTGCTTTTAATTCCTAATGAAGAACACCTAGCAATTGACGAGCAAATAATACGGAATCATTTTCTTATGTAACATAATGTAGAATCATAATATTCCATGTATGGCACAAACCCTAAATTATTATTTTAATTATTATTTTGTCATAAAAATAATAATTAATATTTTAAATATATTTTTTTAATTAATTTTTCTATCAATAAGAACCAATTCCTAATGCTCATGAATTATTTCAGCCAAAAATAAAAATTCATGCAGTAAAGGGTTAAATACATAATTGTTATGTGGGTCAAAGAGTTGTATAAACATGCTAAATTTCAACATTCTATGTTAAGCCGTTTGTCTAAACCGTATTTGTCTAAATCTAATTTCTACCGTACAGACAGACAGACATTTGAGTGACGTTTTTTGGGTTTTTTGAAGGGTTTTTTGGTGGATACCTACAAAACCCTAAAAACAACTTTCATTGCAAACTAT
The DNA here is from genome assembly GCA_963971575.1 of Liopterus haemorrhoidalis. Lineage (NCBI taxonomy): Eukaryota > Metazoa > Arthropoda > Insecta > Coleoptera > Dytiscidae > Liopterus > Liopterus haemorrhoidalis. Next base: position 70,161,146 of record OZ020613.1, read on the forward strand.
TAATAAATATTTTGATGAAGAAAATGCAAACGAAATTGTGAAATGTGTGAAAATGCAGGCTTCACATGAGTTTTTCGTGAATAATTTGTAGGAATCGTACCTGTAAGAAGTCCGAGCCATTTCCCGAATCGATCATCTCAATTACGGGCTATAAAAGGAATATTCAGATAAGAATCTTACTTCTTCCAGTCCTTTGATTATATACGTTCTTATATGCGGTTTCCTCCTATAAAGGAATCTATATGTGCATTTTTTTCCTTTTCTTTGTTCGTTTAAAAACGTTTCTCTCCCGGGTTTATTCAACTGTGTTATGTAATTTTTCAAAGAGGTCATCTTCTTTTACTAAATCTCTTTTACATACGTCTTGTATATAATTACGGATTTTGGAAAATTTTAAAAAGAAATTGCTGAATCGCAAAACAGGTATATCCTATCTGTAACAAATTGTATCCTTACATAAAAGAAAACTTAAAAAGAATCATTATTTTTAAATTTGATATAATATAAAAAAGAATTCGAACTGTTGTCAATTTTATTTGTTTACGCAAGGGTGGTTTTTGTGTAAGAGAAAATAGGCATAGGCCCCCTAAGAAAAAAAATATATTTTAAAATTTTATTTAATGACCATGATTTATTCATGGTGTGACAGGTGCATCAGGCGTGGTAGTCTATTTTTGTTTGAATTTCATGGTGTCGTTACAGGCGTGGTAAGTGAGTGTTCTTGTCATTGAAATTCAACTGACACTGAAACGAACAAAATTCGCGTTTTCGCGAATAGATCAAAATCTGTAGCAATAAATGGTGGCATATCAGATTTTATAACATTTGGTGTTCCCCAGGGGTCTCACTTAGGACCTCTCCTGTTCATTATTTATATTCAATTTATATTAGTTTTGTAGGTAAGACCATCAAAAAACCCTTATAACGTAACTCATGTATCTGTCTGTCTGTCTATACGGTAAAAATTGTAGCCAAACGGCTGAACATAGAAAGTTGAAATTTGGCTTACTTATATAACTTTTTGACTCACATCTAAGAAAAATACTGAGAGTTCAAAAAAATTTATGTGAAGTGTGAATTTTCACACATTTCAGGGTTTCGCAGGTATTTAGATGATTATTTGGGATACCAAAACAAATTTTATGTCAAAATATTTTTTTATGAATTTTAATTCGAATGCCTAATACCATTATTTAAGTTTCTAAATATGTGCAGTATTTTTTTTTTTTATACCTATAGCAAGGTTCATTAAGATTTTGAAAATTTCGCCTATGGCTTCCATTGGTTGCTTAAATCATAAGCCCCGCCCTCTGATTTTGTATACATTCAAACATAGAATTAAATTATAATTTCAACACTTCCCACTGGTTATTAAATTTACGCTTCTAAAAATTTAATGCAACATTTACCAAAATATAACTAGAATTTTGACAAAATAATTTAAACAAAATAAAAATGCAAAAATAAACTTTTTTTTTTACAGGAATCGAACTCTAGTTTGCAAATAAACGACGAAACGCACTACGCTACGAGCGCTTACTTATCTATTGTATTACATAGCAAATTAAATATTTAATATATTTTAGTTAAAAACACAAATAATACGTTATTTTCTGAAAACATAATCTGATCAAAAATTCCTTTTGTATTATTCCGGTTCATACTAATGTACATTACTTAGAATGTTTACAGATTTTTAGTTTAAACCATCTGGGCTACAGGGTGTGGGACAATTTTTTTTGCACAATTTTGGCCAAAATCACGTCAAAATAATTTATTTTGCAAAAATAAAATTTTGATCGTTAATCCACGTAAGGGATTTCAAATGATACCTACTCAGAATTTTAATAAAAAAAAAATTTTTTCGATGAGCTCATATTTGTTTATATTTTTAGGGGGATATGTGTTTTTAGATGTTTTAGTATTTTTCCTATATGCGGGTGAAAGAGTTGTATAAGCATGCCAAATTACAACTCTCTAGGTCTAGCCGTTTTGCTGCAATTTTTACCGAACAGACAGACAGACGACAAAATGACGGTAAAAGGGTTTTTTGGTCATACCTAAAAAACCCTAAAAACACATCCCGAGATAAATATAAACAATTATGTATTTAATAAAAAAAGAAATACTTTTTTTTTAAATTTTGAGTGGCATAGCAAATGAAACCTCTTAATGCGTGGATCAACAAACAAATTTTTATATTTGAATAAAAAAAAATTAATTTTATTTATTGGATTTTTTCCAAAAATGTGTGAAATAAACAGTAATGATGGCGACGAGAATTTTACCGGGACACCACCGATTGCGTCAGTTGAAATGGAGGCAACTGCCGGATTATTGCCTGTAAAATCAAAGAGATAGTATGAAAATATTGATTGCATATACAGATTTCAGAAAATGGCGTGATAAGAAGTAGGCATTTACATAAAATTACTACTATTTTACTATATTACTTGAAAATGAATCTTCAACTTGAACAAGGTGTGCCCCCGAAACATTCTCGGAGGTTGTTCAACCACGATGTTTTCCGATCGATGCTTCTGCAGCCTAAGCCAATAAATATTCGGTCAAATATCCCTGACAAAAAAATGTCTCTGTTGGAATAAATTTTTTACTTTTTAATTAACTTTAAAAATCAATAATAATTTATTTTTAATTTAAATTCTTATACAGTTTTCATTCATTTAAATACATTCAAGCCGGAAATTTGTACAAAAAAAGAAATATCTTTAGAGAAAAAAAAAATCTTATTGAAGTTAAATATTTAGTGATTAGTTATCGCCTGATTGCATCTGAATCCTTAAATTTTACAGAGAGGAACTTAAAGTTAGGACCAGATTTAATCCTTTTAAGGATGTACCAGGACGAGAAAATCTTGCATTCAATATACGAGGGCATATTGAAAACTAATGCCTCCATGGCTATAAATTTATTAGTAATTGATATATGGTTTATATATAAATGTGAAATAATAGTATAAACTGTCCTTTACGCACTGATATATTCATTTGTCCACATAATCGCCATTGACAGTAATATATTTACGCCAACGTGGTACGAGATTTTCAAGTCACGGAAAAAGTCTGAAGACTTCCCACGGCACCATTTCATCACCTCTGCATCCGAAGAGAAACGCTTGCTCTTTAGATGTTCCTTAAGCTTTGGAAAGAGGAAAAAGTCACAAGGCGCAAGATCTGGGCTATAAGGTGGATGAGGTAAAACGTTATGAAACCCAAGCTTCTCCAGAGCTCCGCGCGTTCTCTGACTTGTGTGAGATCGAGCGTTGCAGATAATGTGATGTAGTCTTTCTTGTGAAATACCCACCCTGTTGGCTATGTTAGTTTGTTTACACCGTCGATTCTCACGAACCATTTCATCCACGAGAGCCACCTGCCTCACCACATGTAGACACTGGCCACTGCGTGTCCGATCATGGAGTTTCAGCAGGTCTTGCGTCTTTCACAGTCCTTACCCACCTCCTAACAGTACTTACATCAACACACGCCTCACGGTAGACGGCACTTAACCTTCGATGGATATCAATGGGCGCTACACCCTCTGCAGTAAGAAATTAAATGACAGCTCGTTGTTTTAACCGCACATCCATGCCGCCATGTTTAGAACTGTCATGCGCAAACGCGATGTTGCTGAGAATCTCCGCTAGGAGGACTTATATACAGATACTTAAGGGGGGGGTATGGTCAGAGCAGCACATTTTATACCCATTTTCAAGATTTTTTTTTAGAAAACTGTTAATAGTAACTTGATTGGGATAGTACCTACAGTAAAGAACAACCTTTGAAGAGTATCCAAAAAAAAATTTATTGACAAATATCGAAAATTAAGCTCGTGACATGAATTTGAAATTTTCGTTCAGGACAAAGAGTTGATTTGCGGTGAGACACATAACTAATGACTGAATCATCTAAAACAAAAATATTTCGTTAGTTTATGAGTTTCTTGAGGTAACGCTGTCGAGATATTGTTTTTTTCTTGCTTTCTTTTTTTTATGGAATTTTTTACAACAGAAAACAGAAATTTCGAAAAAAAAAATTCCGTTTTTCTCGTTTTTTAAACTTATACCAAAAATTAAATAATCTAGATATTTGAAAAAACTCGACAGCGTTACCTCAAGAAACTCATAAACTAACGAAATATTTTTGTTTTTTTTGTTTTAGATGATTCAGTCATTAGTTATGTGTCTCACCGCAAATCAACTCTTTGTCCTGAACGAAAATTTCAAATTCATGTCACGAGCTTAATTTTCGATATTTTTCAATAAATTTTTTTTTAAATACTCTTCAAAGGTTGTTCTTTACTGTAGGTATTATCCCAATCAAGTTACTATTAACAGTTTTCTAAAAAAAAAATCTTGAAAATGGGTATAAAATGTGCTGCTCTGAGCATCCCCCCCCCCCAAGGTCAATGGCAAACCACTTTTGACATGGTCTGGCCCGTCATTATAAAAGTTATTAGTTAACTTGAAGGTTTCGTTGGTGTTGTAGCTTTAGATAATACGGCACTGGGCAGATCGCTGGCTGAGATCTTTGAATTTTCCTTGTTTTGTAGATCGAGTTGTCTGAAGCTGTCGGATATAAAGAACACAATATCCGGGATGCCAATTAGTTCAGTATTATGTCCATCTCACGCTTTGCAATTCTTTAAACAATGATCCAAATAAAATACAAATGGTTTTTAAGGATTTTCAGAAGAATATCTACAGAAATTATTAGAGAACACATGGAATATAGGAAGAATATGTAATATTTCATAAAAATAACATTATCTAGATAATTTATACGGTGACTTGGTTAAAAATAGTGAACTCTAAAGGTGCGTACTGACTAGAGACTTTTATGCGCGCACGAATACTGTGCGCGTAAAATTGCTCAAGTGAGTACGAGGTACAATTTGTGTGCGCGTACACTAATACGCGCACGAATGCTATCCGTAGCTTGTCGGTCCCACCGATAAGATAAAAGAACTTGTGCGCTCAGTATGTACGGGTTTATGAAATCATATAATTGTGCGCGTAAATTTAAGTAAACACCAGTAAATATTCAACATGGAATGGAGTAAAAAGGTATTACATGTTGGTAAACAAATCCCCAGTTGCAAGAAACGTAGGGTTATGGCTCTTTCGCGGGAACAGCCTTTATAAATCTTGTCTTTCTTCCCAATTTCGGGACCAACTTTATTAACAAGTAGTTCAAAATCTGCCGCTGACATCGAACAAAATTTTGAAATTGTCCACTAACCTCTTGCATTTGTAGTTCTGCTAACAAACTTGGACCATTGTATATTTCCCTACTTCTATATAGTTGTGTCATCCACCACGTTTATTTTGTTTTTTATTTTTTTTACTAAGTATACTATGGCCGTATTCAGCAGACTCACCAGTGAGTTACCGGTTGATAAATTTTTTCCTGTATGCATACGTTGATCTACCGGTGAGTTACCGTACTTACTCATCGGATTTCATTTACGGTTAGTTGTTCACCGGTGGATATTTTGACAGATATCTGTAGTAACAAAGAATCGAGTACAAAGCAAATGAAAAATTATGGAATTGAGTGTTAGGTCAGTTTACTGAGATATTGAGGAGACGTATATAAAGCACATGTACTTTTAAAATTACTGTTAAAGCTTACATTCAAAATTTACTGTCATTAGAATCTGTCATTATTTAGATATTGTAGTTTTCATATACGCTATTCGACAACGCTGCCAAAAAATGTGCATTCAGTCAAATTCACCGGTAAGTTTGTACCGGTAAGTCACCGATGAGTCTGCCGAATTAGGCCTATGTACGCTGTACTTTTTAAGGCAACAACATTACTTTCCGCCATCGTTGATACTACTTTATTTAAATAAATATGTGCGTAGATATAGCTGAAATACATGGAGCGCGATTTTACGCGCATAAACAAGAAAGTTGTGTGTGCAATTTTTTTTGCCCGCACGAAAATTCGTACGCGCACATACTCCGTGCGCGTACAAAAGCTCAAGTCAATACGCGCCTTTACACTTATGAATTTTTTGCTGTGTACATGGTCAACGCCTGTGCTTTGCCATTGACATACAGTCTGTTCCAAACGGTTAAGCGGAACTAGATTTTGCAATCTAGTTACTTTCATCGTTTAAATCGTGCCTTTCGGCCGTTTTGTTTAAGCTTTGTAAATCATACTTACAATAAATATTTTTTGGTTAAGGTTAATATCATTTTAAAATGTCATTTTCTTTATATTTTGATTTTTTGTGTCTTTCTTAATACAAATTTCCCATTTATTTATTTTTTTGTCATTAAAATATCTAAAAACGATATTTAATTTTGACATATGTCATTCGTTTCCATGGTTTCATTGTTGGAATTTTAAATTTTGACATCCCAATGTGAAAAATGAAATAACCCAAGCAAGGTCCCTTCTCGTGACAACCTAAAAGAACTAAATTCCCATTTAGTTCCACTTAACCGTTTGGAACAGACAGTAGTCTGATAAGCTCATCATTATTGTTATACATTTTGAGTAATATTGCTCTGACTGTCCTATATTTTTTATTCCCCATAACTTAATTTGAAACGGTTCATAGTGAATTCATTTAAAGGATATTGATGTAAAAAACTGGTAAAATTTTGGTGTATTCGAGAAGGAACAGTTGAAGTGCTCGCTGGTAAACGTGCGAAGTTGGCGCTGGGAGAAAACAATTCCCAGATCTACAAATTATATCTCCCCTGCAACTTGACGCCTATGACTCTCCAGGTGGTGCTAATACACGGAAATTCTTGTGTGTGTGTGCGTGTGCTCTGACAACGCCTTCAAATCTATGTGTCTCTATATATGTGTATATATATAAGTGTGTATGTGGCCTTGTTTAACTCCATGTGTGGCAGTCTGTACGTATGTATGTGCCTATTGGTACAGATAAAGTTTGTAAAATACTAAATTTGATTTTAAAATACTGCAACAAATACCAACCCAGCAAACATTTTTATACGGGCTAGTACTGGTAAAGCACATACTCCCCGGCATTGAAAGTAATGGGCCAGTACCCCGGTTTCCCCGGGGCCGTTACTGGCCCATTGATGTATCAGTTGCTGGCCCAGCAACGGTAAAGTGCAAAATAATCGCATTAGTTGCAAGAATTATTTCTGATGGTTTTAAGTAAAACGTATGAGTGAAGAAGAGTGCTTATAAAATGCTGGTAAAGTACTTCGTATAGGCGGAATGCAAAATACAAATGTGAAGTACATTATTAATACTGGCGTTGCACTTACTTTTGGTGCCAGTAATTTACCAGCATAAAAGTAGTTTGCCAGCATTCGGGCGTTAGTTGAATGTTTGCTGGGAAGCCATAAGAGGGGTATGGTATTTTTGATGATTTTTTTTTCAATTTTTTTTTATTGGCTTATTCGATTGTATATATCTTCAAGAGTATCCCATTATAATCAAGTTAATCGGAGCAAAATTGACTGAGATATACTCATTTTAATACTAGTACCTATTATTTGTTTTTTCGCGTCTATCGTATGTATGTGGCGTTGTATCGCTTTTGTGCGCATGTGGCTTTAATATCGATATCAGCTGCTTTATAGGCCCTTCATTGTATGGACCTGGTATTGATGATTCTATGTAAGTAGAGGAAAAAATTTTAATATTTATTTAATAAAAAAACATTCTTTATTTTTAAACGCGTTTTCTGAAAAATAGCTTTTTTTGATGCGGTGTACATCATAACTCAAAAACTAATGAATGGATCTTTCTGAAATTTTGCACACTTCTTTATAAATCATTTTACTAGGTAGTGACGTTGAGTTTTTGCTTTTATTTTGAATATATTTTTTTTATAACCATTTTTCCGATTACCAAACACGATTTTATACGTTTTTTTTCGATTTTTTGACTTTAAAGTCGTACCAAAAATTTAAAACTCAATTTAATAAAATAAACTCGACGTCACTACCTGAAGAAACTTTTAAACTAACCAAAACTTTTTGAATTATATGTTTCAGATGATTGTGTCACTAGATATCGTGTACACCGCAAATCAACTTTTTGGAGTGTTTACTAAAAAATGACGCCAATGGCTCATTTTTCAATATTTTTCAATAAAAATTTAACGCAATACTCTTCAAGTGTTGTTCTTTAAGATAGACTTTCACCCATTTAGCTTACCTTTACCAGATTTCCACAAATCGTTCTTAAAAATATGCTTAAAAAATGCAAAATTAACCATAATCCCCCCCCCCCCCAAAGGAACATATTTACCGACCGCCAACATATATAAGGGAGGTATTGTGATTATACCGATTTTGACATTTCGAGATTTCGATGGATCTCCACGAATTGAGGTCCCTACATACGTTTTGACTATTTTTAGCATGATGTCTGTTGGTCTGTCTGTCCGTCGGTCCGTCCGTCCGTCCGCCCGTCTGTCCGTCTGTCTATGTACACGTGCAGAGCAAATTCGGCTAAAAGGATTTTTATGAAACTTCATATTTAACTATATATAGATTAACTATATTCTTCCTTATTGAGTTCCGTTGTCGTGAGATCAATGCAGTTTTTCTAGAGTTGGCTGAATGTTGTTTGCAGCAGTAATTACCGGGAAACTATCTAGTGAAGTTTGATAGTGTATGAGAGCGTTTGACAGGTACTTTGTCGGGAGAGCTGGAGATCCCCCGCAACTGGAGTGTGCAGGTTTGTTTATAGAGAGCTCTCTCCTCTCCACTCGCTCTCTGTCTCTCTCTCTCTGGCCGAGATGCGGGCTCAATTGACAGTGATCTGTGATAGCTATAAATTACAAACAGAAACATCCCAAATAGAGATACTTTCGTGACAAACTTGACTCCATCGATAACAGACAAGATTTTTTATAAATTTGACTCTAATATATGGCTAGTTGTATCGTTCCCTAGTATTCTTAAAGGGAGACGCAACACTATACACTCTAAAAAATTAGTGTAAATGGTACACAAAAAAATAAACTTTTAGTGTACCATCTAGTTTCTCGGTTTTCGTGTTAATTATTTACATTTCTTTCTTGGTTAAATTTAGTGTAAAGTTTACACTTACATACTGGTTAAATTATAGTGTTAGTAAATAAATAGTGTTAACGTAGTGTTAATTTTAACACTGAAACAGTAATATTACATAAAAAAAATCAGCTGTGGCCACCACAGGACTGACCACCATCACAAAGTACTTGTATAAAATACATTCTAACAGTAGAGTAGAAATAACTTGGCCTAATATTTTCTAACAGAGATATTATTTATCATGACCATGGAAACGTTACATATAAGTATGAAAAAATAGATACTTAGAAAAAAAATTTAAAATTTTTCGTTTTATCAAAAAATGTCTCAAATAAAAATTGTTAGTTATTGCTTTTATAGCAAATATGTTAAACAATTTTTTTCGAAATATTTTTCTGTTGCTGAATATTCGCAAAAATCTTAAAATCGACACGAGTAAACTCCCATTTCTAGTCAACCGATTTATACCAAAAGGTGACCAACTTGTGCCATTGATGTCAAAAGCTTAAATATGAAGCTTCATAAAAATCCTTTTAGCCGAATTTGCTCTGCACGTGTACACAGACAGACGGACGGACGGACGGACAGACAGACAGATAGACAGACAGACAGACAGACAGACAGACAGACAGACAGACATACAGACAGACAGACAGACAGACAGACAGACAGACAGACATCATGCTAAAAATAGTCAAAACGTTATGCAGGGACCTCAATTCGTGGAGATCCATCGAAATCTCGCCAACACATGTATATAAGGGAGGTATTGTGATCATACCAATTTTAACATTTCGAGATTTCGATGGATCTTCACGAACTGAGGTCCCTACATAACGTTTTGACTATTTTTAACATGATGTCTGTTGGTCTGTCTGTCTCTCTGTCTGTCCGTCCGTTCGTCTGTCTATCTGTCTGTGTACACGTACAGAGCAAATTCGACTAAAAGGATTTTTATGAAACTTCATATTTAAGCTTTTGACATCTATGGCACGAGTTGATCAACTTTTGGTAAAAATTGCTGAACTGGAAATGGGAGTTTACTCGTGTTACAAGTTTTTTGCGAATATTCCACAACAGAGAAATATTTCGAAAAAAATTATTATTATAAAAGTTGTTATAAAAGCAATAACTAACAACATTTTTATTTGAGACATTTTTTATTTATTTATTTATTTATTTTCTTTTATGAATGTATGCAGGTATGTTTCCATGGTTATCGTTAATTATAAATACACATAAAATTTCCAACGTAATATAATACGTAATTGTGTTTTACAATAATAAGTACTCTGCTGCTAGAATGTATTTTATACAAGTACTTTGGGATGACGGTCGGTCCTGTGGTGGCCACAGCTGATTTTTTTTTTTTTTTTGAAACGTCTTTTTCTTCGTTCCAGGATATGATTGTTACAAAACTTTTGGCATAGCAGGGAGTGTTGTATTTAAAACTCGTTACTTCTAAGTCATATCTTCGTTAAATCATTGTCAGATCATTGTTATGTTACTAATGCTTGGTTTATATACGGAACAAGAATAAGGAATAGGAAATAAGAATAGTACACAAGATGTTAAAACAAGGCTGCGCCGTATATCGGTTTATGTAGGAATGAAATTTAACTTAAACATAAGAATAGTTGGTAACATTCAACTTCTATTCTTATTTCAAGAATAAGACACGATAAGCCTGCGCACAGCAATCAAAATGTCTGCCGTAATAAAGTTTGTTCAACAGATGTTTTTCAGTTGTGATCAGAGGGTTGTAAACAACAATAAAATGTTTTTATTATTTTTATTTATTCTTTTTGTAAGTTTTAAGAACCTGTCAAGTGACAAACGTTAAACATAGGCCAACGCAAGTACGCAGGCGCAGCGACGAAATGTTATGTCCTATATAAACGGTTTAATATTTTTTATTCTTGTGTACTATTCTTATTTCCTATTCCTTATTCTTGTTCCGTATATAAACCAACCATAACTCAATGAGCGCTCCGGCTTAGGCGTATATATCCACCGTTGGTGCACCCCAGAAATTTTACCAAACATTAAACAGCCCTATATTAGGAGATATATTTGAAATGTGTCCAACACAGCCCCATGTCCATTGTCAGTTGGTAATTTCTCCTTTAATTCCTCCCTGTCTTATTCATCCTTACATTTCTTGCGCACACCTGCTGCCGTCCTGCTTCCAGCCTGTTCCCGTCTGTTCCCGTCTGTTCCCTACCTTCTCTCTCCTCTCTCCTACCTCATACCATCTACCTCCTGGCTATGTTAGTTAGCAACAAGGCCTGTTCGACCGTTTGGTCGTTTCCAACTTTGTCGTTCCAACAGATTGTTCCACTAACTTAGAGATTTTTACAGATATTCTGAGAAAAGAGATGACGGAATTTAACAGAGACAGTTTTATGTATTTTACCTCTTAATTAACATAAATACTCAACAATATACATTTATATAAGATAATTAAAAATTTTATTAAGTTTGTTTAAGTTTTTTTTTGCAAATTATTGAAATTTATCTTCCGCAAATAGAATCTACTGAAAATTTTAGTACTATTTTGCTTTAAATTATTTTATCTGATAACTACTGATTTATTTAGATTGGCCCCTTGGAGTTATAAGTGTAGCAAAAGAATTTGTGGAAATATTTTTGACTAAAATCGTCTTTTAGGATTTTGTAGGTATGACCAAAAAACCTTATAACGTCACTCGTGTGTCTGTCTGTTCAGCAGAAATTGTGACAGGTGAACCTAGAAAGTTGAATATGACATACTTGTACAATTCTTTGGCCCATATGGTGGAAACAATGGAGTTCAAAAAATAAAAAAGCGGGATTTTTTTATAATTTTAGAATGTGGTATCAATGAAACCTCTTAATGCGTGGATAAACTGACACATTATTATTATTGAAAAATTGGTGGTTTTGTAGGATTTTTGCCAAAAATATATCAAATAATTTTTGTTTTATATATATATATATATAGGTAGAAAACGAAATATTTTAACATGAATTATTGAATAGCTTAGTTTTTCGAAAAATACGCATATTTATTCATTGAAAAGTATTTATTATTTTTTAAAATTTATTTTGTGGTATCAAACAAAAATTCTTAAGACCTAGATTAAGGAACTAAATGTAGTTTTTTTTAAATTTCTTTATTTTAACACGAATTTAGCCAAAAATGTGCTCAAAAACTTTTGTCCCACACCCTAAAGCCTAGGGGGGTGAATCTAGAAATTTGAAAAAATTCCAAGTAATGCATAAGAGCAATAGAACAACAAATATTTTGATTAAATTATATTTTCGGAAGATTTAATTTTTTTGTATTTTTGATAAAATTGATTATTTTACCTACAATCCTGAAATGTGTCAAAATTCACGCTTAACATCAGTTTTTCTTAAAGTACTATTTTTTAATCTAGAATTTGATTTTTTTTATTTATTTTTTATAATTCATTTACTTACTCCAATTTTTACTTGCCCGACATTAATGTATAAGGGGCAAGTATTGTAATCACGAAAATATTCGATGTTGAGATATTGACGGATGACCACGTTTCATGGTCCAGGGAATCCAAAAAACCTATTTTCGAAGTACCGTCCGTATGTGTGTGTGTTTGTTGTGTGTCTGTGTGTTTACACGATAACTCAAAAACGATTTAACTTAAAGAGCTAGTTCTGGTACTAAAAAATTCTCCTAATAATTGGGAAGAACCCTGTTGTTTTTTATTAAAATCCAAAACTGGAAACGGAAGTTATTAAACTTTAAAATTTAAAAAAATTCGTAACTAGTAAACCAAGCCTTGGACAAAAAATTGTATAGGACATAATTTGATGTATTTTTGAAGATTTACCTAAATATTTTTTTAAATTATCAAAAAAATGTTTTGTTTTTTTTTATTATTATTATTTTTTTATGGGAAGGCAAGTCTAGCGGAGGTCTCCCTTCGCCACTGGTTTTATATTATTATTATAATTATTATCCTGGAAGGCATTTCGAACACTTCTAAATAAAAATATTTTACTTTCAAATCATAAACCGCAAAAGATACTAAAAAATGTTAGTAATAGTTGTCATGTGCTTCCGGTTTCCTGCAAAAAATTTCAATGTTACCATTCGATTCCTTGTAATCATAATTTTTTCCCAACTTGCTCACACATTGCGTTTTAGAAAAATCGTATTCCCTCTATCTTGTTACACCCTGTATATGTATGCCCAATTTTAACTTTCTAAATCGAGTCATTTATGGGCGATATAAAAAATAGTTATTTAGTTAAAAGTTTTGGTGCACAGTAACGATGGCTATTTGCGCCAAAAACAGCCCATCTAAATAACTACACTGCAAATTAAAAACAATAATTAAATAAACAAAATTTCCTACTCATACTCAATAAAAAAAATCTTGCACAGGCAAATACAAATAAATAAGATAAATAGTTTATTCTAAAAATTTAACAGACGCTGGATGGTAAGAGGCTGTAAAGAAGCCAATTATCATCGAATATAACAGTCTAATTAATATAGGGTGCAAGACTTCACAAATAAAACAGTAAGTTCGATTCTTTTAGGAGGATACCAGCCTGTCCATGAGTATTCTTTCGTCACCTAGATATAAACCAGTGGCGAAAGGAAACCTCCGCTAGACTTGCCCTCCCATAAAAAAAAAAAAAATTTTAAATTTTAAATAAAAAAAAAAACAAATAAATAAAAATATTTAGAGAAATCTTCAAAAATACATCAAATTATGTTCTACACAAATTTTTGTCCAAGGCTTGGTTTACTTGTTACGAATTAATTATCATGACCATGGAAACGTTACATATAAATATGAAAAAATTGAGACTTGGAAAAATTTTAAATAATTTTACAAAAAAATTTCAAAATTTTTCGTTTTAACAAAAAACGTCTCAAATAAAAGTTATTAGTTATTGCATTTATAGTAACTTTTGTCCAATAAATTTTTTCGAAATATTTTTCTGTTGCAAAATATTCGCAAAAATCTTAAAATCGACACGAGTAAACTCCCATTTCTATTCAAACGATCTTTATAAAAAACAATAGGGTTCTTCCCATTTAGTAGGAGAATTTTTTAGTACCAGAACGAACTCTTTAAGTTGAACCGTTCTTGAGTTATCCTGTATACATACAGACACACACACAGACACACAGACACACACACAGACACACAGCCACACACACAGACACACAGACACACACACATACGGACGGCACTTCGAAAATAGGTTTTTTGGATTCCCTGGACCATGAAACGTGGTCATCAGTCAAAATCTCGACATCGAAAATTTTCGCGATTACAATACTTGCCCCTTATATATTAAGTTCGGGCAAGTAAAAATATTAAATATTTTTGTACCTGGTAAACAATGAAATTGGGTGAGGGCATGTTTTAAGGCATCACATACGACCCCATTAACAGCCAACCGCAATATTCGTTATTTGAGAAATGTAGTTAGTTTTGTTTTGTTGTTCTTTGTGTTGAAGGGGGTAACTACCCCGAATAGTGAACTCAAGGCCTCGCATGTTTGGATTTAATTCCGGACAAAACGCATAAATATACCTCTTTGGTGAGATTTATGGGTGGTGTGAAGACAGCCGCGCTACAGACGCGAAGTAACCTGGTAATGACCGGCTTGTTTTACACCTCACCCCACCAGACACCTTCGCTCATTTGAATTAACACGTTATTTATGTTTATTATAAGCGCTAGGCTGCCATTCGCTCAATAACCACCTATTCACAACTAATGAACCACTTCTCTTATATATACACCTAACATAACGAATTATGGAAATCGATAACTTATACCAATTTTAATATCTACAAAATTTAGTTGGTTTATCGAAAATCAACGGTTTCTTATAATATTACATCTTATTGTAGCTCTGATGAAGATATCCAATCTAATCAACTATTCTTACACACAGGCTGAATCAAAATAAATGGAATACGTTTTTTGCCGAAAACGAGATTTGTGAACAAGTTGGGATAAAAATTTTGATGATCAAAATTTACCCAAGACCTTTGACTGCGTTTATCATCCTGTATTAGAGGAAAAACTAGCCCACTACGGTCTAAGAGGTAATGTACTTCATGTTGGCGGTCGATAAAAAATGATTAGACGAAAGTAATGAACCAAATATTTCTTTTAACTACAACCAAACGTCGTCTTAGAGAAGTCGGCTTACGGGGATGCAGACCTGCCAAGAAGCCTTTAATATCTGCCAAGAATCGAGAGACTAGATTAGAATTTAGGTCAATTAAAAAATGGAAAAAATTGACACGAAGTGTGAATTTTCACACATTTCAGGGTTTCGCAGGTATTAAGTAAGTGAATGATGATTATTTGGGATGCCAAAACAAATTTTATGTTAATATATATATATATATATATTATTATTTATTTATTTATTATTTATTACGAAATTAATTATATATATACGAAAGAAAGTTCTTGACGAAATTAATATGGGTATTGAATAAAATTCTTATTTCATAATCGTCATATATTTATTATAAAAATTATCGAGACGTTTCGATTGGTAATCCAATCATCCTCAGTCCAATATTATAGTGAAATGTATATATATATATATATATATATATATATATATATATATATTGTTAATTTTAATTTGAATGCCTAATACCATTATTTAGATTTCTAAATATGTGCAGTATTATTTTTAAATAGCAAGGTTCATTAAGATTTTGAAAATTGTGCCTATGTCATAACTCCGCCCATCTGATTTCGTGTATTAAATTTGAACAATTTCCACTGGTTAAATGGTAAAAATTAAATGCAACATTTGCCCAAATATAACTAGAATTTTGAAAAAATAATTTAAACAAAAAAAATACAGAAAAAATAAAATTGTCTCGAGACCGGAACCCTAGTTTGCAAATTAGAACGCCAGAATGCTAACCATTACACCATGAAAGCGTACTGGTTTACTGTGTTACATAAGTTATTAAATATTTTACATGGTCAAGCAAAAAACACAAAAAATGCGTTATTTTCCAAAAACATAATCTGATAAAAATTCCTGTTATTCTTTCCGGTTCACACAAATGTACATTACTTTACATTTTTTCAGATTACAATTACAATTTTTTCAGATTATTAGTTTAAACCATCTGGGCTACAAGCTGTGGGACAATTCTTTTTTGCACAATTTTGACAAAAATCGCACCAAAATAATTTATTTTGCAAAAATAAAATCTTGATCATTAATCCACGTACTAAGGGTTTTCATTTGATACCCTACTCAGAATTTAAAAAAAATATATTTATATTTTCGCTGAGCACATATTTGTTTATATTTTTAGGGGGATATGTTTTTTAGATGTTTTAGTATTTTTCCTATGTGCGGGTCAAAAAGTTGTATAAGCATGCCAAATTTCAACTCTCTAGGTTTAGCCGTTTGGCAACAATTTTTACTCAACAGACAGACAAACAGACAGACAGACAGACAGACAGACAGACAGACAGACAGACAGACAGACAGACAGACACACAGACAGAGAGACAGACGACAAAATGACGGTATAAGGGTTTTTTGGTCATACCTACAAAACCCTAAAAATGGAAAAAAGTAACAGCGCTCATGAGTTGCCTAGCCAAAATGTGTATCCCTCCAAAGGTCGGTGTCACTTATTTATAGCTGGTATATATCATATTTTTTATTTATCTTTGTCAGTTGTCGGCTTTAAATTAAAATGTTATCTTTTTTTGAATGATTTCAATATAAAATGTTTATTAAAACCCTTAATTAAAATTTTTAGACGGTGAATAAAGCTGTAATCTTCAATCTTTCTAAAAAATATTATATTAACCCTTTTCAAGAGGGTCTCCCGCAATCTGACAGCTTCAAAAATTGCTTTCGGGAAATTTACGTTTATCTGGAACAACCAGTACAGAGGTGTGGGAGAAGCACACATCAAAGAGAAAGAGAGAGTGAGAGAGAGAGGAAAGGGGGAGTAATACTACAGTATGACCTCTTTAATCCGAACTAGGAATTGCACTAGGTGATCCGAATTGTCGAAATATTCGGATTATCGAAGAAATACAGAAAATATCTATATTCCTATTTACACTAGTAAATACCCAAAAATTCGCACATCCTTATCTTGGTTACTATTTTTATCTAAACTTAAATTATTTGTATTATTTGGCAAAGAATTTTGAAATTTTCTGTTTTCAACTTCAAACCAAATATTTCTGACGAATTTTCCTTTAAATTTCCTAAATTTAGGTCGTATTTATATCGTTTCGTTGTTACGTTTTCATTTCTCATTTAATGCTGACTTTCATCTCAGTTATTCTCTTTATCATGATTTTATTAATTCTCCTCCTTCAACACAATCACCAGCATCTATTCTTTACACACTATTACTTTGAAAATTTCAATTAGATACAAAAAATGGTATTTTCCAACATCAAATTTTGTTATTTAATTAGCTCGTTTTTGACCCGTGAAAAAACTGTAATCCCTGAATGTCTAATAAAAAGCTCTTAAAACAGATTTAGGAACAATAATTCGATTATTTTAACCCGATTTAGCCAAAAATGTGCTAAAAAAAATGCCGCACACTTTTACCCAAAGGGGTTAAACTAAAAATCTAAAAAAATTGTAGTTAATGTACATTCATCTGAGCCGGAAACGTACGAGAGGTTTTTGGAAAATATTGCTGTTTTTGTGTTTTTGAAAAAATTATTCTTTTAATTAATGTATCAATTTTGCCTATAGTGCGTTCGAAGGTGAGTTTGCAGTATAGCTCTTATGGAAAATGGGAGCGGTGTTGCCAAATGTTGTAAAAGTGTCAAATGTGTCAATTATAATAATATGAAAAACTCGTATGATTTACAAAAATCAACTCTTATAAAACTCAAAATAACAGTCAACAAAAACAAATGGCCATTTGTAGAATACTGCATCTTCACAGATCAGCGCGTTTTAGAGCTGGCAACGTCGACAAGCAAGAAAAGGATAGTGTCATTGTGTAAACCCATTAGAGAGTATGAAAAAGAACTACTCCATATGCCCTGTACTGCAAACTCACCTTTGAACGCACTATAGTAATGTTACGGATTTTTTGTATTTATGACTAAGGTACTATGTCTTCTTTTGAAATTAAAAATATAATAAAAAAAAAACTTTAACAGCTGAGAATCGGGTTCATGTGTGTAAGGAGCCAATAAGCGGAGCATCTACTGTTATACGCCTTGATTCAAACTATTGTTTGAATTAGTTTAGTTTTTAAGGTATCAAAAAAGAGTAAATTAATTTTAAAAGTAAAATATTTATAAACCAAATAACACATTTTTAATAGTGAGAAATATGTTTTACGTTTTTGAAATTAAAAAAAAGCCATTTATCAATATATTTCTTATTAATTTAATGAAGATTTTTTCATTTTTTTTTTATTTCTCAGTTCTATACACAAGAACTTAGAGACATAATCACATTATTTAGGCTTGTTTTACTATTTTTCTAAAGCCTTTGATTTAGTCAATCACTCCATTATGGCAAACAAATTAAATTACATCGGTATCGTGGGTCCACCGCAATCGTGGGTCTTCATTTTTGTCTGTTAGAGAACAAGTAGTTTCTATTTGCCAAAACCATAATAATTTCAGATCCCACCAGCGACAGTGTAACACTGGAGTGCCACAAGGTTCTATTCTTGGCCCAGTTTTATTTCTCTTATATATAAATTATTTTAAAAATATCGTTCATTTTGCCGTGATTACTACAAAGTAAAATTTGTCCTACACACTCAGCATACCGCCTTCACTTATTATATACCTGCTAAACCCTGAAATGTGTGAATATTCACACTTCACATCATTTTTTTATTACAGTGTGAATATCGTTAGTATAAATAATGAAGAGGAGCGGTCCTAAGTATGAACCTTGGGGAACACCTGAAGTTATAGTTATTAAATCTGATATGTCATTTTTGGTTTGTTCTAATGACATCACGCTTGTGACACTGTAGTAATCACGTGGCGAGGGAGCTAGTGGGACAGTCTTGTGAGTGTTTACACACGGGCGGTTTACGCGCGGTTTACACACTGGGGGTTTTATGTTATATTTCTCTTGATTCCATTATTTATTTCATTGTATATCCTTAGTCGTTTTGATGAATGTAGATTACGGGCGCAATTTTTTGGCTATTAGCGCGTAATCTGTTGTAATGATCCATAATGCACATACAAGCAGTAAAACATTAGCGTGGAATATATTGTTTATTGGTGCAATAATATCGTGAATTTATCGCGGCCATAAAGTGCGAGAGCGATATTTGCATTGGATATATTAATGATCGAATGAAGGAACTTGCCTCGGATTAATTAAGTTTTGTTTTTGTTTTGGTAAACTGAGAGGATTTTACGAGTTAATCGTAAAATGTCTGAAACTTTATATGTTCCTCGTAACTTAAATACATGACATTCATATGTAAATACGCTTTTCATTTTCTTTCCTAATTACACTCGGCTTACAATTTGCTTGCACTCTTATTTATAGACTCCAGCCAGCTTCGAATTAAATTTCCTAATTATTTTACGATTTTCAACTACACATGGTACCGTATTTAATATTATTCAAAATAATGAAAACTTGCAGTGCAAGAAACGAGAAAATTGTTGCAATAACACAATTATTTATTTAATGTCAACAACTGCAATAATACTAAAGACATTGAAAAAAATAATTAAAAGCATTAAGTCTGAAAGAAAAACTATGTATACAGATACAGAAATTAACTGAAATCGGCATAAATGGTTATTAGGGTCGTTTATGAGGTCGTACGAATAAATGGTGACCCCCTGAGGTGTTCCTCAGGGGTCTCACTTAGGGCCTCTCCTGTTCATTATTTATATGAACAATTGAGATTGTTCGAAAGGTACATCAGGAATAGATCACAAGCTGTACAAATAAATAGTGGCATATCAGATTTAATAACTATAACTTCCGGTGTTCCGCAGGGGTCTCACTTAGGGCTTCTCCTGTTCATTATTTATATGAACGATTGAGGTCGTTCGAAAGGTACATCAGGAATAGATCACAAGCTGTACGAATAAATAGTGGCATATCAGATTTAATAACTATAACTTCCGGTGTTCCTCAAGGGTCCCAATTAGGGCCTCTCCTGTTCATTATTTATATGAACGATATTCCCACTGTAATAAAAAAATTGAAGTGTGAATGTTAACACATTTCAGGGTTTTGTAGGTATTTAATAAGTTTAACAAGCAAAATACTAGTTTATGAATATATTTTTTTATTAAAAGTTTTTTGATAATTATTTGAGTACTAAAAGCGTCCATTTAAACTATATTTAAATAATTTTGTCAGAATAAAATTTAAATAAAAAAATCCCAGCGATTTTTTCTGTATTTACTTCATATGTAAATCTTCATTAAATTAATAAGAAATATATTGACAAAAAGCTTAATTTTTTTCAATTTCAAAAATATATTTCTCATTATTAACAATATGTTTCATAACTGAAAATGATTTATTCTTGTTTGTTTATATTTATCCCGCGCTATATTTTTTTGAACTCTATAGTTTTCCAATATGTGGGTCAAAAAGTTGCCCAAATATGCCAAATTTCAACTTTCTATGTTAAGCGTTTTGGCTACAATTTCTACCGTACAGACAGACAGACACATGAGTGACGTTATAAGGGTTTTTTAAGTAACATGTAAGTAACAAAACCCTAAAAATCGACATTTTTCTAAAAACTTATCTGATCAAAAGTTCCTGTTGAACTGTTCATTGCGAAGAATATAAATAATGAACAGGAGAGGCCCTAAGTGAGAACCCTGGGGAACACCAAAAGTTATAAAATCTGATATGCCACCATTTATTGTTACAGATTTTGATCTATTCGCGAATTCTGTTCGTTTCAGTGTCAGTTGAACATCAAAGTCAGCAACGCTCACTTACCACGCCTGTAACGACACCATGAAATTCAAACTTACAAATAGAACACCATGCCTGACGCACCTGCCGCGCCTCTGATACCACCATGAAAATGTTGCAAGTATTCGAATATTTTTACTGACCGCCAACATATATAAGGGAGGTATTGTGATGATACCGATTTTGATATTTCGAGATTTCGATGGATCTCCACGAATTGAGTTCCCTACATAATGTTTTCACTATTTTTAGCATGATGTCTGTCTGTCTGTCTGTCTGTCTGTCGGTCTGTCGGTCTGTCGGTCTGTCGATCCGTGTACACGTGCAGAGCAAATTCGACTAGAAGGATTTTTATGAAACTTCATATTTAAGCTTTTGCCATCAATGGCACGAGTTGATCAACTTTTGGTAAAAATCAGTTGATTAGAAATGGGAGTTTATTCGTGTCGGTTTTAAGATTTTTGCGAATATTACACAACAGAAAAATATCGAAAAAATTTGCTATATAATAACTTACAACTTTTATTTGAGACATTTTTTGATAAAGCAGCCTAAATTAAAAAAGTACTTTGCGATGGCGGTCGGTCCTGTGGTGGCCACAGCTGATTTTTTAGAAGGTATAATAATAAACAGAAAGATTTAACATCAGCCAATTTATAAATATTATTGAAATTTTTTGTAATTTTTCTCTTTTAGATATTATTTTTAGCACACCTCTACATTGATAAATTTTTACATTTTCCAACAAAATGATTAAAACTCGTTAATAAAATTCAACAAAAATAACAAAAAAAAAACCTTTTAAATAATCTTTTTTTGGGAACGTCAACAAAAACAAAATATACATAACGTTCAAACTTATACTGACATTATATAGACAAAGTGATATCACAAAAAAACTTTAATTAACCAACCAGCGTTACACATACATACGTCTGGTGACCCGAAAAATTACATTTATCAGGGAAATTCCGCTCTAACCCTTTCCCGGGCACTTTATCTTCAAATGGACTAAGTGAAATTACACGCAGTATTGTCACAAAAAAGGGTTACGGTTTTTGAATTTATCTAATAAATATGGAGGATGAAAAAGGATAGAATTCAAAGGCAGGATCAACAACACACACTGCAAGTTTCTTATACAAAACAAACAATCTGAAATAAAATTAGTGGGAATATATACAGGCAGGGGAAATGACCTGTCGGCCATAGCGATTTAACATGTAATAATAATAATAATAATAATAATAATTTATTAGCTGTAAATGCACATTTACATGAATGTTTTACATAGTCAAGATAGTCAAATAGGGAAAACTGTCTTACACACCCTGATATTTTGTGAGAAAAGTAATGTACTGTTGTAAGGAGTAAGGAGCACAAGAGATCAGAATCTGTTTAACATTATTAATTAACTGCTTTTCTGTCATTGCTTTAATATGATCGGGTAATAAGTTATAAAGTTTGACACCAATGTATCTGTAACTTTGTTGCATAATATTGAGATTACACTTAGGCAAAACAAAGTTGTCCTTATTACGCGTGTGATATTTATGCAGATTTTTGTGTGAAACCAGTAAGTCAATCTGTTTCCTGGTAAATTTTATACACTCGAGTATATAAACAGCGGGTACAGTTAAAATGCCACTGTCTATAAACAGTTTCTTAGCATGAGCTCTGAAATGGGCTTTGTTGATAATACGTACAGCTCTTTTTTGTAATATAAAAATTCTATTGGCGTGCACAGAGTTGCCCCAGAAAATGATTCCATAGGTAATAATACTATGAAAGGTGGCAAAGTACGCACATCTGAGGATACTACCACTAACATAGTATTTTAGTTGTCTCAGTAAAAAAACTGCCGAAGCTAGTTTGCTTCGGCAGAATAATAAATATGCTTTACCCAGCATCCCTAATTGTTTTACAGAAAAAATTGATGTGAAGTGTGAATTTTCAAACATTTCAGGATTTCGCAGGTATTTAATAAGTGAATGATGATTATTTGGGATTCCAAAACAAATTTTATGTTAACATATTTTTTTTGTTAATTTTAATTCGAATGCTTATACCATTATTTAGGTTTTTAAATATGTGCAGTATTTTTTTTTTTTTTATAGCAATGTTCATTAAGATTTTGAAAATTGCGTCTATGGCTTCCATTGGTTATTATAAGTCATAAGCTCCGCCCCTCTGATTTCGTGTACATTGAAACAGAATTAAATTATAATTTCAATAATTGCCACTGGTTATTAAAATTACGCGTTTAAAAATTAAATGCAACATTTGCTAAATATAACTAGAATATTGAAAAAATAAAAAATAAAATAAAAAAAAATAAATAAAAATAAAATTACACCAGGATACGCTTTCTAGTGTAGCGTGTTATATAACTATAACTTTGGTACATTGTCAACCAAAAAACACAAAAAAATGCGTTATTTCCGAAAACCCAAATATAACTAAAAATTAGAAAAAGTAATTTAGACAAAATAAAAAGCAAAAAAACAGAAAAAATAAAATTGTCTCGAGACCGGAACCATAGTTTGCAGTATGAACGCGAGAAAGCTAACCATTACACCATGAAAGCATGCTAGTTTACTTTGTTACATAAGTTATTAAATATTTTAATGGTCAAGCAAAAAACACAAAAAATGAGTTATTTTCCGAAAACATAATCTGATCAAAAATTCCTGTTGTAAAAAATTATTTAAACAAAATAAAAATGCAAAAAAAATAAAATTAAAATTAACAGGAAGTGAACCATAGTTTGCAACTTAGGAAGCGAGAACGCTAACCATTAGACTACAGACTTTTACTCGTTTATTGTCTGACATAGCGATTTAAATATTTTACATATTTTAGTTAAAAACACAAAAAATGGGTTATTTTCCGAAAACATAATCTGATCAAAAATTCCTGTTGTACTATTCCGGATCACACAAATGTACATTACTTAGAATTTTTTCAGGATTTTAGTATATACCATCTGGGCTACAGGGTGTGGGACAATTTTCTCCATAAATTCTACGCCAAGAATATAAATAAGTCTAAATATATAAATAATAACAAAATATACGAAAAAAATAAAATAATATAAATAATATATATTTCCAATGTACGACACTGAACATCTTGGACTAAAAACAATATTTTAACAATGTAATAGGGGTGACGTTGTAAACCAATCCGAAGCAAGGACAAACAGCTCCTATCTTCTTACACACATTTTTCTAAGGTGACATAGAGCATAGTAATCTAAATAATAAATTCAATTTGTCACAAATATAGAAAATTTATTAATAAATAAATATATATTATAGCAAATGTTCAAATATGTCGCTATACACTGCCAAACAGAAACCAAGTCTGTCGTAAAAATTTCTCCACACATTGGCCAGTTGCCTATCGGTTATTTTTGCGCATTCTTTGATAATTTTATGTTTTAGGGAACCAATATCTGGATGCCTTGCTCTGTATACTTTGCTTTTTAAATGTCCCTTTAAATTCCTAGTGTTGAGATTTCATTCAAGGTTTCAAGTAATTAAAGTTAAGTCAGCAAAACCAAAAATATAGAGCAACTATTGTTCTAATATACAAACATAATTAGGCTGAGGCTGCATAATAATGCGGTCAGGCGTCAAGCTTATAAGATAAAAACTTATGCTGAAGCAGTAAATAAAGATGTTTAAAGCCTATGTATGAGTTTTATTTGAAAATCTTCAAAAACCCCATATTCGAACACCTAGATTCAAAAAGGATACCCGTTTTCCTATAAAAATACAAAAATTAATTTGAATTTGTAATTAGTCATTAATATCAGGATTTAATATTGGTTTTACAATTGAATTTAAATTTGCTGATGAGTGTACTGTGGTGATAGCACTTCCCTCTATCGACTGAATCCTTAAACATATCGTAATTCCTAATTAATAGCATGTCAGCTATGGTGGGTTATATGTACGTGCGGCGAGGGGGGGGGGTATATTATAATGCATGCATTAAGGCAATAACATGCTAAATATTGTTTATTTGCGGAGGTGATAGATCTTCAGTAAATATATCATATTTAATTATGAGCCTCGTGTCGGGATGAGCTTCGGGTATGGTTATTTAGCTGACATTTAATTGAACATTATTGCATATTGCAAACAAGATAACACATACCGTGTATGGAACCAAACGCGGAAAATAGCAGTTTAACATGTGATTTTGAGAAAAATTGACTCTCCTGTACATTTTAGAGAAAAAATACAAGAATAAAAAGTTGTTTAAAATTAGTTTTTATTTTTAAAGAGTCCAAATTTAGTGCCATAAAATGTCTGTAACATTAGATATTTGGAGAATAAAATATGATGTTTTCGTCAAAATTCAGATACCCGTGGAAATGAAACATAAAACAATATTTTACTATAGTTCTACAAATGGTCAGTCCTATTACGCTTTATTAATAAATGATGTCGGACCAGCAGTTGAAGAACTGGCTGTTGATCATGAACTATTAGTCCAAGAGGCAGTGTGGCATTTTTTATGATCATTTCATCCCGCTTAATTTTTTTTTTGTAATTGATAATTTAGATATAGTCGGATTGCTGATAGGTGACTGTTACATGTATGTATCAAGTAGTGCATTCATATAATAATCTAGTTACCATTTTTCAGTGATTTTAAAAATGTTTTTTGTTATTTGTCTTAGCTATCAGTGTCTGTTAATAATATTAATTAATAGAGCTTGCGGCCAATTATTAAATTCTCAAACTTTAATTTTAAATCTGCTGGAATATTTTAATTCCGAAAAAGAGAACAATGGGCCACTTATTTCTCTATATTGTGTCCGTCAAAGAGTAGCAGCTGCCTTAAAGATTTCGGAATCAACAATTCGTAGAATTATAAAATTTAATAAATCTGAACTTCTCACTAACAAAATCACGAGAAAACGAAGGAAATTAAAATCTGAACCAGTTTATTTTATTGATACATTGGCACGTATGGTCATGAAGTACTAAGATTACCTCCTTATCACTGCCAGTTTAATCCCATTGAACTATTTTGGGGTATAACAAAAAAATTATTATGATAGACATATTGGTCAAAACGGATATAGTGATAACGAAGTTTTGAAAATGTGGCAAGTAGCATGTGATCAAATTAGTTGAGAAACTTGGGCAAAACCTGTTAAAAAAATCGAAAATTTAATAAATGAATGGTGGGAAAGGGAAAGGATTGTTGATGATATTAATCCAATAATAATAAATACAAGAAATGACAGCGATAGTTCAGATGACGACGATATCATGCATTACAGTGACTATTTTTTTTTAAATAAAAATAAACATTTAAATACAGCTTATAGCAATATATTATATGAATAAATATATTTTTACTTAATATTTTATTACTTTTTACTTAGGGAAAACAAATAAAAATTTAATTTAATTAAACAACAAATTATAATCAAAAATTTACGTGTGAGTATAAGGTTTTCCTTATTTATAATTATTACCTTAAAATTAATAATTTGTTTGAGTACTGCTGTGAATTTATTTTCGTGCTCGAATTAGTAAAGATATCTACAAATCAAGCCGTTTCTTTCTAATGCATTATTTTTTATTAAAATAATTTTGAAGGTTAGTTGTCAACTTGCATCACTATACGTTACTATGGGTATGCAAATAATTATAATGATATAGACAGAGAAAGCATATAGTATTGTATATCGATACTTGTAGCAACGAACAGTCACCTATCAGCAATCCGACTATATGGCTAATAATCGAAATAAGCGTCAGTCGCCAGAATCGTGGTGGGGTTGGTCGTGAGAAAATGCACATATTGTAAAAAAAAATCCAAAAGTCATTTAAAGCCACTTGAAAATTTGCACAGTTATTGTTTAAATGATAATAATAATAATAATAATAAGTCAGCTACGTGCGTAGTGGGGAATTATACGTCAGTCGCATGTAAAAACCTATCATAAAAAAAAAATGATGTAAAATCCCTTATTTGGGTAACAGACAATTTTTAAAGTTTATTTCGTTAATAGTCCTTTTTACATTTCTATAAATTGTGTTTTCCTTTGTTATGGAATAAAACTGTGAATGCAATTGGCTACCTGTGTTGGTGTTGGTGTGTGTCTGTCTGTCTGTATGTACAATGAACCCTGTTACTGTTAGTACAGACGTAATCATTTCCCTGTTGGAATAATTTTTGATGAGTATTTTCCGAGATATTGGCTTCGGCTGCAGTTCGATATGCAGTAACGCTACCGCTACATTCTCCTTTATCTGATTCAGTGCAAGTGGAGCCAACCTAACAACTGCCACATTCAATACCCTAACAACCTGCTATATACATGAAATTCTCAACAGGACTGACTACATTACCCATATTTATTTTACAAACATTTTTACAAATGACACGTTTAAAAATTCAAATTGACAATGTGGAAATAATATATAATGCGGAAGTTTTGGAAATTGGTGCGGTTATTAGGTGTTTAGGTTCTGTTTAAGAGCTTACATTTTGCAACTAAATTTTTTTGCCGAAATTTTCGGAAGAAAAAACCTCGAAAAACGTGCAAAAAGATGTTTTTTTGCAAATATCTCCGTCCCATTGTAAAATTCGAAAAAAATATATCTATACTGAATTAAAGAGATATAAATTTTCTATAATTTAGCTTGCATAAGTTTTTTTGTGGGATGAACAATTTCGCCGCTAGAGCGCCGCAAAGTTTGTCAATTTTTCGAATTTATGCCAAATGTTCTTTACGCTTCAATTAACGGAAAAATATTAATATAACTTCAATGCTGCTATTTTTCGAAAATATGCGACTATTTTTTACATTTTTAAATATTGTGCAATAAAAATAATTCCTCACTTAATATTAACTTAAAAACAAGAACTTACGGAACAGTAAATCCATCGAAAATATGCCACTCACCTGTAACAAATTCAAAATTATTATTAACAAATATAGAAATTATATACCTACATAAAAATATAATGATTAAACGAATGTCAAAATAATTATTTTAAAATACATTGGTATTTGTACGTTTGTTAAATAATAATGAATGAAGATGAAGTAAGCAGCGAGGCTGACAAGGAGAAAGAGGAAGCGGCAAAGAAAATACTGTTAGAACTCTTGCCGCAAAAGTCAAGAGAAAGGTAATAATATACAGTGAATTTATTGTTCAATGCAACATGTACTATGTCATTACCATGGATACAGTTTTTGACAGCAATATAAATCTTGTTCATTTTCATTTGCAACAAAGAAAAAACCATATTTACTAGCAAAATCAAAATATTTTATTGAAAATACAAATATAAAAAATAATAATAATAATAAATAAATAACTAATAAAAAATCATAATAAATGTTCAAAAATTTCTCCGTTTACTTGCATACAATATATTAAGCGATCATAAAAATGATTCAAAACATTCAGCAATTGCTCTTTGAGGTATATTGTTGGATGCTTGAACAATTTTGTTTTGCAGTTCACCAACATCCCTAAGTTCTCCATTATATACTTTGGCCTTTAAATATCCTCAATAAAAAAAATCATTGGGTGCCAAATCCGGAGATCTCGCTGGCCAATTCATCGACCCTCCTCTTCCAATCCAGCTATTTGGGAAAGTTCTATGTAAATATTCTTTAACTATTCTAGAATAATGGACTTGTGCGCTATCATGTTGAAACCATACTTGTCCATTAATATTCAGGTTTCGCAACGCAGGTAATATGTGGTTTTGCAAAAGGGCTAGATATTTTGCGGCATTAAGGTTACCGTCAATAAATAAAGGCCCTATAATATTGGTTCGTATTATCCCTGCCCAAACATTTAATTTTTGCGGCCTTTGAGTTCAGGAGGAATGAAACAAAGGTAAATTTTCTTGACTCCAGTATCTAAAATTTTGTCTGTGCACTTCACCATTTAGAGTAAACGTTGCTTCGTCAGTAAATAAAATTCTTTGAAGCATTGTTGGGTCGGAATTAATTTTTTCAAACATTTGAAAATCCATACGTACTGCTGCGTCCCTTTCTAACAATTCTTGATGGTTTTGAAATGTGTATGATCGAAACTTTTCTTTTTTTAAGGAAAAAACAGATCCAATACTCACACCAACGGTTTGTGCAATTGATCTTAAAGTATTTTGATTGTTTTCTTCCACTTGTAATAATATTTCCAACTGCTTCTCTTCTGTAAGCACGTGGAATGTTGTTCTTTTTTTATTTTTATTATGTTTTGACTTAAGATATCCTTCGCGATGAAATTTATTAACTAGTCTTGAAATTGTAGAGGGATTTGGTATTGGCCGATCTGGATAAGTTGCACTAAATACAGCCAGAAACTTCTCTTAAACTCATTTGGGAGTTATACCAAGTTACCATCATTATTTTTTCTTTATCTGTATACATGTTAATTAATTTTTAAATCAGCAATGAGTAAAAGTATACACACTAATTGTCTATATTGCAAATGAAAATGAACACGATTTATATTGCTGTCAAAAATTGTATCCATGGTAATGACATAGTACATGTTGTATTAAAAAATATATTCACGGTATATAGTAGTATATTGTGTAACAGCCAACTCTTTGTTCGAAGGGGGAATTAATTTTAATACTTTTAATAATTGTCAAATAACAATTAATTACAAAACATAAACTTAAATGTGTTGCATTATTTAATTTATATTGACCATTCGAAAAATACTTTCTGCTAGAGTGGAAAGTATTTTTCGATTGGGTTGCCTTGGATACAAAACACTGCTCAGCAAACACCAATTTTCCACTTTGCTATGTCAACAGAAAACGATAGCTTTCTGATAGGTGAGTAGAAAAAAAAATTCTTTCTTAATTTTAGTAAAAACTTAAAAAGTAACCCTCGTATTTTAAAAGAATTAATAACACAGCCCAACAGACATTTTGGTGGCTGCGAGTTTTTAAATGTCTCTAGGTAATTTTTTGACCCAGAATCCAAAATAGCCACCAGATTTGGTCTATCAGATCTAGTTTTTGAGATACGCTATATTGGCCTATTTTACAATAAAATATCTTATTTCTTAACTTGTGTATTTTTCACGTTATTACTGTTACTATTTGCTCCAACTGCCAGTTACAAACACAAAAGAGACAAAGTAAGGTATTTATTTCACAAAGTAGATAAATATACATTCATCTCTTATCACTTAAAAATGTTCTTTTGTACGACTTTCTAGCATGGAGTTTACCAGAACAGTCTTTCTGAAGACTCCAACAGTAGTAGGCCATCATGTGGCTATCTTATCTTCCTTGATATCTATCTTCCATAGTTTTATGTACTGATGGAATCTTTCCCCCGGTTCTTCACTAAAATCACCTAGGTTTTCCTGGTAAGTGGTCATAATACAACCGAGAATATTAAAGTTGAAAACCATATTTTTCACTAATTCTCTGTCTTATGGTTTCCCAGAAAATTACTACTTGAATAAATGAACACCAAGAATTAAATTCAATCTCGTTCATTGATGCGGTTGGATTGGATTGTGGATCTTCAGTAGGTTGTCTTATCTGAGGATCAAATATTCTGGATTTCAGTTTTTCAGAGTTAATCCCAAGAAATTTACGTGTCTAGTAGCGTACACAAAGTCCATCTCGATTTAAAGCCTTCAAAAATTGCTACATAAGCCCAAACTTGATATGCAAGGGTGGAAATTTTCTCTCTCGCAACCAAAGGTGCGTTGACAACGTTTTGTTTTTCTTGAATTATGATATATCTTAATGAAAATCACCCAATTTCTTTTAACTTAGTGCTGATCCTTAGCTCTTCTGTCCCAAAGACATAAAAAACAATGATATTTTGTATATCCACTTTGCTGTCCAAGGAGGAAGTTTACCGTTTTTAGATAAGGCAAAGAGAGAACACCGCTAGACTTGCTCTCCGATAAAAAAAAAAAAATAATAATAAAAAAAAAAATATTTTTTTTTAATTTAAAAAATATTTAGGTAAATCTTCAAAAATACATTAAATTATATCCTGTACAATTTTTTGTCCAAGGCTTGGTTTACTAGTTACGATTTTTTAAAAATTTAATGTTCAATAACTTCCGTTTCCGGTTTCGGATTTTAATAAAAAACAATAGGGTTCTTCCCAATTATTAGGAGAATTTTTTAATACCAGAACGAACTCTTTAAGTTAAACCATTTTTGAGTTATCGTGTATACACACAGACACACACACACACACATACGGACGGCACTTCGAAAATAGGTTTTTTGGATTCCCTGGACCATGAAACGTGGTCATCCGTCAAAATCTCTACATCGAAAATTTTCGCGATTACAATACTTGCCCCTTATAATGGGTGTTTTTTTTAGAGGTATAGAACTTTAAATTGCAATAAAACAACGATGGATTATTCGATTGACATGAATTTTTTTTTATTCGAAAGATAATCTTGTGGCATTACATTTTAAATATGATTTCTGGCATATGACCGCCACGGCTGGCTCGGATGTAGTCCAATCTGGACGTCCAATTTTCGATGACTTTTTCCAACATTTGTGGCCGTATATCGGCAATAACACGGCGAATGTTGTCTTCCAAATGGTGAAGCGTTTGTGGCTTATCCGCATAGACCAATGACTTTACATAGCCCCACAGAAAGTAGTCCAGCGGTGTTAAATCACAAGATCTTGGAGGCCAATTCACAGGTCCAAAACGTGAAATTAGGCGGTCACCAAACGTGTCTTTCAATAAATCGATTGTGGCACGAGCTGTGTGACATATTGCGCCGTCTTGTTGGTATGATTTAATGTAATGCCACAAGATTATCTTTCGAATAAAAAAAAATTCATGTCAATCGAATAATCCATCGTTGTTTTATTGCAATTTAAAGTTCTATACCTCTAAAAAAAACACCCGTTATATTAAGGTCGGGCAAGTAAAAATTATTTTGTTGGGCAGTGTAATCTAAGCCTGTATTATTCCACATTATGCAAGAAACTACAAGGGGTGTAACGTTTGAGGAAGCTTTAACCACAGTGTAGAGCCGGCTTTATAGTATCGAATTGCTTGGCCTATGTGTCTATGGTAACAATTCGCATGGATCGAGAGTAGAGAGACGCGAACGTTCTTCTTGTTATTTCCAGTCCGGTGTGGTTTTACAAAGTAATGCATTTTAAAACTGTATGTAGGGATATGGAGTGGCTATCTGCTATGTGTTCTGTGCTATGTGCTATGTGGTCTGTGCATCGAGACCCGAGACACTCCGCATAGAATTATTTATTTACTGCCTGTTACTTACATTTGTTTAGATTTCATTGATTTTATGGCGTTGCTCCAGTTCCGGATAACCGAATACATTATACTCAAAGGATTGCAATTTCAAATACATTTTTAACACTTAAAATCCTGGAATAACACTACCTGCATTTTTAAAAACAATACTCATATACAGGATGTATCAAGATAGAGGGACGATTTTTCATGAAAACGACAGGACTGAGAAAAAAAAAATGATGACGAATGTTTACCAAAAGGTAGTACTGAAATTTAACGTAAAGATGGGCGTAGCGTAGTGGCAACACACGTGTCTTGCGTTGCTAAGGTCTCGGATTCGAATCTTGTTCAGGCATAGAATTTTCAACGCGAAAAATTTCAACTGTCCTGGCTAATTGCCTTAGTAGCAAAAGCCATAAATGTGAAAAAAAGTAACGTATGTTGGGATAGGTATCTTTGGATATTGCTTTTGAAAAGAAACAACTTTTACTTAAACTTTTTTTTATATCTCTTACGGATTACGAATTATTGTATACTTTACAACGACTTGAAAGTAAAGTATTTTTATTTACAAATGTTCAAAGTATCTTCAATACTTTCGCAACCTTATTCCTGAGCTGAGAAAAATCACTTTCAAGTCGTATTTGAAAGTACTACAAATGGAATATTTTTATTTATTATTTTTTTTAAGTGTTTTTAGCAGCGAAACGGGATACCGCCATTATTTTCTTAATTATAAGAAATACAAAAAAATACTAAATAACAAAGTTGTAGAACACAAAGGATGAGATCTGTTTTTAGAAGAAAATATTTTTATAAATGAGTGGTTCTCAAACTAGAGCGCAAAGTTATTTTTTTAAATTAGATTACACATATTTTTAAATCCGTTCTTTTAATTGTTGGTACATATAAACCCTACCAGAGCTTTGGAGGGGGGGGATAAGGGACATCGGCACCGGGCGCCTAATCTAGAGGACGCCAATAGACGATATTGGCGTCCTCTAATTTTTACGTCGGACGTTTAATTTTTTTTAATTTTAATTTTTAAGTTGTCACGAAAACCTTAACCTTAACCTAACAATGTTTATTGTAAGTATGATTTACAAAGCTTAAGCAAAACGGTCAAAAGCTCGAATTAAACTACAAAAATTATTAGATTGCAAAATCTAGTTCCGCCAAAAAAATTATCCCATTAAATAGATAAATATTCGTTGCTAATTTTGATGTATAGGTTATTACAAATTCTACTTCCATTTATCAGTTTTGTATAAAAAATTTGTGAGAACTATATAGTTGTGTTTCCCCTTTAAAACAAAAAAAGCGCACTAAATCTATATTCTTATAATTTAAATAAAATTTTCCATTATAATTTAAATAAGTTTTTTTTGATAAGAAATCAAAAATTTCTATCAGACATCTACTAATTGAAGTGAATTGAAGTCTCGAACTAGATTATAGAAGTTTTTCAAAAGAATCTCCAGCGAACTGTATCTGATTGAAATTAGTTTGTTATTTAAATGAGGGCTAAGACTTCCCCTGGATTAACTTTAATCCTTCCGAGTAAACTGGGATTAAACATGGTAACCAGTTATTGTTAGTTTGGATTTGTTTACCAATATTAATTTAACATCGAATCAATAACAATGGATTTAGTTTAAATAATACCGGCTTGATTGCTCTATTTCAAATCATACAATTTTGATCAAATATTAAAATATCTCTCTATTCTTGGGCCCAGCATATGCCATTTGCTATTTTGTTCGACTGGGAATACAAAAGAACGCTAAAAAATCATTGAAAAAATTATGTAATTTAGTATAACATTTTTATATAATTATACTAAAATTTTTCACTTCTCAGCCACTATGAGAATCCATCCCACTTCTGATATTAGCGTGAGGTAAAATAAAAACAACAATTGTTTAAAAACACTCAGTCACATGTAAGATGATTTTTTCAGTCATATTCACTCGTACAATGCAAGATGTCAATTTATTAGCTTCTTTATCTTCTTATTTTGTTGACTTAACCCATTCCGCCAGCCCATAGCTAATGGAGAACCCATTCTACATATCTTTCTTGATTTCCGTTAAAAACCATAATATTTTGTCACAAACAGCTGGGTGGGAGTTTTAAGTGAAGTGGAGCAGTTAGGATTTTCGCAAGATCTGAATAAAAAATCAGCTGTGGCCACCACAGGAACGACCGCCACCATAAAGTACTTGTATAAAATACATTCTAGCAGTAGAGTAGAAATAACTTGGCCTAATATTTTCTAACAGAGATATGACCATGGAAACGTTACGTATAAGTATGAAAATATAGACACTTGTAAAAATTTCTAAAAATTTTACAAAAATTTTTCGAAATTTTTCGTTTTATCAAAAAACGTCTCAAATAAAAGTTATTAGTTATTGATTTTATAGCAACTTTTGTTCAATAAATATTTTCGAAATTTTTCGTTTTATCAAAAAACGTCTCAAATAAAAGTTATTAGTTATTGATTTTATAGCAACTTTTGTTCAATAAATTTTTTCGAAATATTTTTGTATTGTGAAATATTCACAAAAATCTTAAAATCGACACGAGTAAACTCCCATTTTTAGTCAACCGATTTTACCAAAAGTTGATCAACTCGTGCCATTGATGGTAGAAGCTTAAATATGAAGTTTCATAAAAATACTTTCAGCCGAATTTGCTTTGCACGTGTACACAGACAGACTGACGGACGGACGGACAGACAGACAGAGAGACAGACAGACAGACGGACGGACAGACAGACCGACAGACATCATGCCAAAAATATTCAAAACGTTATGTAGGGACCTCAATTCGTGGAGATACATCGAAATCTCGAAATGTCAAAATCGGTATCCCAATGCCTCCCTTATATATGTTGGCGGTCGGTAAAAATCGATGTGAAGTGTGAATTTTCACACATTTCTGGGTTTTGCAGGTATTTAGTAACTGAATGATGATTATTTGGGATGCCAAAACAAATTTTATGTCAAAATATTTTTTTATGAATTTTAATTCGAATGCCTATTACCATTATTTAAGTTTCTAAAGATGTGCAGTATTTTATTTTTTATATAGTAAGGTTCATTAAGATTTTGAAAATTACACCTATGGCTTCCATTGGTTGCTTAAATCATAAGCCCCGCCCTCTGATTTCGTATACCTTCAAACATAGAATTAAATTATAATTTCAACACTTCCCACTGGTTATTAAATTTACGCTTTTAAAAATTAAATGCAACATTTACCAAAATATAACTAGAATTTTGACAAAATTAAAATGCAAAAAAAACAGAAAAAATAAAATTAACGGGATTCGAACTCTAGTTTGCAAATTACAAGGAGCATGACAAAGCCAACTACGCCACTAGAGCTACTGATCTAGCGTGTTACATAGCGAATTATATATTTAACATATTTTAGTTAGTTATATATGTTGGCGGTCGGTAAATATTTGTTTTTCACGCCTATTTTATGAGTTTTTTTTTTCAAATCTCTTGAGGTTAAATTAAACGAGGTCTTTAAAGTAACAACTTAATTTTCTCATAGATAAAAACGTTGAACTAAAAACTTAAAATGACAAACGAGTTTCAACAGGAAAAAATCATCTGAATATAAGTATTTTGTTAGTGTGAGTCAAGTAGAAATTTTCAAGTGGTCTACTTAAAGTTTATGGCTTAAACACTTAGGTTAAGGACGGCCCAAAATATTTTTGATGTATTTCTTAAGTGTTTCATAATATTTATCTAGTCCCTTGTAATACTGACGAACAGAAAATATCCAGAAGAGGAAAGAGAACTGACGACAGCTTCACGCAGTGAAAGCGTATGTCAATATTAAAGTTGTTTCGGTAAATTTTAAACTGAAAGTTTTAGAAATGAGTTCTGGAATTGTTTAATCATCGAAGTCAATCATAACAAAATGTAAAACGATATTGTATTTGACAATATACAATTTGGTAAATATCGAAAAATCATGAATTGCCTAAGGATATACAAAATTATAATATATTTTTTTCTCCCGCAACAAAATTCAACGACCTATAAATGTTGAAAAGTAAATTTTATATTTAATAAGAGTAAATAGTTATTTTTCTGTGGTCGTTGGCAAATAATAATAATAATAGGTTTTAATTTATGTACATGCTTAATTTTAATTGAATATAAACAAGCATAAACAAAAATGTGTGTGAAGTGTGAATTTTCACACCCTTCAGGATTTCGCAGGTATTTAGTAAGTGAATGATGATTATTTGGGATGCCAAAACAAATTTTATGTTAAAATATTTTTTTTGTTAATTTTAATTCGAATGCCTAATACCATTGTTTAGGTTTCTAAATATATGTCGTATTTTTTTTTTTTTTTTATTTAGTAAGGTTCGTTAAGTTTTGAAAATTGCGCCTATGGCTTCCATTGGTTGTTTTAAGTCATATCTCCCCCTCTGATTTCGTGTTTTCAATTTCAACAATTTCCACTGGTTACGCTTTTAAAAATTAAATGCAACATTTGCCCAAATATAACTAGAATTTTGAAAAAATACTTTAAACAAAATAAAATGCAAAAAAAAAACAGAAAAAATAAAATTGTCTCCTCTCGCCGGGAGTGAACTCTATTTTGTTGGGTAAGAAGTGAGCATAATAACCATTACACCAGTATACGCTTTCTAGTGTAGCGTGTTACATAACTATAACTTTTGTACATTGTCAACCAAAAAACACAAAAAATGCGTTATTTTCCGAAAACATAATCTGATCCAAAATTCCTGTTGTACTATTCTGGTTCACACCAATGTACATTACTTAGAATCTTTTCAGATTTTTAGTTTAAACCATCTGAGCTACAGGGTGTGGGACAATTTTTTTGCACAATTTTGGTAAAAATCGCATCAAAATAATTTAATTTGCAAAAATAAAAATCGTTAATTCACGTACTAAGGGCTTTCATTTGATACCCTACTCAGAATTTAAAAAAAATATTTTTTTTTTCGGTGAACACATATTTGTTTATATTTTTAGGGGGATATATTTCTCATATGTTTTAGTATTTTTCCTATGTGCGGGTCAAAGAGTTGTATAAGCATGCCAAATTTCAACTCTCTAGGTTTAGCCGTGTGGCTACAATTTTTACCGAACAGACGGACAGACGGACAGACAGACAGACAGACAGATAGACAGAGAGACAGACAGATAGACAGACAGACAGACAGACAGACAGACAGACAGACAGAGAGACAGACGACAAAATGACAGTAAAAGGGTTTTTTGGTCATACTTACAAAACCCTAAAAATGCTGTCATTCTCCAGCAGAATTAATTTATTTTTGATAAATTTATATTACACAATGTAACTAATGTGGTGATATATTTTAAACTAAAAAAATATACTCTATGTCAGGGGTGGACAAACATTGAGGTTGAAAATTTGACCGCGGGAAAAAAAAATTTTTTTCTAATTTTAAATATTGTTTTTGTTACGAAGGATATTTTATAAATTTTAAAAGCAATATTTTTAAACCAAAACGTGTGCGAACATATTATGCAATTTAAAGAAAAAATTGGAAAGAATGAAAATTTGAAAGAATATTGGACAGACAGTGATATTTTTGCAGGACACAATAATTTATAAAATGCTTCGCGGGCCGGATAGAATTTCAGTGCGGGCCGGATTCGGCAGGCCGCCATTTGCTCAGGCCTGCTCTATGTACAAATTAATATTACCTACCTGTAATATTAATTTGTAGAGAAGTAGGTAATTATCATTTTATTCTAGGTAGTTGGGTAAAATGACACTCCTACTTTTCACCTCCTTTGAATCAGTTTTCTCTAGTCTTCTTCACAAGAAAATTCCATTCAAAATCAGCCTAAATTAAATTTGACCACATACTTCGTAGGGAGGGGGTTCATATACGGATATTTATCATAAATAAATTTCTTAGTCCGTTTGGAGAGTCTTAGTTTTTAAAATCTAGTTCCGCTTAAATCAAAGAAACAGACAATACCTCTACGCTAATTAACTAAATTTGGACTACTGTACTTTCTACTGTTTATGGATTTTCCCTAAAGTAAAGAATATGGGTTTTAAACCCTGTTTAGCTGAATCTGATCTATCCTGTCGCTGAATATATTGAAGAGGCTAATGTGCGGTTTGAACCCCTTTAAAAAGTAGTCAGTACGGTTATGGTGGCATGGTGGCATGGTGCCATTACTGACCACCGCCCATTCTACTGGCTTTGATTGACGTTGTTCATTACTCGGAGACTGGCATTGCACAGATTTCATTCAGCAATTAAATACAGGGCGTCCTGTAAACCGCTCTTCCTCTCCGCACCAACCCCCCCCCCCCCACACCTCAATGACAAATGACCGATACTTTGCTTTTATTACATACTATTGTGTTGATAACATGCGAATGTAACCGAGAGTCTGGGATTGCATCACCTGCCCTTTATTGCATGACGTATGCCTATTATTGATTCACATTTATATATATTACGTTTAAATAGGTTTCTGGATCACGATATTAATACAGTGTGTTAAATAAAAACTGCAGAACTGTAAATGAGGAAGTACACTCTAAAAAAAGTAGTACTAAAAGGACCTCATGGTACACTAAAAACCACATGGTACGCTTTTCGTGTTAATTATTTACATTTCCTTTTTGGTTAAATTTGAGTTGATCAACTTTTGGTAAAAATCGGATAACTATAAATGTTGATTACTCGTGTCGGTGTTAAGATTTTTGGGAATATTTCATAACGGAGAAATATTTCGAAAACAGTTATTTAATAAAAGTTGCTATAAAAGCAATAACTAACAACTTTTATTTGAGACATTTTTTGATAAAACGATAAAATTATGAAAAATTTTGCAAAATTTTTTCTAAGTATCTATTTTTTTATATTTATATGTAACGTTTCCATGGTCATGATAAATAATATCTCTGTTAGAAAATATTAGGCCAAGTTATTTCTACTCTGCTGCTAGAATGTATTTTATACAAGTACTTTGTGATGGCGGTCAGTTCTGTTGTGGCCACAGCTGATTTTTTACAATATACACAGCTTGATGTATTTACAGTAAGATTAAAATTTGTTTAACGGAATCCAATTTATGAATTATCAGACTTTTTAATCTCAATTTTTAGCTTTAACTGAAAGATAGATAAATGTTATTTTATTTTATTTATTTTTCATTTTTAAATTTATTTATATTTTTTTATTTTATATTGTACCTGAATATCAATTTTGCTGATTACTGTTTCAATAATTTTTGACTGTATTTGAATGACTTATGTATTTATTTTTAATTGTTTTTAATTTTGTATTTAATTTAATATTTTTCTCATTTATTTTGAATAATATTATCTGTGGTTTTTATTTTTTTGGATTGACAGTATTTTTATTTATATTTTGTAATTGACTGACTAAAAACAATATTGTACTTTGTAATTTGGTCAATAAAGAAATTATTATTATTATTATTATTATTATTAAACATTATTATGTATCTGATGGAGTAGGAATGGAGTATCATAAAAGAGTTCTATTGATTTTCTGATAATTTCCCACTATTCTATTATGGTGTAGTATTTAGTATTAACATGATGGTGGTTGCCGTTAGAGATTTGATTAAAAATGACCCTATTACATCCCCAAATTTAATATATTCGCACACATGTATCTTAGGCTAAATATTCGTTAATAACCCCAAAATAAACCCTTCAATAGGCACAGCTGGATATGTCGGAAAATAAATTGGCTACGATCGAAATTAGCAATAACATACCGAAACCATGGGGGTCCTTTTACCCTTTGTCACACAGACACAGCTTATGGTTTCGGATTAGGACACATATTGGCTTTTGTCAAACATTGAATAAAATTGTGGGATCTCTATTACACCCCCGCCCCGTGCCTGTAGGTCAAAGGAAAAGGGTCTGAAGAATGTAATTTGTAAAATACCATGCTGGTACACAAATTCACAAAAAAATCTGTATCTTCTATGGAATTTTTGTATTTGTTTGCTTCGAGAAGAATTCACAGAATACACAGAATTTTCACATATTTCAGGGTTTTGTAGGTATTTAATAAGTGTAACAAGCCAACTGAATGCTGGATGTCTAGGAATATTTCTGTAATCACATCAACAATTTTTTAATAATAATATATATATGTATTGAATAAAATTCTTATTTCATATTCGTCATACCAGGTCTACAAGTATGAAATGAGGATTTTTTTCAAACTTGCCGCGCAAACAGAGTGTATAGTTCAAAGTTTCAACACATATGGCGTTTTGTTAAGTTATCATTAAGGGTCAAATGCGTACAGGTTATAATTTGAAAAGTGATCATATAGTTTGTTTTACTGTGTTAAAAATGTCAAATTTTGTGCCAAATAACGAGCATTCGCGGACAGTACTACTGTTTTGTTTTCATTTGAAAAAAACTGCTGCTGAATCATACCGACTGCTTCGA
The DNA here is from genome assembly GCA_963971575.1 of Liopterus haemorrhoidalis. Lineage (NCBI taxonomy): Eukaryota > Metazoa > Arthropoda > Insecta > Coleoptera > Dytiscidae > Liopterus > Liopterus haemorrhoidalis. Next base: position 70,201,900 of record OZ020613.1, read on the forward strand.
GAAGCTTATGGTGAATATGCTCCATCGCAAGATACGTGTGAACGATGGTTTCGGCGTTTCAAAAGTGGTGACTTTGATCTTACAGACAAAGAACATGGAAATCCTCCAAAAAAATATGAAGATGCAAAATTGCAAACATTGCTACAGGAAGACGATAGTCAATCACAAAAACAACTAGCAGAGCAGTTAGGCGTTAGTCAACAAGCTGTTTCCAATCGCCTACGAGAGATGGGTAAGATCCAGGAAGTCGGCAGATGGGTTCCACATGCATTGAATGAGAGGCAGATGGAAAAACGCAAAAACACTTGTGAAATTTTGCTTGCACGATTCAAAAGAAAGTCTTTTTTGCATCATATCATTACTGGCGATGAAAAATGGATTTATTTTGAAAATCCCAAACGCTAAAAATCATGGGTGAACCCAGGCTCACCATCCACATCAACTGCAAGACCGAATCGCTTTGGCAAAAAGACAATGCTCTGTACTTGGTGGGACCAAAAGGGTGTGGTCCATTATGAATTGTTAAAACCTGGTGAAACAGTTAATTCCCAACGCTATCAACAACAACTGATCGAATTGAACCATTCGCTGCTCATAAAACGACCAGAATACGAAAGAAGACAGCACAAGGTAATCTTTCTTCACGATACTGCTCCATCACATAAGGCAAAACCAGTTTGCAACACATTGGAGGCACTCAACTGGGAAGTGTTACCCCATGCCGCTTACTCACCAGACTTGGCCCATTCAGATTACCACTTGTTCGCATCGATGGGTCACGCATTTGCCGAGCAGCACTTTTGTTCATATGAAAATGTGAAAGAATAGCTAGATGAATGGTTTGCGGGGAAAGGGGAAGAGTTCTACTGGCGAGGTATTCATAAATTGCCTGAAAGATGGGAAAAATGTATAACTTCTAATGGAGCATACTTTGAATAAATAAACTTTTACTGTTCTTTTGAGTTTAATGTGTTTTATTTTTAAAAAAATCAGCATTTCATACTTGTAGACTTGGTATATTTATTAAAAAAATTATAGAGACGTTTCGATTAGGTATCCAATCATCCTCAGTCCAATATTATAGTCAATGATAAAAATTCATATATTTCCACATTAAAATGTTTGGAACGGACAGGAACGGTTAATCATAGTCTAGCTGAACGGTCTGTCGTAGGGGGACGTGAAAGCTTCGTCGGGGGGCCGCGAAGTCATACAAGATCGAAGCATGAAATTATAATAGAAAAACGCTCAATTTTGCAAGATATATTCATAAATAAATGACATTTATATTTATTAAAATATACCTTTTAAATACAAATAAAATAAATTATTATATAAAATAACTTATTTTGACAACTAATTTAAACAGTTCGCGTTGGAGGTACTTCAATTACTTTCAAGGAGGTACGACTTCAATGTGCAATATTTTTTGTTATGCTCCGAGCTACTGTTAACTAAAGGGTAAGAATGCGAAAGTGTTCAAAATGGAAAGCAACTTTGAACACTTGCAAATAAAAATAGTTGCAAGCCATTATAGGTAACTGTAATAGATATTAAAAACATGTTTATGTAAAAGTTGTTTCTTTTCAAAAGCTTTATTCAATTATACCCAACACGCCATACGTTCCTATATAAAAAATCGAAGTCGTCCTGGTCCGGTACTTCCGGATTATTTAGGAAAATTTAAATACTACCATCCAATTGTTTGGGTAAACTCTGGTCATCCAATTTTTTTCCCAGCTTGCTCACACATCATTTTTCGAGAAACATCGTGTTTCCTCTATCTTGATACACCTTGTGATTCCTCTCTCTCTTTCTCTCTCTCTCTCTCTCTCTCATTTTTATTAACATGACATATGCAATTAGAATATTGTTTTATTTATATACCAATCGTCAAGAAAACTATACTAGGTTGAGAAACACTGTTCTAGAGCATTAGTTATGTGGCAGTGCATCTAAATATGGGGCAAAGTAGTAAATACAGATATAAAAATAAAAGTAAACATTTTTGTTGTGCAGAAATATTCCATTTACCCTTCGTCCTTAACGACCGCAGTGCTAGGTTCGGTTAGGTTACCACCGACAATGTAATAATAATAAATGAATCCTAATTCCCATGTTGATATACGAGTAAGTATACTCGGAGTATACAGAGGATAGTATATAGAGAGAGCAGGGCACTAGTGTTTTATTTTAATTGTGTTGTTTTATTTGAGGCAGTTTAGGAGGGTCACTCACTTTACGATCGAACGGACGGTTTATTTTTATAGAAACTCCCCGTTAACATCTCTGCTGTATTTTATATCAACTAGATTTAAATACGCAGAAAAAAATGCAAATAGAATTTCTACCTACACACACAAGCTGATTTCAGAGTTTTGTAGGTATTTAGTAAGCGATAACAAATTAACGGGAGCTAAAATGTTGATATTTGAAATAAATGCTTGGGAATCCATTAAATTATTCACTATTTTAAAGAGAAATATCATGTCGGTCTGGTATCTTCTGTTTTGTAAAGATTCATAATTAAATAATTGCAAAATATTTAAGTTAGACCAGGTATTTCCACCTTACTGTTATCTATAAGAATAACTATCAATGGGATAATATTATCCTCTTGATATTCACTAGGATAAATTGCTTTTTGTATTTCCAACTCTAGTTATCCCGTAGATAGCTACTCTGATTGATGATAATATTTTCGAATGTTTTTCTATGTTGGTATTAGTAGCATTATCTTAAACAAAGAGACTTATACGCAATTCGCACGAATAAAAGAGAGATAGATACAACTGTCAAAATAAATGACAACTGTCAAAATTTTGTACAAAAAAATGTGCGATAAACGCCCAAGAAGCGCAAATTTCAATATTTCCGAAACAAGGCAACTTGTAAATCTTGTGTTAAAATGTAAAAATATTATAGAAAATAAAACTACTGACGCTGTAAATCTAAAAGACAAACAAGGGGACTGGGAAAAAATGTATTATGTTCAATGCATCGTGCAGACAGAATAGAAATGCAAAAACACTGAAAATTAAATACAACCGATTAATTTTTTTTTAATTGGTGTAGTATTTCACAAAATACTATAATACTCCACTGAGCAGGATATTAAATGCATTTTTCGCTAAGCGAAATCGGTTAATAAATTCTTTCTCATCCCAATGGTTCATATGATTTGGTCTAACACGAACTATGTATGGACGTTCTAAATACTCAATTCTGCATCATCGTCTGCTAGCAAATCTTCTAAATCAGAATCCACGATTTTTAGACAATTTAAACTTATTTTTTCTTTAAAAATAAATTTAAATTGTCTAAAAATAATCGACAATATTTTTTTATTTCAGTATAAATTAAAGTAGATTTCTACAGTCTATTTCAAACGGTTAGGCGGAACTAAATGGAAATTTCGTTCTTTTAGGTTGTCACGAAAAGGGACCTTGCTTGGGTTATTTCATTTTTCACGTTGGGATGTCAAAATTTAAAATTCCAACAATGAAACCATGGAAACGAATGACATATGTCAAACTTAATTTTCTTACATATTTTAATGACAAAAAAATAAATAAATGGGATATTTGTATTAAGAATGACACAAAAAATCAAAATATAAAGAAATTACATTTTAAAATGATATTAACCTGAACCAAAAAATGTTTGTTGCAAGTATGATTTACAAAGCTTAAACAAAACGGCCAAAAAGCATGATTTAAACGATGAAAGTAACTAGATTGCAAAATCTAGTTCCGCCTAACCGTTTGGAACAGACTTTAAATTATTTTGAATTTATTTTGATATAGGTAATTACACAATAAAATAGTATAAGCGGTTCATTTTTGTAAGAACAAACTAAGAGGGAATTTTGTTTTCAGTAGTTTGCACCTTTGAAGTTGTATGTCATGTTGGTATTAAAAAATGTCACTTTTTTAAAATATCGATCCATTTGACATATGTCATAATGAAAAATGATATCTTAATTATAATAATCATAACCTTATCAACCTAAAGTCGGTTTTACAGCGTAAGGAATATTTTTAATTGACATTTAAAGTCAGTAACACACCATAAAAGTAACCAAAATAACCAGATCTAGTGTGTTCTTACAAAAGTGAACAGCTTATACACATAATGGAAACAGGTGTATGTAATATGTATATAAAGTGTAGGTACGTCTAATATGTACATAGTACCTGTTATATTATATATTTTGCGTATATATGCTTATATTATGTACATATATTTATCAATAAAATGTTTTTTGACACCTATCTGTCAAAATATATCATTTTTATCCAATGGATAATATTTATCAGTGCCTACACGTTGTGAATAACTTATCCTATAGATAACTTAGTTACTCTATAGATAAATAATTGGAAATACGCAAAAAATCGTTTATTCCCTTGATAACAACTTATCCCATAGATAGGTAATTTTATCTATGGTTCGAAATACCGGGCCTAAGTAGAGTAGCTAATATTTAATTTGTAACAAACATTTCGCGTGAGCATTCTTCTTGTGCGGATATGTCTGGTCAGGTTGAAAAACATCCATGTCTAAAATATATTTATCATTAATACTCAACCCTTATCTAAACAGATAAATAATCTGTGGGAAAAATGAGTGTCTAATATGTAATTAAAGCCCTCTCTCTTAATGGCATTTCCTGTAATCTTGTCGGTCTTGTCCCCGCTTGTCCCTTTATTATGAGGCAGCTCCTGCCGGAGGTAGGAGTGACGCGTGCCTTGGATCGCTCGAGGTTAGTTCACACGATAGTTGCAACACGCGTGGTGTCACTGCGGTCTCTAACTTGTGCACAGAACCAAATGTTATTTGTGAACACTACACACAGTCCGCTGTCCACAGAGGCTTTCAATAACCCTCTGCCCCCAAAATGGACAGTAATTTACTTACGATTCTACACAGATATGTTGTATAGGGTGTGAAGTTAATTAGATAAATGTACAGTCGATTTGAAGTACCATTTCAATGCAAATATTTCTTGTAACATGTTCAAAACTGGAACTGATCTACGACAGCGATGATAATTCGACCAGAATAAAATATTTGTATAAGTATAGTCTATACCAAACATTGTATATTTCACGATAAGTTGAAGTGACTATCTACTTATAGTCCTAAACACAGTAGGTGGTAATTACAAATAACACTAATCCCTTGTTTGCACCCATAAACTAGTCAGTGATGTATCAGGTATAAATTGCAGATGTTTTAAATATCTTTTCACTTCGCTTTGAATTTTCTATCAGATAACTTGTGATTTGTGTTAAATAGTTCAGTACGTGTTAGAAAAATGTGGCGTCCTTGGAACGAACAATTAACTTCTGTGCAAGCAAATGAAGCAGATGACTATGTGACCATGATAGAAGGTGATGATATAGTGCAAGATACAATAAAAAAAATCGGGAAAAAACTTGTATATATTTACCTGTAGAAACTAAAAAAATTGTGGCCAATGTGTATTTATATTTAAGGAACCGCAAAAACAAACAAGGCAACGAAAGTAGCGATGACAACAGTATGGAATATTGTAAATAAATCCATTGATAGAAGAAGAAAACGAAAGGATTCAGGCATATCAAAATGCAGTGTTGTAATAGATACATTTGAAAATATATCTAGATACAGATACAGATACTTGAGGAAAAATGTACCTAGATACAGATACAGATACAAATTTTAAAAAGTATCTAGATACAGATACATTTTTTTTTACAATGTATCTAGATACTTCAAGATACTTTTAAGATACTTTCGGAAAAATGAAAACACCACAAAAAAAAAGAAATAACTAGAGCAAGGAATATATTTGTTCACAATAAAAAATAAGTTATGCACTATTATTACTCTTAAAATAAACACAAATAGCCTTTGAAGCTGTGTGTCAGAAATATTAACTAACTATATACCTATGTAATCTTTAAAAAAATCACTTTTTTATTCCAATTTCAGCGGATATCTCGAACATTTTTTGTTCGCTAATAAATTACTGATTATTAAATGAGTATTTAGGATGACAAAAATAAAACAACAATTTTATTTATTATATTTTTCATTATTTAATTCACATTTATAAAATTAATTCTTATTCTTAGATTAGATAATTACTTAATGGTTGTTTTACTTAACCGTTGTTAATAAAATTATTTAATTTTTTTTTGTTTATTATTTTTTTAAATTTATTCAGAGCTGGAAATACAATTACACTTTATTAAAATTTTATAGATAAAAATAAATTAAATAAATAAATAAATTATAAGTTTGAGAATTATGATAAAATACAAGTTCTATATATAATTAATTAAATTTTGTAAACATCCTTTTATTTTTTTTTTCTTTTCTTTTAAATAAAAAATTTAAAAAAATAAAAAATAAAAGAATGTTTTCCAAAATTTAATTAATTACATATAATTACATTAACTTGTATTTTATCATAATTCTCCACCAGGCAAGAAAGAGTTTACTGGTCGCTGATTGGTTAATTTAAGCTTAAAATTAAAATATCTGAATGATGCTAAATGTATTACCAACTTGAAAAATCGTAAGGACATATTTTGTAAAAAGACCTTGAAAAAGACAAAATAGGAAAGTATCTGAAAAAAGTACCTGAAATACAGATACTTAGATACTGATTTAAATATCTAGATACAGATACAGATACATATTTTAAAATGTACCTAGATACAGTAACTAGATACTTGCACAGTATCTAGTTACTGTATCTAGATACAAGTACCTAGATACATTACAACACTGTCAAAATGTTTGGATGATTTCCAGAAAGATGTAATACGGCAAAAAATTTACCAAATGTACACCGAACAAAATGTGCCAACATTGGACATATTGCTCAAAAGATTAATCCAAGACCAGTGTGAAATTAATTGTTCAAAGGTGACGAAAATATCCTTGTAGATAGTTGGAAAAATTGTGTAAATCATGTTATTAAAACTGAGGACAGTTATATTCAAATAGAACGTACTATAATCATTAATTTAGAGACTGATTCAGAGAATGATTTGGACTTGTAAGATTTTTTTTTATCTTAAACATTATTTAATTTAAAATTTATTTTATTGTAATGTTTTAAATACTAATTGTAATGTTTTAAATTTAATTATAAGTTCTATAAATTAATTGTATTTATAATAAAAATAAAGTTTATTTTGATGATATCTTATGTTTATTTCTTGTTACAATTGTGTCATTACATGGTGTAATGTAATTTATACCTGATACATCTCTGGCAGGTTTATGGGAACAAACAAGGGATTAGTGTTATTTGTAATTACCACCCACTGTGTTTAGAACCATAAGTAGATAGTCACTTCAACTTATCGTGAAATAGACTATAAGTACCTGTTTATTTAGGGATAATATGACCGGTCGAAACTTTACACTGACCACGTGATTTTCATATCTATGGCCGGTGGTCTGAAAACGGAGAACTTACCTTCTATCCCTCTATATGCCTATCTAAGCGTTCGGTAACCTACTACTACTTATTTATTTAATAACTTTTAGCGATTGGATGACGTTTTTGACTAAAAAATCCTCATTCAATCGTTAAAAAGTGAGTTAAGTCGTACTTACTGCAAAGTACAACTTGAAAATACTTGAAAGAGAAATATTTTTATTGTTATTATGCTCCGAGCTACATATAGTTCAAGATTAAGTATGCGAAAGTGTTTAAATCAAAATGGATGGCACTTTGAACACTTGTAATAAAAATACTTTACTTTCAATCAGAGCTGTGTCAAATACTCAGTTAAAGTATTTCAAATACCAAATACGAAATACCGATCCAAGTATTTTAAGTAACAAATAATTTTAGTCATCACTGATAAAAAAAATAATAGAAAATAAAAAAACAATAGAAGTATTCCAAATACTAGAAGTATGTGAAATACTAAGAAAATATTTGAAATACTTGGAAAATATTTGAAATACTAAAAATTATTTTAAATTCTAGCAAAATATTTGGAATACTGGGAAATATTTTAAATATGTATCAGGGAAGTATTTGAAATTCTACAGTAATATTTGAAATACTAGGAAATATTTGAAATATGTACTAGAGAAATATTTGAAATATGAACAACTAGAGAAATATTTGAAATACAAGGAAAATATTTGAAATAATAGGGATATATTTGAAATATGTACTAGAGAAATATTTGAAACACTAGGAAAATATTTGAAATACTATGGATAGATTTGAAATACTATACTCTATCTCCGAAAGACTGATAGTAATATAATTTATTATTTGTAAAAAGTTATTGTATTATCACACAGAAGCGGTAAAACAAAAACGACAAAATATGAATAGTTCGAAACGAAATATTGTTAAAAACAACCGAGTGTGCCACACATAGTATATGGGAATACGAACTAGGGTTAAACACAATAGGCCATAAAAATTTTGAGGAAAAATATAGTCACAGGGGTGTGTTTAATGATATGATAAATATGGTCACAGGCGTGCGTTTAATAAAATGAGTTATATAGAAATACACAAAACCAATTTAAACGTGTTTAAAATGTGCACGCCACTGGTAACTGCCTGAAAAAATGATTTATTACTATCAGGCTTTCAGAGATAGTGTATAGAAATATTTAAAATATGTACTAGGGAAATGTTTGAAATAATAGGGATATATTTGAAATATGTAATAGAGAAAAATTTGAAATACTAGGAAAATATCTGAAATACTTCTAAAATATTTTAAATACATAAATTTTCAGACAAAATATAACAAATAAAAATACCACGTAAAAAGCTCTATCCAAAGAGACCCAACATGACACACGTTACCATTTAAAAAACCAAAGTTGTTCTTGATATCCTGTATCCAGTTTGTTCCGAAAAATTAAAATACAACCATTCGATTTTGGGGTAAATTTAGCTCAACAAATTTTTTTCCCAACTTGCTTACATACCGCGATTTAGAGAGAAATCGTGTTCCTTCTTTTTAAATACATTTATATATTTACATATGATTTTAAAATTCATCTATCTTCTTCGTAACATTTGAAAAACTATTATTTATTTATGTAGAAAGTTTGTTTTATAATCACTGGTAACGATATTTTTTTTTTTTAGAATCCTGTACACTCAGACAAAAAAATCAGATTACAATCAAATTTGCAAGTATTTTAAAATAGTATGTTGTCAGCTATATCCCCTCTCATAAAATAGTCTGTTTCGGTTGCGAGTACCACAATTAAAACTGAATAAAAAATACAACAAAAACATCAAGTAGAAAATTAGAATTTATTCCAGCATGGTCGCCGGCAATTTATCCATTTGATTCGGCCGTAATCCGGAGCGCTCCGGGCGAACTACTCTTCCCGGTTCCCGGCTCACAACTCCCGGCTCCCGGCTGCCAGTTCCCGGCACCCGGACCAACAATGCACGGAATATGTGTAGCGAAATTTTATTAAAAATTTTACAGTTTTCATCATTAAAAATTAGGTAATTCATAAAGTTTTGACATTTTGACACTGCGAGATTTTAAACCATACATTTATTTTCAAATGACGTGATGAGGATAAAAGAGATAGTTTTGGCGCATTGCACTGATGGCTATTTGCGCCCAGGATGAAAAAGGATGGAATGATATTTGGGTAGGAAGAAGAAACATTTGATGCCTAACAGAGACGTATCGAGGCTATGGTAAGTGCCCCTCCCCCATGCCATAGGCGTCAATCTTATGAAGACGCCAAAACAGAAGGCGACCAAAATATTGAACAATTGTTTTTTACTACAGGTTTAGATCTGTTACCGGTTTATCTATTTACTTATTTAAAATATACTTCGTTTGCGCATGAAATTTCTAATAAGGTATCAACAAAAAAAATCTCAATATGGGGAAAAAACATTGATGGGAACCGGAAAAGTTCAACAGGAATTTTTAATCAGGGTAGTTTTTCAAAACAAAGAATTTTATGTCATTAAAAAAATAATTATTTAAAATTAGTTATGTAATATCAAAAGAAAAGCTCTTGAGACGTAGATTAAAAAATTGATTTGAAGTGTGAATTTTCACACATTTCAGGGTTTTGCAGGTATTTAGTAAGTGAATGATGATTATTTGGGGTGCCAAAACAAATTTTATGACAAAATATTTTTTTATGAATTTTAATTCGAATGCCTATTACCATTATTTAAGTTTTTAAAGATGTGCAGTATTTTTTTTTTTTATATATCAAGGTTCATTAAGATTTTGAAAATTGCGCCTATGGCTTCCATTGGTTGTTTTTAGTCATAGCTCCTCCCCTTTGATTTCGTGTACATTCAAATATATAATTAAATTATAATTTCAACAATTTCCACTGGTTATTAAATTTACGCTATTAAAAATTAAATGCAACAATTGCCAAAATATAATTAAAATTTTGAAAAAATAATTTAAACAATATAAAAATGCAAAAAATAAATAAAAAATAATATTGTCTCCTCACGTAGGACTCGAACATGAGTCCGATTACGAATTCTTGGACAGAACGCAAGTATCTTAGCCACAGCACCAAGAAACACGTTACTGTTGAGCGTATTATATAACTATAAGTTGTCAACATTATTAGCAAAAAAACACAAAAAATGCTTTTTTTTCCAAAAACATAATCTGATCAAAAATTCCTGTTGAACTATTCCGGTTCACACCAATGTACATTACTTAGAATTTTTTCAGATTTTTAGTTTAAACCATCTGGGCTACAGGGTGTGGGACAAAATTTTTTTTGCACAATATTGGCAAAAATCGCTTCAAAATAATTTATTTTGGAAAAATAAAAATTTGATCGTTAATTCACGTACCAAGGGCTTTCATTTGATACCCTACTCAGAATTAAAAAAAAATATTTTTTTTTTCGATGAGCACATATTTGTTTATATTTTTAGGGGGATATGTTTTTTAGATGTTTTGGTATTTTTCCTATGTGCGGGTCAACGAGTTGTATAAGCATGCCAAATTTCAACTCTCTAGGTTTAGCCGTTCGGCTACAATTTTTACCGAACAGACAGACAGACAGACAGACAGACAGACAGACAGACAGACAGACAGACAGACGACAAAATGACGGTATAAGGGTTTTTTGGTCATACCTACAAAACCCTAAAAACAAAAAGTAGTGTTTTAAAATATCTTTATTTTAACACGATTTTACAACAAAAAAAAAATCAGCTGTGAGACCGCCGTCACAAAGTACTTGTTTAATTTATGCTGCTTTATCAAAAAATGTCTCAAATAAAAGTTGTTAGTTATTGCTTTTATAGCAAGTTTTGTTAAATAAATTTTGTCGAATTATTTCTCTGTTGTGAAATATTCGCAAAAATCTTAAAACTTTCATAAAAATCCTTTTGTACGTGTATACAGACAGACGGACAGACAGACAGACAGAAAGACAGACAATAGTCAAAACGTTACGTAGGGACCTCAATTCGTGGAGATCGATCGAAATCTCGAAATGTCAAAATCGGTATGGCCATAATACCTCCCTTGGCGGTCGGTAAAAATTACAAAACGAAAATAAATTTAAAAAATTTCAGATCGCAGTTCAAATTATAAAAATGTTTTTCGATAGAAATACAATTTAGTGTACTGATATACGAGATCTAAAACATTGTAATTAATATTTTAATTTCAATTTAATGAGTAATATAGCGCATGAAAAACAAAATTTTGCGTAAAAAATTTGCTGCATTTGACAGCAACATTAAAGCTAATTTTATCATCGTATTTAATACATGAATACTTAAAAAATATTGAATAGTTGAATCCCTGTATATGTTCCTAGAGTTAATTTCAAATAATAATGCAGTTGGTGAAGCTGCGAATTTTAAAATAATATTTAAAAACATTTTTTTTTTCGTTTAATTCATATTTATTTCTACAAGGAGCAGGTTTTTCGGCAATCGATATGAATAAAACCAATAATTTTCTATTTTCTCAGTTAATTTTCATTTTAATTTAGGTGTGTTTTATATCATTGAAAAGAGAGACAAAAAAATCTCGATTTAATGTATTTTAAGACAACACTGTAGAAAGCAGTTTGTAGTATTGAGTTATTTTATTATACTATTATAAGTTGTGATTCAAACTATGGTTTGAATTACTTTAGATTTTTGTTTGGAAGGTATCAAGAAGAAAAAATCATTTATAGTAATGAAATACTTATAAACCAAATAACACATTGTTAATAGTTCAATACGTTTCTGATATTGAAAAAAATTAAGCCACTTATCAATATATTTCTTATTAATCTAATGAAAGATTTGAAATACGAAGAAAATACAGAAAAAAACGCTGGGATTTTTGGCAAATTGTTATAATTTTGTTACTCTAAGGGCCGAGAGTTCCAGTTCCTAATAAACTCCCTAATAGTTATTTGACACATAATATATTTATGAAGCTAATAAATTTATTGGTGATTTCCAAGTTACAAAATCCTTCTAATAGTTTATTAGCAACATAATTTTTTGTTTTCGCATTGGTATTTCTTATGAAGATAGTAACACGGTGCAAGAGGGATAGAGCTATACGTAAATTTGTAGAGCTAAAGTGAGATGAAATTTTGACACTGAATATTTTGACATTAAATATTTTGACAATAAATAGTTTGACTTAACATTCAATGACATTACGTATATTTTTTGTATTACTTTTAAAATGACAATTAAACGGCGTTCAACAAATTTTATCACAGAAAAAGAGGACAATATAGATAGAAGAGAAGTTAATAAAAATAGCATTTTATAATACAAAAGTGACTGAAAAATAAGAAGACAGCCATATTTTGCTTTATTTTACATTCCTTAAACAATATGAATTAAACTTATCAGCAATTTTCAGCCACACATCTTTGTTATTCTGCCAATAATTGCGTCTGTCTTCTTATTCTCTATCATTTTTATATAAATAGTAATGCTTAAAGTATTGTTTGTAATGTGTTGTAATCGTAATTGAAATAAATACAAATGTAAAAATAAAAGACAATGTTTATTTAAAAGTATATATTTATATATTGTTCTTTATATATCACATTTACAATAAATGCCCAAAATATTCTAAAAACGGTTGTCCATAATTTATAAATTCATCCAAACTGATCGTCGATTTCGCCAAAATACAACTTAAATGTATATAAAACACTAAAATCACCATTATAGAAATATTTAAAAACTACACATTCGTATGTTCTTTTAAAATTATACTGGTTTCCAATTAAAATTGAAATATTAACACATTTTGCGAACTTGTTTTTGGTTATATGTCACTTTATTAAGCACTTCATGTTGCCAATAAGTTATTAGACAAATAAGCCTGTTTATTAGCAACCTAATAACTATTTCGGGGTGGAACTCTCGGAAAAAAAATTATGTTGCTAATAAACTTATTGGACAGTTTATTAGCAACTGGAACTCTCGGCCCTAAGTACTCAAATAATGTAAAAAAACTGTTGATTTTGATGTGATTATAGAACAAATATTCCTAAACATGCAGTATTATATTGGCTTCTTACACATATTAAATACCTACAAAACACTGAAATGTGTGAAAATTCACACTTCACATCATTTTTTCCCATTGTCTGTTTAATTTTAAACAGCACGAATTCTTTATTTAGTTGGTACAGTTTTTCCATGATCAGCAATTCCCTATTCCTGTATAAACATAAATTAACAGTTTCCATAATTCATTAATTCCTGTGGGATATTCCAATAAAAAATCCTAATTTGGAAAACAATCTGTACAATTAGTCGGTTATAACGCGCCCCTAAAACTGAAACCCTTTTCAAAGTGGTAATCCACTGGGAATAGATATGAACGTAGTGAGCGCTTAGACGCTGGGAACTGCGGGCTTATCTGTGACACCCGGTATATCAGACACATCAGCTGACACACTAGAATCTAACATATGAGCCTGTGGACGCACCGCAATACAGGGTGGGATGAAATTAACGCTAGAATTATTTAGAACGGGATTTTTGTTTGTGGTAAGTTTGGTGTAACAAGAGGTGAATAAAAATTGTAAGGATAATAATTTGATTTAAATACAGTGCTCACTGCTATGGTAAAGTTTAGTAAAAATCATATCCTTGGAAGAAGAAGACGTCTTAAGTAAAACAAATTATACAATAAAAACACACAAACACACAAGAAATTTTTAAAAATAGAGATGAGGATCTTTTTAGGGTTTTGTAAGTATGACCAGAAAACCCTTATACCGTCATTTTGTCGTCTGTCTGTCTGTCTGTCTGTCTGTTCGGTAAAAATTGTAGCCAAACGGCTAAACCTAGAGAGTTGAAATTTGGTATGCTTATACAACTTTTTGACCCGCACATAAGAAAAATACTAAAACATCTAAAAAACATACCCTCCTAAAAATATAAACAAATATGTGCTCATCGAAAACAAAAATATTTTTTTTTAATTCTGAATAGGGTATCAAATAAAAGCCCTTAGTACGTGGATTAACGATCAAATTTTTATTTTTGCAAAATAAATTATTTCGATGCGATTTTTGCCAAAATTGTGCAAAAAAATTTTTGTCCCACACCCTGTAGCCCAGATGGTTTAAACTAAAAATCTAAAAAAATTCTAAGTAATGTATATTAGTGTGAACCGAAATAGTACAACAGGAATTTTTGATCAGATTATGTTTTCGGAAAATAACGCATTTTTTGTGGTTTTTGGTTCACAAAGTACAAAAGTTATACCAATGTAAGACACTCATATGCAAGGCGTGCGATAGTGTAATGGGTAAGAGCACTGGTGTCGTAAGCTGGAAAACGAAGGGTTTCGAGTTCGAGTACGGAGGGAATTTTATTTTTTCTGTTTTTTTTTTTGCATTTTTATTATGTTGAAATTATTTTGTCAAAATTCTAGTTATATTTTGACAAATGTTGTATTTAATTTTTAAGAGCGTAAATTTAATAACCAGTCTTATATGATTAACAGACGATAAATTATTTTAAAAATATCGTTCATTTGGCCGTGATTACTACAAAGTAAAATTTGTCCTACACACTCAGCATACCGCCTTCACTTATATTATACCTGCGAAACCCTGAAATGTGTGAATATTCACACTTCACATCAATTTTTTTTTAGGTCGTCACTTGTATTTTAGAAGTGAGGACCTTTTTTATTTTAGGTCATCACTTTATATTTCTGAAGCGAGGATCATTTTTTTTAGATCATCACCTGAAATTTAGATGTGTGAACCTTATTCATAATTTAAATAATTTTGTCTTCAGCCCCCCCCCCAACAAAAATTCCTGGGTGCGCCACTGCTCTATAATAAATACCTTAATCTTCCGCTTAAATACAGCAAATTGTAATACCTGCATTCCATGTCAGAAATGAAACGCACATTTCTGACATGGAATGGCAGTGAATTAAATAATTTAATACCAACAGTTTTTTGGTGATTTTTTTTTATTTCCAGCATGTTTGCTGGAGTTCTGAAACAATCTTTTCCTCTGGTGTTATATGAATGCTGGTTCAAATGGCGCGCAAAGTATATTTGATTTTTAAATACATAGACCAGCAACTCTAAGATGTAAATACCAGGAACTGTTAATAATTTGTATTTTATAAAAAGAGGTCTGCATGATTCAGTGCGTCTTTGTATTATTCTTTTCTGGAAAATAAATATGTCATCTGCCATAGTTGATGATCCCCAGAAACATATTCCATACTATAAAATTGTGCATAATCAAATTTAAAAATCTCATGAACTACAATATTTTTAAAAAATTTTATTTGAAAGTGAACTGAATTTAATGATTTTAGTAGTTTTTTACAGTGGGCTTTCCAACTTAAATGTTCATCTATGTTAGGGTGACCATTTTCTTGGAGAAGCCAATGCGGGACGGAGCAAAAAAAAGGTCGTCACTTCCGAAATATAAGTGAAGAGCAAACAAAAAAAAAGTTCCTCGCCTCCCAAATATAAGTAAAGAGCAAAAAAAGGTCTTCACCTCCCAAATTTAAGTACAGAGCAAAATTCGACCCTGGGGACACCAAATCAAAATGCGGGACGAATGGTCACCATAATCTATGTACAGGCCTAAAAATTTTGTTTCATTTTCTGATTTTAGATATTCATTATTTATTTTAATATTTAAATTGATTTGACTATTACTTTGCAAAGTTCTAAAGTATATTTCATAATGGCATCTCTCCAGAAGGTTCCGTCTTTGCTCTCGAAAAATCTATTCAGGTGAATTTTGATATCGTCCAAAGATGCGAAATTTTTTCCATTAAGGGAATTTTGTAGAGAGCGGAACTAACGGTAGTCGGAGCATATGGTCCAGACATCGCACCATCCGACCATTTGTTCTGCTTTCTACAAAATTCCCTTAACGGAAAAAAATTCGCATCTGTGGACGATATCAAAATTCACCTGGATAGATTTTTCGAGAGCAAAGACGGAACCTTCTGGAGAGATGAAATTGCCTGAGCGTTTGTCCAAAGTGATAGAAAATAATGGACAGTACATTTGATAGTAAAAGTTTTTTTTAGAAAGTATATTTTATTGAATAAAAGGTGAAAAAAAAAACCAACGTTCTTATGTAACAACCTAATCGTAATTAATATTCAGTGTAACAAAGTCTTTCAAATTTTTCTTTCTTTGCAAAAATTTGTTAAAATCAATATTTTTGCTGTGATCAGTTTATTTGACAGTAAGTAAATAGCACTCAATTAAGACATCAAACCTGATGTATAACATTTACTTAAATAACTCAGTAAATCAAAGTGTTTACTTTAGAAAATGGAACGTTACAGTGCATTTATCAACATTAAAAAATTTAAACATTGCATGTTGAAGGAAGAGCCAGGCTTTTAATTTAAAGTCCTTCTTTTATACATGCAGCCAGTCTGAATACATGCCACAATATCTATCGATCAATAAAGTCGCATTGACAATCGTGAATCATCAATAGATACATTGATTGAAAAATTAAATAACTGGCTGTTTTATAATCGCCAGGTAAATTAATGTAAGATTTCTTATACAAAATAAAATTACTAACAGTCTATGGTGTTCATTTTAAATTGCTCACCATTGCAATCTCAAGAACTATAAGAGCTACGAGGTCGCTTAAATTAGACAACAAATACTATTTTTTAGGAAAATATCAATTAGAGAAGCAATTTTTTATTTCGATCAGTAACAACTTTCGTATCGTACATATATAATTAGCAAGTGTGTGTATGTGATCTGGGTAACATTGTGACGTCATTTTTTCCTAAGTTCTCGTGATTGGCTAACGGGGACTCTTGAGGTCTCTTGATTGACAGGTATTTTGCAGATTTATTCTCAAGAATCTTCGAATATAATTACATATAAAAATGTGTAGGATTTCGTAGGCATAAACAAGAAACTCTAGATACTGCTATATGCTTTGACCGATATGAACAATATTTTGCATATTTATTCTCTAAGAAACTGCAAATAAAATAACATATATGTCTAAGATTTCGTAGGCATAAACAAGAAACTCTAGACACTCCTATATCGTATGATCGATATTAAAAATATTTTGCAGATTTATTTTCTAAAAATATGCGGTTAAAATAACATATAGAAATGTCTAGGGTTTCGTAGGCATAAACAAGAAACTCTAGACAATCCTATATCGTATGATCGATATAAAAAATATCTTGCAGATTTATTTTCTAAAAATCTGAGGATAAAACAATATATAGAAATGTCTAGGGTTTCATAGGCATAAACAAGAAACTCTAGACACTCCTATATCCTTTGATCTATATGAAAAATATTTTGCAGATTTATTTTCTAAAAATCTGAGGATAAAACAATATATAGAAATGTCTAGGGTTTCGTAGGCAAAAATAAGAAATTCTAGACACTCCTATATCCTATGACCAATATGAACAATATTTTGCAGATTTATTCTCTAAGAATCTGCGGACAAAATAACATACAGAAATGTCTACGGTTTCGTTGTCATAAATAAGAAACTCAAGACACTCCTATATTCTTTGATCGATATGAAAAATATTTTGCAGATTTATTCTCTAAGAATCTGCGGATAAAACAACGTATAGAAATGTCTAGAGTTTTGTAGGCATAAACAAGAATTTCTACACACTTCTATATCCTTTTATCAATCAAAAAAATATTTTGCAGATTTATTATTTAAAAATCTGCAGATAAAATAACTTATAGAAATGTCTAGGGTTTCGTAGGCATAAACAAGAAACCCTAGGATACTCCTATATCCTTTGACCGATATGAACAGTATTTTGCAGATTTACTCTCTAAGGATCTACAAATATAATTACGTATATAAATGTCAAGGATTTAGTAGGTATTAACAAGAAACTCTAGACAATCCTACATCCTTTGACCGATATGAACAATATTTTGCTGATTTATTCTCTAAGAAACTGCGGATAAAATTACATGTGGAAATGTTTAGGGTTTCATAGGCATAAAAGAGAAACTCTAGACATGCCTATATTTACCCTTTATCGTCTTATTATTTCTAGAATAAAAAATTCGCTGAAAATTTTGATGTAAATTTTTATAATTTCAGACTGTTAGTTCTGTATAAGAGACTTTCCGAACTATGGTGTTACCCCCCCCCCCCCCCAAATACATCTGAACCTCTGAACTGCCTAATTTTTGTAGTACGGGCAAAAAATAGAAACTTTTCTTAGTTATAAACAATTATTGTTAGTATGTGTTTTCTCATAATCTTTCCTAATTTTGTTTTATCATCTAATCTAAATCTTGTGAGTAAGTATGAAAGAATATCTTTTCATGGAACGTAGGGAGAGCATTGAAGAAGAAAATATTCACTTATTAACAATATAAATCAATGACAACGTCTCATATAGGAAAGTAGGGAGGAGGGGGGGGGGGGAGCGGAAGTGGAACAATAACCAGTTCTGACCTACAGATGCCAACCGCCCGACTGCGAATGGACGGAGACAACGAGATATGAAAACAACGTTTAATAAACCTGTATCGAAATAAATGAATAGGATATAATGAAAAGGAATGTCTGGAGAGAGTAGAAAAATAATGATAAGAATAAATTGGCGCCCAATCTGTGCCATAATATGAATAAATTAGCGCCCAATCTGTGAAAAATACGAATAGATTGGTGCCCTATCTGTGGAATAATATGAATAAATTGGCGCCCAATCTGTGAAAAATACGAATAAATTGGTGCCCTATCTGTGGAATAATATGAATAAATTGGCGCCCAATCTGTGAAAAATACGAATAAATTGGTGCCCTATCTGTGGAATAATATGAATAAATTGGCGTCCAATCTGTGAAAAATACGAATAAATTGGTGCCCTATCTGTGGAATAATATGAATAAATTGGCGCCCAATCAGTGACATAATATGAATAAACTGGCACCCAAACAGTGGCATAATATGAATAAATTGGTGCCCAATCAGTGGCATAATATGAATAAATTGGCGCCCAATCAGTGGCCTAATTTTTTATATTATTTTGGCTACAAATTTTACAATAAGAGTTGTGTAAATTAAGTAACTGGACTGGCAACATAGCGTTTGATCTAGCAACATTTGGGACGCGGGAGTTAGAGGGGCGGCAGTTGAACATGTGATATGCCTTAAGAACGAGTTTGAACTCGCTAGAGTAATTTTGTTGCCCGTAGAGATTTTTTTCGTCAAACAGTTTTTTCTAGTGCGTCCTAAAAATGAGTGACATTCATTTCGAGCAACGGTGTGCTATCAGGTTTTGCTTCAGACTTGGGCACAGTTCAACGGAGACTTTTGCAATACTTCAGTAGGCCTACGGAGACAGTGTTTTGTCAAGGACCACCTGGGTCCTTGACAAACACCTGGTTTTGATGGTTTAAGGCATTTTTAGAAGGGAGAGAGTTGATTGAAGATGAATCACGCAATGGAAGGCCTTCATCTTCAAGAATCGATGAAAATGTCGACAGAATCCGGGATCTTGTGCGTTCAGATCGTCGGTTGACACTCAGAATGTTCGGGGAAGAGTTGAATTTGATTTACATTACCGATCATTAGATTTCAATAAACGAGTTTTTATCCAGTAAAAACATTCCTGTGGCTCCTCAGCCTCATTATTCGCCTGACTTGAGTCCTTGTGACTTTTTCCTCTTCCCAAAATTGAAAAATTATCTCAAGGGACGTCATTTTGGGACACTCGAAAACATTCAAACGTTCGTAATCGAGCAGCTGAAAGCTATTCTAGTATCCGAGTTCCAGCACTGCTATGAGGATTGGAAGAACCATCTCCAGCGCTGTGTGGCTTCCCAAGGAAGTTATTTTGAGGGAGACAATATTGAATTTTTATTCTATTAGAATAAAAATTTTTTTTTTTAAATTGTATCAATTGGAAATGTCATTTTGATTAAACCTTTAGCAAAAGAACTCAATAGCTACCTTGCCTTTCTAAGGTATCAGGATCGAATCCCATTCAGGCACGAAATTATTAAAATTAGCAGCCGGATGTTAATAATGATGAGTGATAATGATAATATTTTAATGATTTATTTACAATTTTATTTGAATATTTATTTTTAGGGTAATTTTTATGACTTCATAATTCGTTTCTATGCATCTTGGCTATATAGCATCTTAAAATATTCATATTTTGGAGTGGGGGGGACCTAAAGAAAAATCTCACTTATTTACTGTCATTAAAAGTTATAAAATAATTAACACATTTTAATAATTTATATTTATTTTTTTTGTCTCTGTTATAAAATGTTTTCCGGTCCGTAAGATATTAGCTGAATTTTTAATTGAGGACCGGTTCAAATATTCATTATTTATTTATATGAACTTTGTGATTTTTTATACAAAAGTGTCTTTATTCATGAACCGGGGTGAATCTTAAATAAGTCTTGTATAATTAATCATAATACATATTAAATATGTCCCTCGAAAAAAATGTTCAAACATCATTAAAAGAAAATGAGTCAAAATTATTTTTAATTTTAATTTCAAGAAAATATTCAGAAAAAAAAATTGCGATGTAATGGTTAATTGTACATGTTAACAGGGTGAATATAATATTAAGCCTTACCGTTAGCGATTTTACTGTACCGTGTCGCACACATAATTTTATAAAACTTACTAATGCAAATATTTTCTTTGTGCCACCTGTTGATGAAATGTTGAACTACTGAACTTTTAAAAACTATATTTTATCATTGTCTTGTTTATAAGTGTTTTTTTTTGACCTAGTTTTTATTTGTACGTTTTTTACCGACCGCCAACATATATAAGGAAGGTATTGTGATCATACCGATTTTGACATTTCGATAGATCTCCACAAACTGAGGTTCCTTCATAAAGTCTTGACTATTTTTAGCACGATGTCGGTCTGTTTGTCTGTCTGTCTGTCTGTCTGTATGTCTGTCTGTCTGTCTGTCTGTCTGTCTGTCTGTCTGTCTGTCTGTCTGTCTGTCTGTTTGTCTGTCTGTCTGTCTGTCTGTCTGTCTGTCTGTCTGTCTGTTGAGGTCCCTACATAACATTTTGACTATTTCTAGCATGATGTCTGTCGGTCTGTCTGTCCGTCCGTCTGTGTACACGTGCAGAGTAAATTCGGCTAAAAGAATTTTTATAAAACTTCATATTTAAGCTTTTGACATCAATGACACGAGTTGATCAACTTAAAGGTAAAAATCGATTATCTAGAAATGGGAATTTACTCGTGTCGGTTTTAAGATTTTTGCGAATATTTCACAACAGAGAAATATTTCAAAATTTTTTCCAGGAATTGAGGTCCCTACATAACGTTTTGATTATTTTTAGCATGATGTCTGTCGGTCTGTCTGTCTGTCAGTCTGTGTACACGTTCAGAGCAAATTCGGCTAAAAGTATTTTTATGAAACTTCATATTTAAGCTTTTGACATCAATGGCACGAGTTGATCAACTTTTGGTAAAAATCGGTTAACTAGAAATGGGAGTTTACTCGTGTCAGTTTTAAGATTTTTGCAAATATTTCACAACAGAAAAATATTTCGAAAAAAATTATTTAACAAAAGGTGCTAGAAAAGCAATAACTAACAACTTTTATTTGAGACATTTTTTGATAAAGCAGCATAAATTAAACAAGTACTTTGTGATGGCGGTCGGTCCTGTGGTGGCCACAGCTGTTTTTTTTTTTTTATAGTATTTTTACATAATCGTGTTATTTAGCTTACGTTATTGTTATTGATTTATTTTCGGTAAGTTGCAGTTTACTTTTTTAAATATATTAATTTTATAATCATAAATTTTGATTTCAGATTTTTTCTAAAAACAATTCTAAAAATTTGGTTTCACGAGCCAAATTACGTAAATTACATTATTTCTGAAAAATCTAATCGTAAAAATTTGGTTTCCAACAGTTCAGTAATTCAAATTTTCATCAACAGATGGCTCTACAAGTTTTGCTTCAGCAAGTTTCAAAATTTGTTATCAAAGCAGTTGAGGTTAGAACTACTAGACGGTCAATCAGTACGAGAAAGTTCGGTACATTACTTATAAGACATTGCTGCGCAGTCTTCGCATTATGTTGTTGGAAGCTCCACAGGCAAGTGACACAGAAAGACATAAGGAGTATAAGGGTTTCTTGGTCATACCTACGAAATCCTAGAAATAAAGGTTTTTGCGACTTTTAGAGATTTAAATTTTGATTCATGTCACCAGCAAAAGTTTTTTTTCATATAAAAATATTTCAAACATATTTTACTGAAATATGTGAAACAGAAAATAAAAATAATTTAAATTTATTTTGTACGTTACTATTTTACCGATTATATTTTTTAGTATTAATATTTGTCACATCGAATTTCAATTCAGTAAAAAATTTATATGTTTATTAAATTTATAATATCTGTTATATAACATGTAGCGTCGATCAAACTATTGAATATATTTTTAAATTAAATTCATCAAATATTAAAAAATTTTACAAATAATTTTAAAAAATAATTAAAATATTTAATTTAAATTTATGTATATTTGAAATTTTTGATAAAATAACCAAATGACTGACAGTTTACAATGTGATTGAAAAAAAAATAATAATAAAGTAAGCAAGGTCTAGATTAACGAGCTGATTCTGTAATGTATTGCGTAATGTAACAAGCCGTGTAATATTTTTGTCAAATTTGGACGGAATGAAAACCGAGAAATTCACAAAACGACGGATGCGCTTTATTCAGAGGCGAATTAAGCGGTGTCAGGACAGAATTACACTGGACAAAATTACACGGGACAAAATTACACAGAAGAAATTACACATAGACAAAATAACACAGGGAAGAAATTACACAAGGACGAAATTACACATACGAAAATTACACTAAGACAAAATTACACATTTAATTTTTTTGTGTTTATGAATTTTCTGTTTGTGTTCTTTTATATAAAACATTTTTTTTAAAGGGTTGGATTAAGTAAGTTTTGATGTTTTTTTTGGAAAAATAAAAAATTGTATTTTAAGGGTTGGAAAAAGTAAATTTTAGTGTTATATGAATTAATAAAAAAAAATGTATTTTCAGGGCTGGATTAAGTAAATTTTAGTGTTATATGAATAAATACAAAAAAAAATGTGTTTTCAGGGTTGGCTTTAGTAAATTATGAATTATTATGTAAATTATTAAAACTTTCCGGGCTATAACCAAAGAACAAGGTTCCAACAGGACGGAGCAACTTCACACACGTCCAATATGTCTCTGCCACGTGTTCGTGAAATTTTCTCAGGCAAATTGATCTCCCGGAGAGGTGACATAAATTGGCCTCCACGCAGTCCAGATTTAACCCCTATGGACTTTTTCCTATGGGGTTATCTTAAATCTAAAGTTTACGCCAATAAACCGACTTCACTGGCGCATTTGAAAGAAAATATCCGTCACGAAATGGCAGCCATCCCTGAGTCCACCTGCCGAGACGTCATAAGTAATTTTACTGTTCGATTAAATGAGTGCCGAGAACGCGAGGGTCTACATTTAGACGATATTATTTTTAAGAAATAAATCCCCAAAAAGTGTATTTTAATAATTAATAAACATTTTTTCTATATACGGCTTACTTTTTTTTTAATCGATCCACTAAATATAAAATTTCTTTTGAGAGACCGTGTATAACATGTTCTGTATTAGCTTAAAATAATATTCTGAGAACTTAATTAATAAATAAATTAATTAAACCAACTTATAATATGTTCTTTTATGTCCCAAGGTATAATACCGGAATTAACCGAAATAATATCGCGGATGGTCACCCGCAGTTCTCGGTAATCCATATATAAAGTCATAAACTCATCATATTATATTATTTTATAATATGAAATACTGAGGTTTTAAACTACATTAGCTAATTGATTCCACAAAACGAATTAAAAATTTTACTATCAAATATTAAATTTAATTTTGAAAATGTATTTTCTTGTTAAATCTGACAAGTATATATTTATAAAGGGGGTTATTAAAAAATAATCTCATTTTGGGTAAATAAGAATTTCTGTCTTTGTAGATTTTTTTCATTATATTAAAAGCTGGAAAAACACTTTTAAAAAATTAAAATTTTGGTTTTTTTACAGTTGGTATAACTCATCCCTTGAGGTAAAATCTGGTAATCATTTTGCCTGCGGGTCGAATACGACTCGCGACGTAATTTTTTGTGACCCATGAGGCTTCCATTTTTTTAAAGCTTATTAAGATAAGCTTCATTAGTAATAATAAAATTATTTGTATATCTAGGATGAAAAATGCATTTTTGATTGTGATATACACATTATTTTTTCTACGACCACGTCACAAATTATAAAATTGTATATTAACGTACTATTTTTTTTTTGCGGAGTGTGCAACTTGTAATGAGAAAATTGATGTGAAGTGTGAATATTCACACATTTTAGGGTTTCGCAGGTATATAATAAGTGAAGGCGGTATGCTGAGTGTGAAGGACAAATTTTACTTTGTAGTAATCACGGCAAAATGAACGATATTTTTAAAATAATTTATCGTCTGTTAATCATATAATAAGACTGGTTATTAAATTTACGCTCTTAAAAATTAAATACAATATTTGTCAAAATATAACTAGAAGTTTGACAAAATAATTTCAGCATAATAAAAATGCAAAAAAAAACAGAAAAAATAAAATTCGCTCCGTACTCGAACTCGAAACCCTTCGTTTTCCAGCTTACGACACCAGTGCTCCAACCCATTAAGCTATCGCACGCCTTGCATGTGAGAGTCTTACATTGGTATAACTTTTGTACTTTGTGAACCAAAAACCACAAAAAATGCGTTATTTTCCGAAAACATAATCTGATCAAAAATTCCTGTTGTACTATTTCGGTTCACACCAATATACATTACTTAGAATTTTTTTAGATTTTTAGTTTAAACCATCTGGGCTACAGGGTGTGGGACAAAAAATTTTTGCACAATTTTGGCCAAAAATCGCATCAAAATAATTTATTTTGCAAAAATAAAAATTTGATCGTTAATCCACGTACTAAGGGCTTTCATTTGATACCCTACTCGGAATTTAAAAAAAATATTTTTGTTTTCGATGAGCACATATTTGTTTATATTTTTAGGGGGGTATGTTTTTTAGATGTTTTAGTATTTTTCCTATGTGCGGGTCAAAGAGTTGTATAAGCATGCCAAATTTCAACTCTCTAGGTTTAGCCGTTTGGCTACAATTTTTACCGAACAGACAGACAGACAGACAGACAGACGACAAAATGACGGTATAAGGGTTTTTTGGTCATACCTACAAAACCCTAAAAAGGACATCTAAAGAGAAAAAAAATGTTGAGATTTCTTGTGTATTTCATAAAATAATAAAATTTAGTTTTTTGCTGATGTGAATTATTTTTTAAGACTTTTCTCCTTTTTAGGGTTTTGTAGGTATGACAAAAAAATATTTTATCGTCACTCATGTGTCTGTCTGTCTGTCTGTACGGTAGAAATTGTTGCTAAATTGCTGGATCTAGAAAGTTGAAATTTTGCAACTCTTTGACCCACATATAAGAAAATTATTGAGAAAAAAAAAATACATCGCGGAAAAAACAAATGTGTATTTAACGATAAAATATATATATTTTTTACCGCGTGCCAACATATATATAAGGGAGGTATTGTGATCATACCGATTTTGACATTTCGAGATTTCGATGGATCTCCACGAATTAAGGTATACATAACGTTTTAACTATTTTTAGCATGATGTCTGTCGGTCTAGCTGTCTGTATGTCTGTCTGTCTGTTTGTCTGTCCGTCTGTCCGTCTGTCTGTCTGTCCGACCGTCTGTCTGTGTACACGTGCAGAGCAAATTCGGATAATGATAAATGATTTTTATGAAACTTCATATTTAAGATTTTCACATCAATGGCATGAGTTAGTCAACTTTTGGTAAAAATATGTTGACCAGAAACTCCCGTTTACTCATGTCGATTTTATGATTTTTGCGAATATTTAACAACAGAAAAACATTTCGAAAAAATTTATTTAACAAAAGTTACTATAAAAACAATAACTAATAACTTTTATTTAAGACATTTTTTGATAAAACGAAAAAATTTAGAAAAAATTTTCGAAATCTTTTTTTTCATACTTATATGTAACGTTTCCATGGTAATGATAAATTATATCTCTGTTAGAAAATACTAGGCCAAGTTATTTGTACTCTGCTGCTAGAATGTATTTTATATAAGTACTTTGTGATGCCGGTCGGTCCTGTGGTGGCCACAGCTGATTTTTTTAAATGAAAATTTTATCACTTAAGTTTTAACCAAACTGAGAATAAACTTTTACACATATGAATTTTTTTGCTGTGTACAAAATTGTCTTTGTACATTGTTTTGCGGTTTACAGGCTCCTTCCGTCCGGCACGAAGGCTTACAATTGTGTGATGATTCCACATTGGAGGCTGGATTGAACGTTAAATCACCGGAATTATATAAATTGGACAGTAAGCATGGTAGGTTTAGATATCTCAAATCTTAAAACGTAAATCTCTAAGGCCCGGTCTTTCCACCTTCAGTTAAAGTTCCAGGTAACTATCTGACAGATAAGGTTATTTGTAACTTCATCTGCTGAATAAATGTCAATACCAGTCAGTGAATTCAATACGTCAGTCTCATTATCCGTTAGATAACTATCTGATAGATACATTTGTATAGAAAGAAGGGATGACATTTACTCAGCAGATGAAGTTAAAAATAACCTTATCTGTCAGATAGTTACCTGGAACTTTATCTGAAGGTGGAAAGACCGGGCCTAAATGGAATAACTTGGAGTCTTTTCAAAAGTTATCGAAATTTATGATTTTTAATACGTAACCACAAATTGTTTTCACTTACTAAATAACTACAAAATCCTAAAAAATATTTAAATTCACACTTTGTATACATATTTTAGGCTAACGAACAACTAATACTAATTTTTAATTTGGGACAGAGGAACTAATATATATCTGGTTGTGATAATATACATAGTTATTTTTGCTGAGCAGATTTGTTTGTAATCTATAATTGTAAAATGGTGCCCTTGTCTGTTGTTAGCGAGTTAATCGAATGCTAAAGATAGCTGTATTAAATTAAAGGACAACTGGGCAATTGAGAGGGCGCAAGGCCGTGCCCTAATTGCCCTAATTGCATTATGTTTAAGTGCATAAACGCGGTGAAGACCGGCACATCTCCAAACTCACTTAACACTTCACTGATAAAATGTCTCATTAATGTTACTTGTTATTTTCAATTTCAAAACCGACAATTTTATAACGACAGCAATTAAAATTATTGTCAGTAGAAAAAATGTTTAAATTGAAGCAATTTTAAAGCCAGTATTTAGTGTGGACATTATAAACTAGTTATAGAGTTCGATATCTGTTTTTTAGGGTTTTGTAGGTATGACCAAAAAACCCTTATACCGTCATTTTCTCGTATGTCTGTCTGTCTGTCTGTCTGTTCGGTAAAAATTATAGCCAAACGGCTAAACCTAGAGAGTTGAAATTTGGCATGCTTATACAACTCTTTGACCCGCACATAGGAAAAATACTAAAACATCTAAAAAACATACCCCCCTAAAAATATAAACAAATATGTGCTCATCGAAAACAAAAATATTTTTTTTAAATTCTGAGTACGGTATCAAATGAAAGCCCTTAGTACGTGGATTAACGATCAAATTTTAATTTTTGCAAAATAAATTATTTTGATGCGATTTTTGCCAAAAATGTGCAAAAAAATTTTTGTCCCACACCCTGTAGCCCAGATGGTTTAAACTAAAAATCTAAAAAAATTCTAAGTAATGTATATTGGTGTGAACCGAAATAGTACAACAGGAATTTTTGATCAGATTATGTTTTTGGAAAATAACGCATTTTTTGTGGTTTTTGGTTCACAAAGTACAAAAGTTATACCAATGTAAGACACTCACATGCATAGCGTGCGATGGCTACATGCGTTAGAGCGCTCTTAAACTGGCTGGAAAACGAAGGGTTTCGAGTTCGAGTACGGAGTGAATTTTATTTTTTCTGTTTTTTTTTGCATTTTTATTATGTTGAAATTATTTTGTCAAAATTCTAGTTATATTTTGACAAATGTTGTATTTAATTTTTATTAGCGTAAATTTAATAACCAGTCTTATTATATGATTAACAGACGATAAATTGTTTTAAAAATATCGTTCATTTTGCCGTGATTACTACAAAGTAAAATTTGTCCTACACACTCTGCATACCGCCTTCACTTATTATATACCTGCGAAACCCTGAAATGTGTGAATATTCACACTTCACATCTATTTTCTCATTACAAGTTGCACACTCCGCAAAAAAAGTACGTTAATATACCATTTTATAATTTGTGACGTGGTCGTAGAAAAAACACATCAATTTTTTTTTTAGGTTATATTTAAATATGCCAAAAATATTTTGTTTCTTATGACAGAGGAGGTCGGGGATAAGGATTCGGAGTCGGAATCAAGAGCCGGACGTTGATAAGTTGAAACTTTTTGGAGAAGTCAGCACATTTTTAGTTTAAGCCCTTTGTGTAAAAAGAGGCGAGACAAGAATTTTTTTAGCACATTTATGGATAAATCGTGTTAAAAAAAAATAATTTAAAAAATCAGGTGTGGCCACCATCATAAAGTACTTGTATAAAATACATTCTAGCAGCAGAGTAGAAATAACTTTGACCAATATTTTCTAACAGAGATATTATTTATCATTACCATGAAAACGTTACATATAAGTATGAAAAAATAGAAAAAAATTCTAAAAATTTTTCAAAAATTTTTCGTTTTATCAAAAAATGTCTTAAAAAAAAGCTTTTAGTTATTGCTTTTTTCGCTATTTTTTAAGAGAGATTATTTATCATTACCATGGAAACGTTACAGATAAGTATAAAAAATAGATACTTAGAAAAAATTACAATTTTTTTTTCGTTTTATCAAAAAATGTCTTAAATAAAAGTTATTGCATTTATAGCAAATTTCGTTAAATAAATTTTTCTGAAACATTTTTCTGTTGCTAAATATTCGCAAAAATCTGAAAATCGACACGAGTAAACTCCCATTTCTAGTTAACCGATTTTTACCAAAAGTTGATCAACTTGTGCCATTGATGTCAAAAGCTTAAATATGAAGTTTCATAAAAATCCTTTTAACCAAATTTGCTCTACACGCAGGGTCGGATTATCCCCTAACGTCTTTTTTTTTTTTTTTGCTCTCCACTTGGATTTGGGAGGTGAAGTCCTTTTTTTTTGCTCTTCACTTGGATTTGGGAGGTGAAGACCTTTTTTTTGCTCTTCACTTGGTTTTGGAAGGTAAGGACCTTTTTAAAAAAAAACATAGGTTGAGGGCCCGTAAATCAAAAATGTCTTGGGCCCGGCGAAGGCTTAGTCCGCCACTGTCTACACGTGTACACAGACAGACAGACGGACGGACAGACAGTCAGACAGACAGACGGACGGATAGACGGACGGACAGACCGACAGACGGACAAGACAGACTGACAGGTATCAAGTTAAAAATAGCCCTCAATTCGTGGAAATCCATCGAAATCTCTAAATGTCAAAATCGGTATGATCACAATACCTCCCTTATATATGTTGGCGGTCAGTAAAAAATATATTTATTTTATCGTTAAATACACATTTGTTTTTTCCGCGATGTATTTTTTTTTCTCAATAATTTTCTATGTGGGCCAAAGAGTTGTAATAGGCCCTCGATCTTTTGTAAGTTGCACATGCCTGGTCAAAATTCTATGGCCGAAATAAATGTATATTCATGTTGCGCGAAAACTAGCCACATTACCCTTTGAATCATTTAATAGCTGAAGATTTTGCATCATTTAAATGACAGTGCGTTTAGAATTAAAGCGATGCGTTTAAGAAAATATTTGAGATGATAGTAAAGGTTGATTGTGTATGTAGGTTAGCAGGGATATGAAGGGAGAACTCTGCGAGCTCTGCTAGCTCTGTTAGAGCGACCAGCCGTTGGACGGGTGTGAAAATGACAAGAATGTAAATGTTTATCGTTCTGAATAAAACAAGGGCTGCTGTTTGCTTGCCCTGTTCTCTCTCCCAGTACCAACACACACGATCTCTATTTCCCTTTTCCTGTGAAAATGCCCGTGCCTCTGCCCGTGCCCTTGCCCGTGCCCGTGCCATCAGTGTTTTATGTTACAAAGACCGACCTTCCAGATCTTCACAGGATCTCTGTATTTGTCCAACGGATTAAATCATTTCACAAAAATATAACGGAGAGAATTTAGAACGAGTTTAGAAAACACACTACTGCCAGATTAATCTAGAATATAGAACGAACATAATGGGTTAAAACTGATTGAACAGTCTTTCTCTAATGAGCATTGAATATAAACTCTAGCCTAAAAATTGAAAAGCAGCCCAGATTTAAAAAAAAAAAATACACCATCAAGTTCATGCCATCTTTGGTAAAATAGGTCTATTTCTATAACTCTCATAGACCCTAATTTTTTACCGACCGCCAACATATATAAGGGAGGTATTGTGATCATACTAATTTTGACATTTCGAGATTTCGATGGATCTCCACGAACTGAAGTCCCTACATAACGTTTTGACTATTTTTAGCATGATGTCTATCGGTCTGTCTGTCCGTCCGTCTGTCTGTCTGTCTGTCCGTCTGTCTGTCCCTCTGTCCGTCCGGCTGTCTGTGTTCACATGCAGAGCAAATTCGGCTAAAAGGATTTTTATGAAACATCATATTTAAGCTTTTGACATCAATGGCACGAGTTGATCAACTTTTGGTAAAAATCGGTTGACTAGAAATGCGAGTTTACTCGTGTCGATTTTAAGATTTTTACGAATATTTAACAACAGAAAAATATTTCGAAAAAATGTATTAAACAAAACTTGCTATAAAAGCAATTACTAAAAACTTTTAGTTGAGACATTTTTTGATAAAACGAAGATTTTGTTAAAAATTTGTACAAATATGTATTTTTGGTCATAGATCAACAAAATTTGATCTATTTAGAAGCTTGGACAAAAGTTTTTCAATTATAGGTAAAAAACTGACCCAAAACGATTTTAATTCAAAAACTAAGACAGCGTTAATTTTTTAGATATTTTTTTCGTAATCCTCACCCCAAAATTAGCTTAAACTATATTTTGGCTAAAAACTACAAAAAATTTATGATCAAAATTTCAAAATTTTAGGAGAAAACTTAATTTTGTTGGAAAATGTGTATACCTATACATTTTTAGCCAAATCACAAATATATGGTTACGGTTTAAAATTTTGACATTTGCGGCAAAAAAAGTTTAAAAAAACAATCCACAACAAGGCTCAGAGCCGATGAAATACTTATACAAGGTCAAATGATTGACGTGACGTTTCAATCAGTCCTGTATAAACAAATAATTTTCACGTGCTAAATGTTTGAAAGTAAAATTTTCGCACAGCGATAAAGTTAACAGCTTTTCCAACTAAAAACATGTTGTTTTCACTAATTTATGATTTTAATCCGCAGATTTAAAATACAAAAAACTGTTAAATGTAGTACGTGTAGCCAGGGACTTACTGTAAATTTCACTAGAACGACACTCACCTGAAACAAAAAAAGATTAATTAATAAAAAAGTATTACACCTGGGATATTGAGCAGAGGTTCTAAAACTAGGGGAAGCGACATTTTACTAAAACTCCATCACATTACATTCTAAAACAAATAGTGTTAAAATGACTTCATGGTACACTAAAAAAATTGATGTGAAGTGTGAATTTTCTCACATTGCAGGGTTTCGCAGGTATATAATAAGTGAAGACGGCATGCTGAGTGTGTAGGACAAATTTTACTTTGTAGTAATCACAGGAAAATGAATGATATTTTTAAAATAATTTATCGTCTGTTAATCTAAGAGCTTTAAAAACAAATTTTATGTTAAAATATTTTTTGTTAATCTTAATTCGAATATCTTTAAGTTTCTAAATATGTGCAGTATTTTTTTTTATACAGCAAGGTTCATTAAAATTTTGAAAATTGCGCCTATGGCTTCCATTGGTTGTTTTAAATCATATGCTCCGCCCCTCTGGTTTCGTATACATGACACATATAATGAAAATATAATTCCAACAATTCCAACTGGTTATTAAATTTACGCCCTTAAAAATTAAATACAACATTTGCCAAAATATAACAAGAATTTTGACAAAATAATTTAAACAAAATAAAAATGGAAAAAAAAATGTCTCCTCTGCCTTAGAGTGAACCCTAGTTTACTGTGTAGTAAGCGAGCAATCTAACCATTAGACCAGGATACGCCTTCTAGTATAGTGTGTTACATAACTATAATTTTTGTACATCTTCAACAAAAAAACACAAAAAATGCGTTATTTTCTGAAAACATAATCTGATCAAAAATTACTGTTGTACTATTCCAGTTCACACCAATGTACATTACTTAGAATTTTTTCAGATTTTTAGCTTAAACCATCTGGGCTACAGGATGTGGGACAAAAATTTTTTGCACAATTTTGGCATAAATGGCATCAAAATAATTTATTTTGCAAAAATAAAATTCTCATCGTTAATCCACGTACTAAGGGCTTCCATTTGATACCCTACTCAGAATTTAAAAAAAAATATATATATATATATTTTTTTTCGATGAACACTTTTTTTTTATATTTTTAGGAGATGTGTTTTTTTAGATGTTTTAGTATTTTTCCTATGTGCGGGTCAAAGAGTTGTATAAGCATACCAAATTTCAACTCTCTAGGTTTTGCCGTTTGGCTACAATTTTTACCGAACAGACAGACAGACAGACAGATAGTTAGACAGACAGACAGACAGGTATAAGGGTTTTTTGGTCATACCTAAAAAAACCTAAAATGAACTTTTAGTGTACCATTTCCTTGCTTCTTGCTTTTCGTATTAATTATTTACACTTTATTTTGTTTAATTTAGTGTAAAGTTGCAAAAAATTCATAAGTGTAAAAAGTTATTCTCAGTTTGGTTAAAATTTTAGTGTTAAAATTTTCATTTAAAAAAAGTAAAAAGTTCACTATTTTTAACCAAATCACCGTGTAAATCTTCATTTATTCAGATAGTGTTATTTTTATGAAATATTACTTTTTCAGTGTTAAAATTAACACTACTTTAACACTATTTATTTATAACTTTAACACTATAATTTAACCAGTATGTAAGTGTAAACTTTATACTAAATTTAACAAAAAAAAGTGTAAATAATTAACAGGAAAATCGAGGGATTTCATGGTACACTAAAAAATAAACTTTTAGTGAAGTCCCTTTAACACTACTTTTTTTAGTTATGCTATGAATATAAAGTACAATTTGATCCTTAACTATGCTTTGCCTAAGAGTGAACATCATTAATTAAAATTAAAGTACTTGTAACATCTAAAATGATCAATTTAAAAAATATTGTTTTTCTTTAAGAAGCTTAACAAAGAAAAACTTTTTTAATTTAAGGGATTAAAAAAAAGTAAAACCTTAATTTTCATCAACTTGGGAATTTTACCACGAGAGTGAGCTTTAACTTATTTTGTGCTTTTTATTTTGTTTATTTGTATTACGTATAAATCGAATTTGTTTACCAACACAAAAAGGAAAGAAAACACAAGCAAACATTGGGAGGCATAATACGCAAAAAACGACAAAAACTCCATATTACCGGAAGGAAAAATCTATAACAACGATGTTTTCAGATAAGTGTAGCGTCATTGTTTCAAACGATATCTGTTGGAAAATTTGTGAACTATATGTATTGGGTTATCTAAAAACAGAGAGTCGAACCCAAATTTGTTTCGTTCCGGTTTACGGTTAATAATAATAATCTTTTATTTATTTATTTATTTTTTTTACATCGGCCTATTTCTGCAACGAGGCTAATCGCCGAAATAATAATCTTTATTGGTGTTTTCTTACATCACAAAGAATGTTTACACATGTCAAAGAATAAAAAATAATTAAAAAAATACAGTGAGTTAAAAAAATAAATAAAATAATATCGTACAATGTATTGTACAATGTATTGTACAATGTACAAATAACATATTAAAAAAATTGATGTGGAGTGTGAATTTTCACACATTTCAGGGTTTCGCAGGTATTTAGTAACTGAATGATTATTTGGGATGCCAAATAAATTTTATGTCAAAATATTTTTTATGAATTTTAATTCAAATGCCTAAAACCATTATTTAAGTTTCTAATTTTGTGCAGAATTTTTTTTTTATATAGCAAGGTTCATTAAGATTTTGAATATTGCGCCTATGGCTTCCATTGGTTGCTTAAATCATAAGCCTCGCCCTCTGATTTCGTATACATTCAAACATAGAATTAAATTATAATTTCAACACTTCCCACTGGTTATTAAATTTACGTTTTTAAAAATTAAATGCAACATTTACCAAAATATAACTAGAATTTTGACAAAATAATTTAAACAAAATAAAAATGCAAAAACAAAAACAAAAAATTAAAATTTACAGGAATCGAACTCTAGTTTGCAAATTACAAAGCAACGACAAAACGCTCTACGCTATGAACGTTTACTTATCTACTGTGTTACATAGCGAATTAAGTATTTAACATATTTTAGTTAAAAACACAAAAAATGCGTTATTTTCCGAAAACATAATCTGACCAAAAATTCCTGTTGTACTATTCCGGTTCACACCAATGTACATTACTTAGAATTTTTTCAGATTTTTAGTTTAAATTATTTGGGCTACAGGGTGTGGGACAAATTTTATTTGCACAATTTTGGCAAAAATCGCTTCTAAATAATTTATTTAGCAAAAATAAAATTTTGATCATCAATCCACGTACTAAGGGCTTTCATTTGATACCATACTCAGAGTTTTAAAAAATATATATATTTTTTTTTTTTTTTCGATGAGCAGTCATTTATTTATATTTTTAGGGGATATGTTTTTTAGATCTTTTTTAGTATTTTTCCGATGTGCGGGTCAAAGAGTTGTATAAGCATGCCAAATTTCAACTCTCTAGGTTTAGCCGTTTGGCTACAATTTTTACCGAACAGAGAGACAGACAGACAGACGGACGACCAATTGACGGTATAAGGGTTTTTTTGGTCATACCTACAAAACCTTAAAAAGACATATTAGTGCCTAAATATATTACTGCTATACAGCTTTTATATTCCTATAATTACACGAAATCAGAAGGGCGGAGCTTATGACTAAAACAACCAATGGAAGCCATAAGCGCTATTTTCAAAATCTTATTGAACCTTGCTATAAAAAAAAAAACTGCACATATTTAGAAACCTACATAATGGTATTAGTTATTCGAATTAAAATTAACAAAAAAAAATATTTTAACATAAAATTTGTTTTGGCATCCCAAATAATCATTATTCACTTACTAAATACCTGCGAAACCCTGAAATGTGTGAAAATTCACACTTCACATCAATTTTTTCTGTATTGCATTATTTGTAAAAGGAAAGTCGTTAATGTAAATGTGCTACTCGGGTCACTCCGCATTGTGCGAGCACTGGATCTAGCGTAATTTCCGCGGCTGCATATCGCCAGGGTTTGGGATGCAGTCGTGTGTATTTAGCTCCACTAGTCTCTAGTATGACGCGGCTCAAAAAGTTGCTCAAAAGTTTGAGATTAGTGGACGCTTGTCAAGACCTGACAAACCCCATAATAATAATAATAATAAACTTTATTGACCTAGATACATATACATGTTTTAAGTCAGTCAACAAAAAAAATTTAGATAAAATACAAAAAAATAAGGATACAAATTGTCACATTTTAAAATTATAACTAAGAAACTTCTCTGCGGAATAAAACACATTTTCCACAAAGAATGATTTTAAAAAGGATTTGAATTTATTATATTCCAAATTTCTAAGGTTCGCAGGAAATTTGTTGTGGCTGCTGAAGAATGGCCCCATGCTAAGATGGCGTACGAAATTTGAGAATGGAATAACGCATAGTACGTTGTCATTAAAACATCTTTTGAAACAGCATTCATTAAATTCCTCAGGAGGAACATGGTTGAGCACAGTCTACCAGTCAAAACATGGTGATTCCACGTCAAACCGGGATCAACATGCACTCCGAGAAACTTAACATGATCCTGGTTAACACGGTCATTTTTTCTTAATATTATTAGAATTTCTTGGGTTTTGCCCAGGTTGAGAGAGAGTTGGTTCGTATCAAACCAGTATTTTGCTTTTTTTAAGGCCGTTTGGCTTTTAGAAATGGCGTTCTCTAAATTCACTGCTTTTGTTACCATAGTGGTATTGTCTGCATACAAAATACTGGGATGATCAATGTAAGTTGAGAAGTCATTGATATATATTAGGAACAATAAAGGACTAAGGATGGAACCCTGCGGGACACCTGTATCAACAGTTAAGAGATCGGATTGATGGTTCCAGAGAGCGACGACCTGTTTTCTGTCTTTAAGGTATGATTTCAAAAGATCGCAACTGTTCTTATCAAACCCTAGTATTCTAGTTTTTTTATAAGAATCTGGTGAGATACGCAATCAAATGCTTTAGACAAGTCTAATAGGGTTGCCAAGCAGAAAGTTCTCAGCTCTCAGTATACATACTCTTCTATTAAATGAGATACCCCGTATATTGATATAACGGCCAATTCTTGCTGCAATTCTTGCGCGTGGAATGCAAGTTTTAAATAAATTCCGCATAGCTGCCTCCTTACGCTGTGTCCCGAGACAGTGTTTCCAATAATATGCATTTGATGATCTATCGCCGAACATTTGATAGCAATATATGGGACTCGTTTAGCGGCCTCACTGATTTATGCCGCATAATATAAGTTTGTGGTGCG
This sequence comes from Liopterus haemorrhoidalis, assembly GCA_963971575.1. Classification (NCBI taxonomy): domain Eukaryota; kingdom Metazoa; phylum Arthropoda; class Insecta; order Coleoptera; family Dytiscidae; genus Liopterus; species Liopterus haemorrhoidalis. The sequence goes on from OZ020613.1 coordinate 70,239,276, forward strand.
GGAAAAGACGAAAACTTTACAAAAGAAACTGGAATGTTGTTATAAGATACTATATTATTGAAATTTATTTCAGTTCGCTACCATTTTTATACATATTTCAGATTTAATTTTGTCATATTTATTCAAGTTTTAGGGAGAATGGAAATATATTTTAATTTTTATTTAATGGAAAATTTTTCCTAAAAAATAACATTAAAATATTTTCAAAAATATTGTCACATAGGTAATCCTAGGTCAGGATTACGACATTTACCAGGTATACAATGCGGTATGAAATGCGGATTTTTTTAAAAAATAAAACACATTAAACTCAAAAGAACAGTAAAAGTTTATTTATTCAAAGTATGCTCCATTAGAAGTTATACATTTTCCCATCTTTCAGGCAATTTGTGAATACCTCGCCAGTTGAACTCTTCCCCTTTCCCCGCAAACCATTCATCTAGCCATTCTTTCACATTTTCATATGAACAAAAGTGCTGCTCGGCAAGTGCGTGACCCATCGATGCGAACAAGTGGTAATCTGAAGGGACTAAGTCTGGTGAGTAAGCGGCATGGGGTAGCACTTCCCACTTGAGTGCCTCCAATGTGTTGCAAACTGCTTTTGCCTTATGTGATGGAGAGTTTTCGTTAAGAAAGATTACTTTGTGCTGTTTTCTTTTGTATTCTGGTCGTTTTATGAACAGCGAATGGTTCAATTCGATCAGTTGTTGTTGGTAGCGTTGGGAATTAACTGTTTCACCAGGTTTTAACAATTCATAATAGACCACACCCTTTTGGTCCCACCAAGTACAGAGCATTGTCTTTTTGCCAAAGCGATTCGGTTTTGCAGTTGATGTGGATGGTGAGCCTGGGTTCACCCATGATTTTTTGCGTTTGGGATTTTCAAAATAAATCCATTTTTCATCGCCAGTAATGATACGATTCAAAAAAGACTTTCTTTTGTATCGTGCAAGCAAAATTTCACAAGTGTTTTTGCGTTTTTCCATCTGCCTCTCATTCAATGCATGTGGAACCCATCTGCCGACTTTCTGGATCTTACCCATCTCTCGTAGGCGATTGGAAACAGCTTGTTGACTAACGCATAACTGCTCTGCTAGTTGTTTTTGTGATTGACTATCGTTTTCCTGTAGCAATGTTTCCAATTTTGTATCTTCATATTTTTTTGGAGGTTTTCCATGTTATTTGTCTGTAAGATCAAAGTCACCACGCCGATACCATCGTTCACACGTATCTTGCGATGGAGCATATTCACCATAAGCTTCTCGAAGCAGTCGGTATGATTCAGCAGCAGTTTTTTTCAAATGAAAACAAAACAGTAGTACTGTCCGCGAATGCTCTTTATTTGGCACAAAATTTAACATTTTTAACACAGTAAAACCAAACTATATGATTTTCACTTTTCAAATTATAACCTATATGCATTTGACACTTAATGATAACTTAACACAACGGCATATGTGTTGAAACTTTGAACTATACACTCTGTTTGTGTGTCAAGTTTGAAAAAAAACCGCATTTCATAATTGTAGACCTGGTAGACAGTGTGACGGTCAGCTGTCTGATTAAAAACTATTCGTCAGCGTCTGACGTATGTGGCCTGATTACGAAATGCATACACCGCATTTTCGTAATGAGGAAATATTTGTCATGACGAATGAATATTAGAACTGGGTTAACTTTCGTTACAAAAAGGCTGGAAGTCACAGAATATGGAGGCAGAGGAACGTAGCCAACTCCTCTACACGTACTAGTCCACACGGTGACGACCAAGACACCGACGCCAAATATTTGTACCACTGATGAAGCCAAGCAAGCAGTCACCATGTGATTGGAAGAAGACTTCTCCAGGCTCCTCGACTCCCGGATGGTCCATGGATAGGTCCAAGTCGATCCTGGCCAACACGGGGTGGACCGAAGACTTCCCCAACTCCATGGACAAATTCAAACCATATATTGTAAATTGATAAATGTTTAATAAATTTGTTATGTTGAAACCAGAAGTTTTGTCTCAATCAAACTACCCACGTGACAATATAACAGAGGCTAACAAACTTTAATCTAGCCGACTGGTGTAGCGTAGTGGTAACACACGTGCTTAACGTTGCTAAGGTCTCGGGTCTGAAACCTGTTAAGGCAATTTTTATTACGAAAAATAAGAATTGTTCTGGATTATTTTTTTAGCAACAAAGAACATAATAAAAAGAAAAATCTAGTGAGGCTTATACAAAAACCTGTTGGGCACAGTACAAAGGAAACTTTTTCAAAACTTCAGCAGGCCTATGAAGACGGTGTTTTGTCAAAGACCCAGGTTTTTTGGTGGTTTCAGGCATTTCCAGAAGGAAGATGGTTGATTGAAGATGAATCAAGCAGCGGAAGGCTTTCATATTCAAGAATCGATGAAAATGTCGACAGAATCCGGGATCTTGTGCGTTCAAATCGTCGGTTGACAGTCAGAATGTTCAGGGAAGACTTGAATTTGACTTACACTAACGTTCATCAGATTTTGACCAATGAATTAGGGACAAGAAAAATGCGCAGAGTTGATTGAAGATGAATCACGTAGCGGAAGGCCTTCATCTTCAAGAACCGATGAAAATGTCGACAGAATCAGGGATCTTGTGCGTTCAAATCGTCGGTTGAGAGTCAGAATGTTCAGGGAAGACTTGAATTTGACTCACACTAACGTTCATCAGATTTTCATCAATAAATTAGGGATGAGAAAAATGCGCAGAGTTGATTGAAGATGAATCACGCAGTGGAAGGCCTTCATCTTGAAGAACTGATGAAAATGTTATCAGAATCCGGGATATTGTGCGATCAGGTCGTCGGTTGACAGTCAGAATGATCGGGGAAGAGTTGAATTTGACTCACACTATCATTCATACGATTTTGTCCAATGAATTGGGAATGAGAAAAAACGACAATGCGCCTTGTCACACAATTTCAATGAACTTTTGGCCAGTAAAAACATTCCTGTGGCTCCTCAGCCTCCTTATTCGCCTGACTTGAGTCCTTGTGACTTTTTCCTCTTCCTAAGATTGAAAAATCACCTCAAGGGACGTCATTTTGGGACACTCGAAAACATTCAAACGTCCATAACCGACCAGCTAAAAGCTATTCCAGTATTGGAGTTCCAACACTGCTATGAGGATTGGCAGAACCGTCTCCAGCGCTGTGTGAGTTCCCAAAGGAAGTTATTTTGAGGGAGACAATATTCAATTGTAATTCTCTTCGAATAAAAAAAATATATAAATCAGTCCGGTTACTTATTTTACATACCTCGTATATGTATATATATTTTTTTGATGAAAATATGTTTTTTTATTTATGATAAATTGTTTAGGGTCCTAAAATTGCCCCTCATGTACACCATCTAGGCTTTGTGATTTTATAGCACTAATTTTTATCTTATTATTTTTTTAAAGAAATCTTTGTTTTAATTATTAATAAAAAAAATGTATAAACATCTTCTAAATAATCCATTCTCATTAAATTAAAAACATTTTTTCTTTTTTGTAATCTTACATGTTTTTTTTTTTTAAATATTAAATAATTAATAAACTAAAGTAAAAGAAGTGAAATTAATTCAAGACTAAGCGTAGCTTTAATTAAAAATTCCTCGCGAAAAAAATTTAAAACTGAATTATAATTTTATACAAGTATGCGAAAGATAAAATAAAAGTAAAAAATCATTTTAAATTTAAAAATAATTATCTTTACCAGTGGCAATGTTTGTGTATATATATGTATGTATGTATGTATGTATATGTATATATTGCAGTAGCGGAGTTGCCATAATGCAATAATAGATTAACCTCTGTGCACTGGCGTACGCAGAAAAATATTTCTGGGGGGGTGATTTTTCAAAACATCGGAATTTATCTACGTATTGAAAAGGCGAGCAATCTTGAGGTGCTGTAATTATAATTTTCAGTTAGTTTTTTTCGTGGGAGGGTTATCCTCCTAATACCCCCTGCATACGCCACTGTCCCTTTGGAAATTAGGGTGGTGACAAAAGTTTTTTGACGAATATTCTATAAAAAAAAATGTGCTGGTTTTAGATTTTTAAAAAATATATTTATTTTTTGTTGAATATTATAAGGTCGGCAAGGATGGAATTTGTAGTTAATAATATTGCCAACTTTAACAACTTATTATTTGACATTGACTTAATAATTTACCGTTCTGTTTTTTTTTTTTTTTTTTTGAAATTTACACAACTCCTGTTTAAAGAAATCATTGTAGGCTCTAAAAAATATCATTTTTTTTTTTTTAACTGGAATGTTCGGAAATTCGCACTATTATGAAGTATGAGTTCTTACTTGGAACTACGGTATCGCAGACTGCGCGAAACATTAATAGTGTATTTGGCTCTAGTGTTACTACGCAGCAGACAATATCAAATTGGTTCGCCAAATTTCGTACAAGTAACTTAAAAACAAAACAAAAAAAACTGGATCATCGATCACAGCAAAAATATACTGCAACCAACTGGACGAAATGATGCAAATGAAACAAAAACAGCCTAGGTTAGTCAACAGATCGATTCCTATCTTATTGCAAGATAACGCTAGACCACACACTGCACAAATGACTGTGGCAAAACTACAGGAATTGGAGTTGGAACTTCTTCATCATCCTCCATACTCACCAGACCTAGCTCCCATAGATACCCTACTCAGAATTTAAAAAAAGTTTTTTTTTTCGACGAGCAGATATTTGTTTATATTTTTAGTGAGATATGTTTTTCAGATGTTTTAGTATTTTTCTTATGTGCGGGTCAAAGAGTTGTATAAGCATGCCAAATTTCAACTCTCTAGGTTTAGCTGTTAGGCTACAATTTTTACCGAACAGGCAGACACACGACAAAATGCGGTATAAGGGTTTTTTGGTCATACCTGCAAAACCTTAAAAATGAGCTATGTACCATGAAGTCCCTCGCTTTTCGTGTTAATTATTTACACTTTTTTTTTGGTTAAATTTATTGTAAAGTTTACAATTACATACTGGTTAAATTATAGTGTTAGAAAATAAATAGTGTTGAAGTAGTGTTAATTTTAACACTGAAAAAGTATTATTTCAAAAAAATAACACTATCTGAATAAATGACGATTTACACGGTAATTTGATAAAAAATAGTGAACTTTTTACTTTTTTTAAATGAAAATTTTTACACTAAAGTTTTAACCAAACTGAGAATGAATTTTTACACTTATGAATTTTTTGCTGTGTACAAAATTGTCTTTGGGCATTGTCTTGCGGTTTACAGGCTCCTTCCGTCCGGCACGGAGGCTTACAATAGTGTGATGATACCACATTGGAGGCTGGATTTTAACCAATTTTTTTTTGGAATTTTAACCAAACTGAGAATGAACTTTTACACTTATGAAGTTTTTGCTGTGTACAAAATTGTCTTTGGACATTGTCTTGCGGCTTACAGGCTCCTTCCGTCCGGCACGAACGCTTACAATAGTGTGATGATACCACATTGGAGGCTGGATTTTAACCAATTTTTTTTTGGAATTTTAACCAAACTGAGAATGAACTTTTACACTTATGAAGTTTTTGCTGTGTACAAAATTGTCTTTGGGCATTGTCTTGCGGCTTACAGGCTCCTTCCGTCCGGCACGAACGCTTACAATAGTGTGATGATACCACATTGGAGGCTGGATTTTAACCAAAATTTTTTTGGAATTTTAACCAAACTGAGAATGAACTTTTACACTTACGAAGTTTTTGCTGTGTACAAAATTGTCTTTGGGCATTGTCTTGCGGTTTACAGGCTCCTTCCGTCCAGCACGAAGGCTTACAATAGTGTAATGATACCACATTGGAGGCTGAATTTTAACCATTTTTTTTTTATTTTTATTTTTAACCAAACTGAGAATGAACTTTTACACTTACGAATTCTGTGCTATGTAGAATGAGAAGAACCGACTAGCATCAGTATACTAGCTAGCTTAGTATTTAGTAGCAAAAACAAAGCAGCTGTACCTGTACTGTACTTGTTGACGGCCAAAACTGGATTGTAAGTATTGAAAAAAAAGAGAGGGGGCTACAGGTACATCCCGTATAGAGACCTTAAAAAGCAAGGTACGCCACTGTATGTTCGTATGTTTTGGAATCCTTGTATGTGTTTGTGTTGGTGAGCTTCACTCTCGGAAAATGTTTAAAATTCTTTAAAGTGAGAATAGAGATAGTTAGGTTTTTTGCCGGCCTACACACTGCAAAACATTCCACGAAGTTAGAAGCAGTTTAAAAGCAGTCAATAGGTGAAAGAACTGGATTCCAGGAAAACCAACAGTTAGCCTTCTCACAAAGAAAAACCCTACCATTCAAAATAACAATTAAACAAACAAAACACATTTTTTCAGTAACAAATCTGTGTTTTCTTGGCCATTGCTATTGATTTTTGATTCTATCCCTTACTCTTCTTGGGAAATACCAGTCAAAATGACGTCTCACAACATCACATTTTTGACCTCTCCATCTTAAGACTATTCAGTGTCAGCTTTTTTACCGACCGTCAACATATAAAAGGGAGGTATTGTGATCATACCGATTTTGACATTTCGAGATTTCGATGGATCTCCACGAACTGAGGTCCCGACATAACGTTTTTACTATTTTTAGCATGATGTCTGTCGATCTGTCTGTCCGTCTGTCTGTCTGTCCGTCCGTCTGTCTGTGTACACGTGCAGAGCAAATTCGGCTAAAAGGATTTTTATTTAAGCTTTTGACATCAAGGCACGAGTTGATCAACTTTTGGTAAAAATCGGTTGACTAGAAATGGGAGTTTACTCGTGTCGATTTTAAAATTTTTGCGAATATTTAGCAACAGAAAAATATTTCGAAAAAATTTATTTAACAAAAGTTGCTATAAATGCAATAACTAATAACTTTTATTTGAGACGTTTTTTGATAAAACGATTTTTTTTTGAAAAAGTATCTATTTTTTCATACTTATATGTAACGTTTTCATGGTCATGATAAATAATATATCTGTTAGAAAATATTAGGCCAAGTTATTTCTACTTTGCTGCTAGAATGTATTTTATACAAATACTTTGTGATGGCGGTCGGCCCTGTGGTGGCTACAGGTGATTTTTTACCAATACATATATGTATTAGAAGACCCGAAAAAAAAGTTATTTTAGAGTACAAAATATTTTTTTTTCTCCCGATTTTTTAATTTTTAAGAGCGTAAATTTAATAACCAGTTGGAATTGTTGGAATTATATTTTCATTCTATGTGTCATGTATACGAAACCAGAGGGGCGGAGCATATGACTTAAAACAACCAATGGAAGCCATAGGCGCAATTTTCAAAATCTTAATGAACCTTGCTATATAAAAAAAATACTGCACATATTTAGAAACCTAAATAATGGTATTAGGTATTCGAATTAAAATTAACAAAAAAATATTTTAACATAAAATTTATTTTAATGCTCTTAGTGCAACTGTCACTTTTATGTGCAATAAAACAGATATAGATAAGTTACAGAAATGTCAAAATAAGGCCCTAAGAGTAATATTAAAATGTGATAAGTATGCAAGTATTATGTCTATGTTAAAGGGGATGAACTGGCTAGATATCAGTAGTTATGTTGAATTTAAAGTATTAACATTTATTTATAAAATACTAAAAAATATGGTACCTGATTATCTAAGAATTAGAATTAAACAGAATAAAGATGTACATGTGTACAACACAAGAAATAAGGAAGATTTTCCCATAACTTGTGTTAGAAAGGAAACAACTAAGAGCAGTGTTTTTTCTAAAGGTTTGACTTTATATAACCAACTTCCTAAGGAAATTAAAGATATTGAAAGATACAAATTATTTGAGTGTAAAGTACGTGAACATCTTTTGAAAAAGTTGTTTTGTTGATTTTTAATACTTATTATATGTAGTTTATTTTAGTTTAAATGCTATTTTAATTTCTATTTTGTACAAGGTGTCTCAAAAGAAATTTTATATTTATTTAGCTTACTGCGTGAACGCAACGTATCCGAGGGGCGCGGAGGTAATGTCAATCGGTAGCCTGGCTCTTGGGAATTCAGTCGCTATGGAGCGTTTCTCGGGAGCAAACCGCGCGTTATGCGTGCGAGAGTTTTACAAAAACGGTGATTCGGCGACTGTAGCGCGTAGAAAATTCTGCAGTATTCGAGGTTTTCGCCACTTAAATGATGCGCCAAGCATTCCTCTCATTCCACATTGGGTTAAAAAGTTTGAAGAGACTGGTACAACGCTGGATAAATCAAAATCCGGGCGACCTAGGTCATCAAGAACGGTAGAAAACGTGGAGAATGTTAATCAGTCTGTTCGTGACGACCCGAACCTTTCAATTCGGAAGCGCGCAAGTGCTTTAAATGTGCATAGATCATCATTACATCGCATTATGCACAAAGACCTAAAGCTGCACCCCTACAAAATTCAATTGGTGCAAGAATTAAAGCCCCAAGATGCCAGTCAGAGGCTTAATTTCGTAAATCAGGTGATTGAGCGATTTTCAACGTTTACCAACATTTTGTTTTCGGATGAAGCTCATTTTCATCTTTTTCCTATAGGGTTATCTTAAATCTAAAGTTTACGCCAATAAACCGACTTCACTGGCGCATTTGAAAGAAAATATCCGTCACGAAATGGCAGCCATCCCTGAGTCCACCTGCCGAGACGTCATAAGTAATTTTACTGTTCGATTAAATGAGTGCCGAGAACGCGAGGGTCTACATTTAGACGATATTATTTTTAAGAAATAAATCCCCAAAAAGTGTATTTGAATAATTAATAAACATTTTTTCTATATACGGCTTACTTTTTTTTTAATCGATCCACTAAATATAAAATTTCTTTTGAGACACCTTTTATTTTTGATTCGCCACTGTGCTATTAATAAAGATATATTATATTAACAAATTATAAATTATTTTAAAAATATTGTTCATTTTGCCGTGATTACTACAAAACAAAATTTGTCCTACACACTCAGCATACCGCCTTCACTAATTATATACCTGCGAAACCCAGCAATGTGTGAAAATTCACACTTCACATCAATTTTTCTACATTTTCATACCCTAAAAACTGTTAAATCTCAATAATAACTTAAATTTATACATAATTCTTCTTTAAAATAAAAATGGACTATAACGGTGATATAAAATCTATAAATCAACACCCTAAACAAAAAAAAGTCGAGACTAATAAATCTTTTAAAATTTTTGGCTGGTCTCCCTGTGTGTCAGTGTGCCTCGTCCATGCAATCCTGGAGAGCATTTCGTCTGGAGAAACAGTTTCCATCCGTTTGCTCTCGCCTAAATCTAGTTAGGTTTTATTTCATCATATGTGCGGCGTGCGATATGTTATAATGCAGGACGGATCTAGAATCCCAGAGAAATATATGGCAGAGCCACCAAAAATCTGAATTATACATGTTATTTATGACGGAGCATTGAACCTAAATACGGAATGACTCGGGAAAATGAATTGCAGTTTTAATTATTTTACGAAGGTAAGTTTTGATGGTTAAACTGAATATGAAAAAGGTAAAACTATAAAAAAATTGATGCGAAGTGTGATTTTTCACACACTTCAGGGTTTTGGAAGTATTTAATAATTGTAAGAAAGAAGCCAACATAATGCTGGATGTCTAGGAATTTTCTTCTATAATCACATCAAAATCAATAGTTTTTTGATACTCACTTTTATTCGTTATTTGAGAACTAAGAGCTTCCATTTAATTTTTTTAAACAAAATTTAAATAATTTGCCAAATATCCCAGCGTTTTTTTCTGCATTGTCTTCATTAGATTAATAAAAAATATTTTACAGTGTAGATTGTAGAGTGGTGTGACCAACTATTAAAAAAATATATTATTATTATAACAACATAGACTGATACATTAGTTGCAATCCACCACAACCCAAGGCTTTATTTATAAATAAAATTTGTTAAATGCAAATAATATCAAATTGTTAGACATAAGTTAATGTATATATATATTGTACAAACAACTTGAATAAACAAACATATAAACATATATATTTTTGATTCCAAAAAAATACACGCACTCTTAGCAGAAAATCTCTCTTAGCAGAGAAAACTCTTAGAAAAAAAAAATCAATAACATTATTAGCCATAATTAAACAATGAATTAAAAAAGTAATAATTTTTTTCAAAAACGCACCAAAAACAAAATTTAAATAATTTGCTAAAAATTCCAGCGTTTTTGTCCAATTTTGTATAAATAAAAAATAAAATAAAATAACTGAACACACCAACGCTACACTCTACAGTGTAGAGTGTAGCTTGGTGAGGTGTATATAACACGGATCGCAACTGTTAAAAAAAAAAATTATTTTTATATTTTTAATTTAAAAAAAGACACGCACTATCTTAGCTATAAATACAAAAAAATCCATGACATTATTAACCATAACTAGCCAGGAATTAAAAAAATAATAAGTTTTATCAAAAATACAAAAACTACAATATTTTCCAAAAACTCAATCTGATCAAAAATTCCACTCGTACGTTTCCGGTACAATCAGATTAATGTACATTAATTATAATTTTTTCAGATTTTAAGTGTAACCCCTTTGGCCAGAAGGGGCGAGAAAAGAACTTTTTTACCACATTTTTTGCTAAAATCGTGTTAAAAGAAACTAATTTTAAAAACTACTTTTTGTTTCTTAATCTATGTCTTAAGAGCTGTCTTTTGATACCACACAATAAATTAATTTTTTTAAATATTTTTTTTTATAAAAAAAAATACAATATTTTTCGAAATAATTATCTTATTTGAGAGTTTGGACGATAAGACGCACCTCAAATTTAGGAGAATTTTTTGAAATAGTATTTATTATTACAATAACTTGTACCAGCAACATTCTGTTCATCTTCACTCTCTGTACTATCACTCGTCTCGTTAATGTAATTGTTCGTATTATTTTCATCTGAACTATTGTAGTCAATCTCTTCAAAAACCAAGTCATCTTTGATACTATCCAATGCGTTGCTTATACCGCATTTCTTAAAAGACTTTATAATAGTCTTTTCTTTTACAGCTTCCCATTAATTTTTTTACCAGGTACTTCTGAAATTGTTCGTGTCCATAAAAACACAAGAAAAAATAAAAAATATTTCATAATGCATAAATATTGTTAAATAACAACAAAATGTTTATTTAATTTTAATGGGACAGTTGGGACTTCATATTGCTCACAAGTTTATCAATGTTCGGGGAAACAACTGACGTAACAACACGCAACGTGTTTTCTAGGTGCGAATCCGATATTCGCGTCTTTGTTTTTGATTTAATGAACTTCATCCCAGAAAATATCTGCTCAAATTTATAAGTGCTTCTAAAATGCTTAATTCTCCTCTGAGCAAAAGCTGTGAGTTTCGGAAATTTGTCAACTAGGAAATTAAATTCAGTTAGTGAAATGTCCTTCATTTTTGACTTAAAATCTGTGTTCTCCTGTAGCTGAAGTAGTTCCATTTGCAGAGAAAGTGACGCTTGTTCCGCATTAACATCAACCGTTTAACTGCATTTGATCTCTGAAAACAAAAATATGCTCGCGAGCCAGATTCAATGGGATTTTGGATAGTTATCTCTGCACGGACAAAATGAGGCAACGGACCGGATCCGGCAGAGGGTTCTAGACTGCACATGCCTGCTTTAAAGGAATTAATATTGAAAAAATAGTCTTTAATGAGTGTTGACGAAAGATGAATGGTGAAACAATAAGTAAATGTTGAGATATATATGTTGTAGGGGGTGAGGTAGAGATAGCTGACTTGGTGCGTCGGAAGGTCCGAGCCCGGTGGTAAATTGTTTGATAAGCAGGTCAGTGAGTGGTCGTGTCGACAGCGAACAGCGAACAGCGGACACAGGCCGAGAACCGCTGTGATTTAAGACACTGGCAATGAATTACAGGGGACAAAAACTCTTAAATAAAAAATGAGCTGGCCTAGCAACTCATACAAATGACTTTAATACCCTCCGGCGATGCGTTTGTCAGGAGACGCCGACATTACCACTAAATGTTCATTTCAATATTACATCTCACCACAATTTATATCACAAGAAATTTACAAAAACTAAAAATGACGGTAAAAAAATTTCGCAGAATTTACCTTTTTACGCAGAAAAATCGACTTAAAATTGTGGTGCGTCTTACGGTTCAAAAACATAGGTGCGTTGTTTAAAAAGTGTGCGATATTATTATTGAATTACGAATTGGATTATTTTAAATCTTTCCTTTAAACACTGTATTGAATTTCAGTAGCTCAGTATCTCCCCTTGACCTCAATCACTTGTTTAACTCTACTCTAAACTTGAATGCATGAGATTGACTTATTGACGACTTTGACCAACTGAGTGGAACTACCTGGCTACGACTCCCGCTGAACTGACTGATGTACTTGAATAAAACTGACCTCAATTCAGATTGCAAGCGTCTTAAGCTGGCTCCAGATTAGAGAGCCGATCTTGTAATGTAGCGCGTAACATAATAATATAACATATAACATTTTTACGTAGAAAAATAGACTTAAAATTGTGATGTGTCTCATGGCCCGATGTTTAAGGTAGGATGTTTAAAAAGTGTGCAATGTTAGTGTGGAATCAATTCAGAGCACATAAAACAGAATCAACCAAGAAAATGAATACAGAATTAGCTGTCATTTCTGGAGGCCTTACAAGTCAACAACACTTGGATGTGTCGATTAATAAACCATTTAATAATTTTATGCGGGAAAAGTGGAACGAATGATAAAGCCAAATCACGATGTTGCAACAGGACGTATGAAAGTCAGCAACGGAAACTTTTGCAAAACTTCAGCAGGCCTACGAAGATAGTATTTTGTCAAGGACGCAGGTTTTTTGATGGTTTATTATTATAATATTATAATAAAATTCAAATAAAATTAATTTGCGTTTTTCTCGCTTATTTTTTGATGTAAGACTATGACTTATTTATATCGTTTAAATCAGGATAAAATACTCTACCGAATAAGTAAAAATAAAATGTGTGTTCCTATCTAAAATAAGAAAGTTGCACTACGTACTTTAAGAACCACTGATCGAAATAAAAAATTGCTTCACTGGTAATTTCCAAGATCAAATAAAACCAATAATATAAAAAAAATAAATAAATTAATTATGTATACTTAATTAATAACACTGGTGTGCACATTTATAACTTTTTTGGCACTTTTTTTTTTTTTACTTAATTACCGACCGCCAGTATACAGTACCTAGACAAAATATTATAACCACTTACAAAAATAACTGTTTATTAAAAATGCCGACATATACCATACTCATATGCTACTTTATTTATTTCATTAACATATCGTGTATTTATTAAAAGATAAGCTATTTTAAACATCTTCAACTCTGTATTTTTATTCTGAGACTGATTTGCAAGAACAAAAAGTACAGATTTTGTCCTGGACAGGTAATTTGCCGGATATCAATCCTATCGAAAATGTTTGGAACCTCCTGAAAAGACTTGATTATGATTTAAATAATACTAATAAACAAGTTTTAATAGATAATATTAAAAAAGTATGGCATAGCTCTCCAGAAAATGAAAATTGTATTAGGGCATGTATTGAGAGTATGCCTCGCAGAATTACGGCAGTAATAAAAAGAAAGGGGGCAACACAAAATATTAAAAATATTTTATAAATGTACTAAAATAATTTGAAATAATAAAATACAAAATAAAAATAAAATTGGTGTATTATTATTTTGTTGATTTTGTGTAAAACAATGAATTTTTAAAAAATCATAAGTGGTTATAATATTTTGTTTAGGTACTGTATATAACAGAGTTATTGTGATCATACCGAATTTTGATAAATTCCTGTAAAATAGTATTTGTTGTCTAATTTAAATAACTTCGTAGCTCTTATAGTTCTCGAGATAGCAATGGTGAACAATTTAAAATGGACATCTTGTATACATAGAGAGAGATGTACCCTTTTATATACGGATTGAAGAGTAGTTGTTAGTGGTGGCCCCGTTGTGTTGGTATGCAGCGCGCGCCCCTGTGGTAGTCCATCAGATGGTATAAGTTGTCGGCGCGTTAAGTAGCTTTCATTAGGCCACGTTTGTGTGTCATGTCGGTTAATTTGGGTTTGTTAGTGACGGTCGCATGTTGCTAATTAAGCTTTTAACGCCCTCGGGTGGATGTTTCAAGAATTACAATGCACAGAGCGACAACGGTATGCGCCAACCCTCCAAGATACACGAATAAGAAATATGGAACTCATATGCCAGGAATTCTCGCTTTTACATGCTGGAAAGGACACCCGTATCCTTGTAAATCCTTAACACATTAACGAAAACAACCATAAACATAGATTTTCTACGCTCTTAATTTTTTAAGTTCTCAATTTTCTTTATTTCTAAATTAATTATTGTATACTTAATTAATTAACACAAGTTAGTAACGCTTTTACAGTTCCCAAAAATACCCTGTACATATAATGTCATAATACTTGACCCAAGCACGTATTTTTTGAGTCGTTGCAAGATTTTCATCGATGAAAAGAAATAACAAATCAAATGATTTACATATATCTAAAGTTTTCGTTGTGGTTGTTTCTTTCTTTAATTTCTGATGGAGTATGATGACACGAGTACTGCAATAAGTCTCTTGTCATAAGTGTATTCCTTTTGAAAGTCATTGAAACAATCATTTAGAAAATCATGATTCCTTTTCGAGTAGTTCCGATTGTAATTGTCAATTATATTTCATATGAGTCTTTGAAGTCTGCATTCAATGAATAACTGTATAAGTTGCATGCCGACTGCTATCAAAATGTATCATTAAACCTCTTCCTGAAACCAGAGCCGTGCGGAAGAAATTTAACAAAACCATGCTTAAATTAAACAAGTAATGGAGAACAAAATTAAAAATAAGGGGAAAAATCAGCTGTGGCCACCACAGAAACGACTATCACCACAAAGTACAACAAAATACTTTCTACTAGAGAAATAAATACTGAAAATTATAATAAAGTGTTATATTACATTGATAATTCCATGGTACAGTCTGTTCAAGGTAGCTGACATCGCACTTAGATAATTGCTTAGTTAATAATTGCCTAATAACTGGGCCTAATATTTTCTAACAGAGATATTATTTATCACAAAAATTTCGAAAAATTTCTCGAAATTTTTCGTTTTATCAAAAAATGTCGCAAATAAAAGTTATTAGTTATTGCATTTATAGCAATTTTTGTTAAATAAATTTTTTCGAAATATTTTTCTGTTGCTAAATATTCGCAAAAATCTAAAAACGAAAAGAGTTAACTCCCATTTCTAGTCAATTGATTTTTTCCAAATGTTGATCAACTCGTACCATTGATGGCAGAAGCTTAAATATAAAGTTTCATAAAAATCCTTTTAGCCGAATTTGCCCTGCACGTGTACACAGACAGACAGATGGACGGACGGACGGACAGACGGACGGACAAACTGACCAACAGACATCATGCTAAAAATAGTTAAAACTAGAGATGGGAATTTCGGCTCAGTTTGCGGAACCGGATCAGAGGAGGTCGTTCAGTTAGCTGAGCCGGTTCATTGATCCGGATCAGTGATCCGGCTAAGTAAACATGTTTCCGAGACACAGGTCGGTCGTTCGTTCGTAGGTAGAACGTCGCTTGGCCCCGGCTCTTGCATATGAACTGTAAACATGTTCCCGAGACACAGGTCGGTCAGTTGTCGGTCGGTCGGTCGGTCGTTCGTTTGTAGGTAGAACGTCGCTTAGAGCCCGCTCTTGCATTATATGAACTGTAAACATGTTCCCGGGACACAAGTCAGTCAGTTGTCGGTCGTTCGTTCGTAGGTAGAACGTCACTTAGCTCCGGTTCTTGCACTCTATGAACTGTAAACATTTTCCCGAGACACAGGTTTGTCAGTTGTCGGTCGTTCGTTCAATACGGTTGTTGGTTTGCAATATGTAGGTAGGTAAAACGTCGCTCAGCTGGCTCTTGCATTATATGAAAAAGTTAAATAAATAAAAATCTATAGAAGTGAATTATCTAACATTTTTTAAACAAACAATTCACTTTATGTAGCTACTGTATTTTAAACCAGATGTGTTAAGTTTATGGCGATGTTTATTGCCGTTATAAATCGGACAACTGGGATTTGGGCAATATTTTAAATATTTTTATATAGTATGGTTGTAAGAAAATACAGACTAAAGCTGCATTCCCACCTCCGTAAATCTATGCGTTGTACGCTATGGATAATTTTTAAACGAGGTCATTTGGTATGATCGGACATGCTCGTGCTTTGTCGTTGCTATACTACTGTTGAGCGAGATAGTACGAGCTTGTCCGATCATACCAATTGCACTCGTTTAAAAACTATCTACAACGCACAGAGTGTTAAATTACTGAGGTGGGAACGCAGCTTTAAGCTTAACGCAGCTTAAAGCTGCGTTCCCACCTCAGTAATTTAACACTCTGTGCGTTGTAGATAGTTTTTAAACGAGTGCAATTGGTATGATCGGACAAGCTCGTACTATCTCGCTCAACAGTAGTATAGCAACGACAAAGCACGAGCATGTCCGATCATACCAAATGACCTCGTTTAAAAATTATCCATAGCGTACAACGTATAGATTTACAGAGGTGGGAATGCAGCTTTAGCCTATTAGTTTCAAATAAACTGCCCTACAAATTGATGACAAAATACACTTTATGATAATACATTACAAGCCGAGTTCTCGCGAAGGTCAACATGACATCGATCCAGATTCAGATCACTCCGGTCACTGCTCACAATTTGGTGAACCGTGTCACTTCGGTCAATGTACTGAGCCGGCTCAGTGAGCCGGCTCATTCATGAACGACCCATCTCTAGTTAAAACGTTATGTAGGGACTTCAATTCGTGGAGATCCATCAAAATCTCGAAATGTCAAAATTGGTATGATCACAATACCTCCCTTATATATGTTGGCGGTCGGTTAAAAACAACAGCTGACGACAAGGTTGACGACAAAATTGATCGTCTATGCCCCCTTAAGGCAGATATGAGGTATTTTTTGTTTGGTTGATTGTGTATTTTTCATTGACATCATTAGCATAAGTGAATCTGAGAGGCATAAGTTAATAATAAGTTGTAGAGCGACATCGTTGGCACATATGTGCATGTCGGTGTAGCAGATAACTAAATTAGCCGGTGATGTTAGCCGTAACCGTAACGGCGGTACGTAACCGTAACGCTAAACGTATTTACTTATGTTGTGTGTTCTGGCTGAACTGCCGTCTGATAGATGTTCTGTTTGTTCTTACAAGACTCCGAGCAAAAAGAAACATGATTCTTGATTAAGAATACCTACTGTAATTCTAACTGAAAATAAAATAAATTCAACATGTTCTACAATTCTCTCATTTAGAAGATAAGAAAACTCTTAAATTCTTTAGATATTATGAGCTGAAAATTAAATTAATACACATGTCTGGATGATGTAGCGATTACAACATACATTTTTACAGAAAAACATTTTATGATACTTGGAGAAAAATATCTGCAGGATATTTATAACGAATTAAGTTACATCCACAGCTCTTAAATTAGTCGACTATAGACTAAAACATGTGCACTGTTAAGAGACAAAAAATTTCTTTGGACGCGATTGCTAAGTTTTCTGCTTTTTTATAATAATAATATTTGATATAATTCTAAATAAAACGGAACCTCTACCTCACTCATCCACGTTTTAACCAGAAATATTATATAATATTACATAAATTAATATAAATCAGAAACAACAGTGGGGCCAGTATTGAACCTTGCGGTACACCAAAATTGATGTTTTGCTCATCAGATTTAATATCATTTGCCTAAACATTTAAAACCTGTGGGAGACAAATGTAACTAAACTTTAAAAAAATCAGCTGTGGCCACCACAGGACCGACCGCCATCATAAAGTTCTTATATAAAATAATGTATTTATTTAGCAGCAGAGTAGAAATAACTTGGCCTAATATTTTCTAACAGAGATATTATTTATCATGACCATGGAAACTTTACATATAAATATGAAAAAATTGAGACAAAAAAAATTTCGAAAAATTTTACAGAAAATAGAGAATTATTGCAACCTCTGTTCTACTGATCTTTTAATAAAGTTTTCCTTTATTTGACATATGCGCATGCGCAGTTGATATATCCTTAATTTCTTTCTTTTATTTAAATACAGGCAACCTATATTTAATTTAAATAACGGCAAAGCATTTTTTATTTAAAGCAACTTAATTTTGACAGGTCTTCTGTCAATGTAACCTCAAAATTAACAACGGAGTAAATTCGAACAAAAAATTGGTGACTTTTCTTGTGAGTAATGATGCAAGCTAAAGATAAAAAACGTTGACGATTTAAATACGAGGACGATGTTATTCTTCTCCGAGAAATTGTGTCACGAAACCCTTTTGCAAATGGTTGTGCCGTATGCGAGTATGCCGTATGGGAAAAAAATAGTCTGTTGCAGTTAACTCATATAAGAGTTGCAGTTAACTTCTATATTCATTACGATTTCGATCTATCAATTTGGCATATTTGTCAAAATAAAGTATGAAGCAAGAGCACCGTTGCAATAACACTCTTTAAAACATCATGAAAAATTTTAATACAGGATACTTTATTAGAGGTTTCTTTTAATAAAGTCAGCTTTTTCTCACTTTGCAATATCTCTCTATTATTCGAAATTTTTCGTTTTATCAAAAAACGTCTCAAATAAAAGTTATTAGTTATTGCTTTTATCGCAACTTTTGTTTAACAAATTTTTTCGAGATATTTTGCTGTTGTGAAATATTCGCAAAAATCTTAAAATCGACACGAGTAAACTCCCATTTTTAGTCAACCGATTTTTACCAAAAGTTAATCAACTTGTGCCATTGATGGCAGAAGCTTAAATATGAAGTTTCATAAAAATCCTTTCAGCCGAATTTGCTCTGCACGTGTACGCAGACAGACAGACGGACGGACGGACAGACAGACAGACAGACAGACAGACGGACGGACAGACAGACCAACAGACATCATGCTAAAAATAGTCAAAACGTTATGTAGAGACCTCAATGCGTGGAGATCCATCGAAATCTGGAAACGTCAAAATTGGTATGATCACAATACCTCCCTTATATATGTTGACGGTCGGTAAAAAATAGTGTTAAAGGGACTTCATGGTACACTAAAAAATGAACATTTAGTGTACCATGAAGTCTCTCGCTTTTCGTGTTAATTAATTACACTTCTTTCTTGGTTAAATTTAGTATAAAGTTTACACTTACATACTTATTAAATTATAGTGTTAGAAAATAAATAGTGTTAATGTAGTGTTAATTTAAACACTGAAAAAGTAATTTTTCATAAAAATAACACTAGCTGAATAAATGAAGATTTACACGTTGATTTGGTTAAAAATAGTGAACTTTTTCCTTTTTTTAAATGAAAATTTGAACACTAAAGGTTTAACCAAACTGAGAATGAACTTTTACACTTATGAATTTTTTGCTGTGTACAAAATTGTCCTTGGACATTGACTTCTGGTTTACAGGCTCCTTCCGTCCGGCACGAAGGCTTACAATAGTGTGATGATACCACATTGGAGGCTAGATTGAACGTTAAATCACCGGATTTATACCATGAAGAAATTAGATAAGGGTAGGTTATGAAAAATAAAAATTATGTCAACAGCAAACTTATTAATTAACTGTCATCATTGTGGTTGTTGTCATCAGTTATTTATTGTTATATAAAGCTTGCAGTAGATATTATTTAATTTTTCCACAGCCAACCCTTATATAATTTCCTTTTGAACGCATGGTATATATTGGACAGCAAACATGGTATGTTTACGGTATACCATAATCTCGCACTATATTAGTTTTATTTTAAAGCACTATTTATATCCACCGCTGATAATAAACGTAACAGTTTTATCGTCACTACATTTTTTCTACTGCCATAATTCCGAACGCATTGATTTAGTTGAGGGCTTCGTCCCGCCCACACACCATATACGTGTCATTATCTGGATAGTAAAGTTTTTGCCTATTTTATTTGCAGTGGAACGGTGCGGGTATTCAGAGGCATTAGGGGTTCCGTTTAATAGTGTGTGGGCGTGCTTGACCTCTTGACAAATGCCCTCACCGGCTGATGAACCACTTGGTTTTAGCAGTAAATAAGTCATGAGACGCTATGTTTTACATTTATGGCGAGTACTTAACGATTTACTTTTTTCTACGAATAAAACGAATTCTATTCTATTCTAGTAAGTTTCAAATCTTTGGTGTATCTAATGCAGTGTTTCTAAACCTTTTTTCTCTTGTGGAACACTTGAAATAATATTCAGGAACTCCTACATAATACGAATTGTGTAAATTAAGTAACCGGACTGATTTAACCCTTTACTGCATGAATTTTTATTTTTGGCTGAAATAATTCATGATCATTAGGAATTGGTTCTTATTGATAGAAAAATTAATTAAAAAAATATATTTAAAATATTAATTATTATTTTTATGAAAAAATAATAATTAAAATAATAATTTAGGGTTTGTGCCATACATGGAACATTATGATTCTACATTATGTTACAAAAGAAAATGATTCCGTATTATTTGCTCGTCAATTGCTAGGTGTTCTTCATTAGGGATTAAAAGCAGTCGCCCTCGAATTTTTGAAAGAAAAGGTCGTATCTTCTAGTTGTCTTTCCTCAATAAATTTAGAATTATCGTTGAAGTGCAAATTCCGCTTGATATCCTCAAATCTATTGAAGCCCATTACTTGAGATACTGCAGGATCCATTGCTGTGTATGTGGCATATATGAACATTCATGAACTAACGTTCTGATTCAGTTTTAAAAGTAAAATAAAAAAAAATCAGCTGTGGCCACCACAGGACCGACCGCCATCATAAAATACTTGTATAAAATACATTCTAGTAGCAGAGTAGAAATAACTTGGCCTAATATTTTCTAACAGAGATATTATTTATCATGACCATGGAAACATTACATATAAGTCTGAAAAAATTGAGACTTGGAAAAAATAGCGAAAAATTATACAGAAATTATTCGAAATTTTTCGTTTTATTAAAAAACTTCTCAAATAAAAGTTATTAGTTATTACTTTTATAGCAACTTTTGTTCAATAATTTCTTTCTAAATATTTTTCTGTTGTGAAATATTCACAAAAATCTTAAAATCGACACGAGTAAACTCCCATTTTTAGTCAACCGATTTTTACCAAAAGTTGATCAACTCGTTCCATTGATGGCAGAAGCTTAAATATGAAGTTCCATAAAAATCCTTTCAGCCGAATTTGCTCTGCACGTGTACACAGACAGACGGACAGACGGACAGACGGACAGATAGACAGACAGACAGACAGACAGACAGACAGACGGACGGACGGACAGACAGACAGACAGACGGACGGACAGACAGACCGACAGACATCATGCTAAAAATAGTCAAAACGTTATGTAGGGACCTCAATTCGTGGAGATCCATCGAAATCTCGAAATGTCAAAATCAGTATGATCACAATACCTCCCTTATATATGTTGACGGTCGGTAATAAAAATCGGAATGTGCCATATGTGGCACACTATGCGGTAAAGGGTTAAATTGATATGATTCATAATAATTTTTTTGTTTTACTCTATAATTTAGACGATTATTAAATTTTTTTTTGTATCTTTTCTAAAGATCCAATGTATGTTTCATACTGAGGTTTCCAAATACAACTAATGAATTCTAGATGACTTCTCACTAATCCATTATATAATGTGATAAAAGCACGTAGTTCTGTAACTTCTGTAGTAACTCGAAACATAAATCCTAAGTTTTTGAGGGCTTTTTGTACAATATAGTTAATTTGAATATTAATTGTTGAGTTAACGTGAAGTTTAGGATAAGGTAAACTTAAAGAGATTCTTTACTTCACAAATTATTTTATTTTCACTATACGTACATTTCGGCTACGAGGTAGCCATCTTCAGTAGTTGAATAAAACTTTGTGAAGTAAAGAATCTCTTTAAGTTTACCTTATAGTTAATTTGCTTGTTAAAGATAAGTTTAGAGTCCAGAATCACTCCAAGATCACACCGTTTCTCGAAATGTCACTCATTTTTAGAACGCACTAGAAAAAACTATTGCCCGAAAAAAATCGATATGGATAACAAAATTACTCTAGCTAGTTCAAAGTCGTACTGAAGGCGCAGCACATGTTCACATGCTGCCCCTCTAAATACTGCGTCCCGAATGTTGCCAGATCAAACGCTATATTTCCAGTCCAGTTACTTAATTTACAAATCTCGTAAATCGTCCGTCATTCTTTCAGATTATCTGTCTGCGGTTAGCTAACTAACCACCTTATCTAATTTTACAAATAATCCTAAAATTTATGAGGTTGATTTTTTTGTGACCTTGTAGATAATGACAGATAATAAATAGTGGGTAACGGGTAGGTTTTAGCCTCGTTGAATGCATATTTATTATGAAAGCGAACTAGGAGTCGTCGGTTCATAGCCTGTAAACATGCACCAGGCCCCCTAGTTCTTTTATTCCTGGGGCAACAGACATAAATAACAACAAATAGCAAATAAATTATAAAAGCTGCGTGTGTACGTGTGATATCATCGATGCATTAGGCCGTGATATGTGTGACATAGTTGCATATATGTTTAATGTTGATCATAATTAGCTCGAGTAATGTCCGCCTATTATGTTATGTTTAGAATTACTGATTTATCAATTCGATTGCTTTTCTTTGTTTACTAATGTTATGATACACTACACTACAATTGCACTTTTATTGGATTCATGTTTGATACCGTTATACATTTGTTTTTAAACAGAAATGCCATTTAGATTATAAACTATTTAAAAGTTATAATTTGCAGTAAAACAAAAAAATAGTTATTTATGTATCAATTAATGAAAAGAAGGTCATTATATTGTGAATGTGAAATTTACTTCTCGAGGCGAAGCCGAGTTCTGTAAATCATACGAACAGCTCTGACGTAATACAACTCGAGGGCCTCTAGCACGATGGATAGATGTCGCTCGATGAGCGTAATCATCCAGTAACGCCAATGCTGTATACAAGATTTTATTTTTCACTTCAAATAAAATAAAAAGTAAAAATTAACACATAAAGTCTGTTCCAAACGGTTAGGATTTTGCAATCTAGTTACTTTCATCGTTTAAATCATGCTTTTCAGCCGTTTTGTTTAAGCTTTGTAAATCATACTTTTAGGTTCAAACGGTTAGGCGGAACTAAATGGGAATTTCGTTCTTTTAGGTTGTCACGAGAAGGGGACCTTGCTTGGTTTATTTCATTTTTCACGTTGGAATGTCAAAATTTAAAATTCCAACAATGAAACCATGGAAACGAATGACATATGTCAAAATTTTTTTTTTTTTTTTTTACATATTTTAATGACAAAAAAATAAATACGTCTGTTCCAAACGCTTAAGCGGAACTAGATTTTGCAATCTAGTTACTTTCATCGTTTAAATCGTGCCTTTCGGCCGTTTTGTTTAAGCTTTGTAAATCATACTTTTAGGTTCAAACGGTTAGGCGGAACTAAATGGGAATTTCGTTCTTTTAGGTTGTCACGAGAAAGGACCTTGCTTGGGTTATTTCATTTTTCACGTTGGAATGTCAAAATTTAAAATTCCAACAATGAAACCATGGAAACGAATGACATATGTCAAAATTAAATTATTTTTTTTTACATAATTTAATGACAAATAATAAATACAGTCTGTTCCAAACGCTTAAGCGGAACTAGATTTTGCAATCTAGTTACTTTCATCGTTTAAATCATGGTTTTCAGCCGTTTTGTTTAAGCTTTGTAAATCATACATTTTTTGGTTAAGGTTAATATCATTTTAAAATGTCATTTTCTTTATATTTTGATTTTTTGTGTCATTCTTAATACAAATATCCCATTTATTTATTTTTTTGTCATTAAAATATGTAAGAAAAATAATTTAATTTCGACATATGTCATTCGTTTCCATGGTTTCATTGTTGGAATTTCAAATTTTGACAACCCAACGTGAAAATGAAAAAACCCAAGCAAGGTCCCTTCTCGTGACAACCTAAAAGAACGAAATTCCCATTTAGTTCCGCCTAACCATTTGGAACAGACTGTAATTCTACAGTTTAATTTATATTTTAACCAAATTCTGTTACAATTGTTTTTAAATTTTATAATTTGTAATTAATCGTTATTTATTTGTATTTATAATTAAAACGTACCTTTTCTGTAGAACGTCTCTATACTGTGACTTTGTCTAAACATGTACGGATGTTTAAGACACAATAAAGCATTATTATTATTATTATTATGAGTAGTCGAATAATTTAAGAGATGTAAACGCATCTTTAGGTATAATGTAGTTTTTTAGTTGATGAAAGAGATAAATATCCTTTTTCCAAATAGATTTGCAGGGGCGAGAGTCAGTAAATACCGAAGTATTCGAGTAATAATTTATCATTATATTCGGGCAGGTGTGAAGTGGAGCACCTCTCGCCTGTGACTTTCCCGTCACACGATACTCTTCTCGCACTTCTCAAGTCCTTAATCATATTTTTGGCTGGTGTAAACTATTCTTTATGTTTATACTACATAAAATATTGTGACAACGGCATTAAATCTTTTATGATATATATTTTATACAGATCTTTTAATGCCTCATATATTTTACAACCAGCTCGCGAAATTTTTACCGCCGTGGAATCTGTCGAATTTAAAAGGATAACATACTTCACATGTTTATGTATCCTTGAAGAAGAGAAATAAAGATAAGGGCTAGAACTTCCCATTAGTCCTATAATTACTGGGTGTCACGTTTAACTGGAAATGTATGGGGATCAATAAAACTACAAGAGATACGACTTGGGTTAAATTATACTAAATTATTATTAGAGACCGGTAACAATATGCAACGGTACTTTTGCCATAGGCGTACTATTTTAAACTTTATTTTAACAAAAAACCAGCCGGTCACCATGGCGTAGTGGTTAGTGTAGCGATGCACTGACTTCTAGATCATGAGGGCTCGGGTTCGAATCCCGGTTATGGCATGGATTTTTCAAAAATAAATGCATCTACTGGATAATGGCCTTAGTAGCTAAGTACAAAAATTTAAAAAAAAAAAACAAAAAACAAAAGAATAAAACACTTGTACCGCAATGAATTCTTATCTTAATAACGACACTTCATTATTTTGGGATTATATCCGAGATATGTAATTTCGGTCACTCCTTTGCCATTGGTCAGTTTTTGATAAGATATTAAATTTTTATACGCTACATTATTTGTCAGCAGGGCAAATTACAAATATATATAATTACATTTTATTTCTACAGATAACACATGTGCCACTTTTTATCGAAAAACACCTAACTAAAGTACCGTTGCATATTTTTGCCGGACTTAAATTATTTTAAAAAAATCGGGTGATATAATGTCTATGTGTAAGAGATTTTAGAGCGCAATTAGTGCTCTTTGGCATAACCTAACGACTTTTTTTTACGGTAGCCGAGATCGCCGGCTTTACATGCCCTTTGATGCACGCCCCATATTCCCGAATATTGTTTCAGAGGTACGAGTTTTCATTTTAGGGAAGGCTGAGCGGGTCTAACCTAACCTAACCACCCAGGGCGCCAGGCCAGAAAGGGCGGCGGACGGCCAGAAAAAAAATCTAGTAAACTTTTCTCAAAATCTAGTAAAAATTAATGATTAAAAAAAAATACAATGCTACCGTTTTAAGTTAGAAACGATAATACAATTTTTTTTTTTTTTTCTTATGAAAAGATTTAAATTTGAGTTCAAACAAGGCAGACCAGTCTAGCAATTCTATCAATTGAAAGAGATATTGCTAAAAGCCTACATTTAACCACTGCGATAAAAGAGTTATCAGATAAAAAGGCACGAAAAGTTAATTTTAATTTATTCTGTTGTATTAAAAAAAATCAGCTGAGGCCACCACAGGACCGACCGCCATCGTAAAGTACTTAAAGAAAAAATTGAGACTTGGAAAAAATATCGAAAAATTTTACAGAAATTATTCGAAATTATTCGTTTTATCAAAAAACGTCTCAAATAAAAATTATTAGTTATTGCTTTTATAGCAACTTTTGTTCAATAATTTTTTTCGAAATATTTTTCTGTTATGAAATATTCACAAAAATCTTAAAATCGACACGAGTAAACTCCCATTTTTAGTCAACCGATTTTTACCAAAAGTTGATCAACTTGTGCCATTGATAGCAGAAGCTTAAATATAAAGTTTCATAAAAATTCTTTCAGCCGAATTTGCTCTACACTTGTACACAGACGGATAGACGGACAGACAGACGGAGAGACAGACAGACAGACAGACAGACAGACGGACGGACGGACGGACAGACAGACAGACGGACGGACAGACAGACAGACAGACAGACATCATGTTAAAAATAGTCAAAACGTTATGAAGGGACCTCAATTCGTGGAGATCCATCGAAATCTCCAAATGTCAAAATCGGTATGATCATAATACCTCCCTTATATATTTGAAAGTTAATATTTTCGGGAATTAGGTCATTAAATAAAAATTACAAAATGTTGAAAAGACCGGTTTCGAAAATAGTATATTTTCTTCTTCAGTTTATCTATTGAATAATATTAACAAATTAGTATGTATTACATAATATTGTACATCAATATTATCATACAATTCATCAACATATAATATTGTCCATTCATGTGTCTACAAAAATAAGTCTAAAGTACTTACTCAATCCAAAACTAAGTGTATGTACTCTTCACACCATTCTTCCAAAAAAATATAATTGGAGACCATCTCATACATCCAAAATAAATAATAATAAATAAAGTTAAAAGTTATATTATATTTTCTAAAACGGTAAAAACCGTTTTAAACCGGACAGACAGACGGACAGACAGACAGACAGACGGACGGAGAGACAGACCGACAGACATAATGCTAAAAATAGTAAAAACGTTATGTAGGGACCTCAATTCGTGGAGATCCATCGAAATCTCGAAATGTCAAAATCGGTATGATCACAATACCTCCCTTATGCCGACCGGCGTAGCGTAGTGGTAACACATGTGCTCTGCGTTGCGAAAGTCTCGGGTTCGAATCCCGTTCAGGCATGGAAATTGTCTAAATTAAAAAAAATTGTCCTGGCTAAAAAAAAAAAAAAATACCTCCCTAAAGTGGGAAACAGAATGCACCGAGTTCTACGACGTGTTGACGCCGTACGTACGGCGCTATCTGTCAGAAGAAAGTTAAAACCAAGCTGTCGCACGCAAGTGCACAGAATGAACAACGTCCTCCGGCGTTCGAATGCCGTTGATACTGAATGTTCGTCAACTTCCAACTTTTGACGCCGTTGAACGTTGACGCAGAACACCTAACCTCAGTTTTTACTGAATGGTAAAGTGTTTGTATGTATAAATAACTTGCATACAATATAAATAACATCACACACAAGTCTGCATCATCCATTATACTTTTAATAAAAGAAAGCGCATGTATAAACACAGATATAGGTTGTCAAGTGACACTTGACGGCGTTAAAAATTATTGCATTGTGTGCAGGCGAAAATTCTCAACGGCGCTAACGCAACGCTGTCGCAAATGACGCCGCGCTGACGGCGTAGCGCGCTGTGCATTCTGTTCCAGGTTTTATGTATGTTGACGGTCGGTAATTATATCATTGAAACAAAAAATGTATTTCTTTTGTAATATTTCTTTTGAAAATATTTTATTGAATAAATTATAAATTATTAGAGTAATTAAAGTTTTTTTATATGGGGGCGGCAAAAAAAAATCTCGCCCAGGGCGCCAGAGTTGCTAAGGCCGGCACTGGGCCCATATAAGGACCTTTCTATATTATGTGGGTATATATGTATGTTAAATTTATTTTTTTAAATACACTTTTAATATGAAAATGTGTTTTTGTGTAATATTTATGCATAGCGAGGATGTGGTCTCAAGAGAGCCATATTTACATGAGAGGAAGTTTTGAAATAAGTCATTCTGTATTCATAAAAAATACAGGTTAAAAAGTTTAGCTATTAACGGTAGTGTCATTGAACCTAGGTCACTACAGTTGCAAACCTGATTAAAAACATGACCTCAGAAATATGGTAACAAAACTCATCCTTACTCCTCAATCCTTCGTCCTCCTCAACATTGACGCATCATTTCGCCAGAATTCAATTTATGTAGTCGAGACAGTCAGCTTTCATTTATTTCGCAAGAACTAGTTTTCATTTCAACTGTTTTTTTTCAGTCGTTTTTCAGTGAGAGAAAAACTGGACTTATCTTGGTGATTAGATTAATTGCCGAAATTTCCAGAGAAGTGTAGGTGACACATACTTTTTCATTTCTAGACCACTTCATCTATTTTCCAGTCGGTTTGCTATGGAAGGTTTTACGAAAAAAATATATTAAATAGATTCGTTTTTCATAACGACGTAGATGCAACACAACCAGTGACGGAATAAGGAAAATCAAGGCCTTAGGCAAGGTTCTCATTGCGGGTTATCATAAAAGAATGGAAACAGTTCATAATAAAACAGTCTTATGGGCTTAAAAAAAATAAGGGCTCTAGACAGTTCCCTAGTATGCCTAGACCAAAGTCCGCCCCTGAACACAAGCAGATATTGTACGTGAATTTGCTTTTGAAACACGGCCTGTATTTGAGCCCATTTCCAATAGGGGAAAAATTTTAAGATCGTAGCGCCACGCGGATTTTTTTGAAACCATTCTAAATCAGATACCACTTGACATTCACTAGTAAATAATAGCGAAAAGTGTATCAAAAAACGACAAAAAATAAATAATTGTATGGGATTTTCTGATTTTGTTTTAAAATTTTATAATCAAGTAAGTATACACACGTATTGTGAGGACATTTTTTTTAAGTGACATTACTTGTAAACATCTTAAATACTACATTTTGTGATCTGGTTTTAAGTTATGGCGGCACAGTTTTCCATTGTCGATTATTTTAATTATATTGGGGGAAATAATAATTCCCGTGTTGTTTACGAAGGGGTAGAAATCTACAATGCTGGGCATATAATATTGTGTGGAGTCACTGAAAAAAACAGAGAGTTCATAAAGATTTTTGCATTATGCCTACAGACTTGTGCATTACAAACCCACACACAATAACAGGAATTTTCAAGATATGCGATAATAAATACAAAATTGAAAATATCTTTTGTAGTCACTATCATTAAAATGTAATGAGCAAACTTTGATATAAGGGCTCACTTTATTTCCAATTTTTAAATTGTTTATCTAAACATCGCGTCAATTCCTAACCTCTTGCTTTCCCAATTTGTTTCGAACCGTACGGTGTCTGATATTGGTGGAAACAAATGAAACGATATTTCCGGGTTTTTTCTTTTCAATGAATTGCACATAGGCATACAACAATATGTATTATACATTTTTCAATGATTATAATAAATCTTTAAAAACAAACTTCATACAAAACCAATACACAAAACGAAATGTTATCTGATGTACACAAGTTCATGAAACGCTCACCAGATGGTAGGGTGCTTAGCTGCAAATCCCTATAGACAAAGAGGTAAAAATGTCATAAAAGTTTCTTATAAAAAATTAGTGTGAAGTGTCAATTTTCACACATTTCAGGGTTTCGCAGGTATTTAGTAAGTGAATAATGATTATTTGGGATGCCAAAACCAATTTTATGTTAAAATATTTTTTTTGTTAATTTTAATTCGAATGCCTAATACCAGGGCTTCGAACCGTTATTTTTTTCGTTTCGGTTTTTGTTATGGTTCAATTAAAAAAATATATATCAGTTCGATTCCGGTTTTCGTTCCCGCAAAAATAACAGTTTTTTTTCGGTTTTCGGTTCAGTTCCGAGTAACAAATTTTTAAATGCTTTAATTTGTATTAGAAATTTATTTTCTACTATAATTTAGAAAAACATTTTATTCCTTATTTTGTAATAATCATACTAAGGCCGTTGCCAGGAGAGGGGGGTTCTGGGTGTTCACCGCCCAAAATAATAGAAGCGGATTTTTTTTTACTTATCAGTTAAAAAAATACGATTTCATGCAAAAAAATATGATTCTGCTCATCAGTTTAAAAATAATCTTAAATAAAATGTATTTTATATTTTGGCTCACTCCCATAAACATTATCTGAACAGAAATAAACCGATATTTTTTTTTTGGTTCAGTTCCGGTTTTCGTTCCGACAAAAATAACGATTTTTTTCGGTTTTCGGTTCAGTTCCGGTTCGAAGCCCTGCCTAATACCATTATTTAGGTTTCTAAATATGTGCATTATTTTTTTTACATAGCAAGGTTCATTAAAATTTTGAAAATTGCGCCTATGGCTTCCATTGGTTGTTTTAAGTCATAACTCCGCCCCTCTGATTTCGTGTATACAATTTCAACAATTTCCACTGGTTATTAAATTTACCCTTTTAAAAATTAAATGCAACATTTGCCCAAATATAACTAGAATTTTGAAAAAATAATTTAAAAAAATAAAAATGCAAAAAAAAACAGAAAATAAAATTGACTCGAGACTGGATCGAACTTTAGTTTGCAAATTAGAACACGAGCATGGTAACCATTACACTATCAAAGCATGCTGGTTTACTGTGTTACCTTAGTTATTAAATAGTTTACATGGTCAAGCAAAACACACAAAAAATGCGTTATTTTCCGAAAACATAATCTGATCAAAAATTCCTGTTGTACTATTCCGTTTCAGACAAATGTACATTACTTAAAATTTTTTTAGATTTTTAGTTTAAACCATCTGGGCTACAGGGTGTGGGACGAATTTTTTTTGCACAATTTTGGCAAAAATCGTAAATATCAAATAATGTAAATATCGCCATAAAAAAAAAATTGTCATAATCTCAAAATGTATTAAACGATTAAAGCCCAAATTTTTTCCTAGGCTAAATAAACTACGGAGATTATAAAAAAATTAACTGTAGACCGCTATCTCTTACCGTTTTTGAGTTTTGATTTTTTTTAATTCACAATTCTCACAAAAAATGTAAATTATGCCATCAAAAAACCTATTCGTAATTTCAAAACGCATTAAACAATTAAAGCCCCAAATTTTTTCTAGGCTAAATAAACTACGGAGAATCCAAAAATTTTAATTGTAGGTTGCTATCTTTAACCGTTTTTGAATTGTGATTTTTTAAATTCACAATTTTCACAAAAAATGTACATTATGCCATTAAAAAAATTGTCATAATCTCAAAACGCATTAAACGATTAACACCTCAATTTTTTTGTAGACTAAGTAACTAATCCCTAATTTAATTTAATTTATTGAGAAATAGGGGATACAACAGACTTAAAAGTCCCAAAAGTGTCCCTACATTAAGTATACACAATAGAATCTACACATGTAGAAAAAATAAAATAATATAAATATAAATACATAAAATATCAACAATAAGCAAGAAATATATATTAAGAATAACAAAATAATAAGGTATACAACATATACAAATAAATACTTTTAAAGTAAATAAAACAAAAAAGGTAATTAAAAAACAAATAAAAAGGAAAATATGTGTGTACACATACAATGTATGCACACATATATATATAAAAAAAAAACATGTAACCAAATTTTACAAACTGTCACAAATCAGTTTTCGAAAATTGCCAAAACTCATATAAAAGATGTCAGACAAATTATTTCTCAGTAGTAATTGATTATAAAGAGTGACCATTCGATTCAGTGAACTCATCCTACAAGATTCCGTCCTAGCAGCATTTTCCCGAAACAAATAATTTCTTATTCTCATTCCAGGTGGTGGAACTTTGATATAAATATCAGATAGGATGACCGAACAATTTACGCCACCGTTCCATATGTTATGTAGAAATAATAAACTACGAATATCACGCCTGTCTTTAAGAGATCTAATAGAATATCGCTCTAATATTGTTTTAGATGATTCATACATAGGGTAAAAACCTGTAGTTCTGTATTCAACACTACGTAAAAATTTAGTCTGGACAACCTCTAACATCTTAATATATTTACTCTGAAACGGTGACCAAATCACACAAGCATATTCCAGCCTGCTACGTACCAATGA
Organism: Liopterus haemorrhoidalis; assembly: GCA_963971575.1. NCBI lineage: Eukaryota > Metazoa > Arthropoda > Insecta > Coleoptera > Dytiscidae > Liopterus > Liopterus haemorrhoidalis. The sequence continues at coordinate 70,271,481 of OZ020613.1, forward strand.
GTTAAATAAAATAATGTATGTTCGAGGTTGCCTGAAGTCTCTCGCCATTCTAAGTATAAAACCTGATGTTTTAAAACAGTTACGTACAGATGTCACTATAATGGAGAATCCAAAATTTTTAACCATAGGTCTTTAACAACCTGTCATAAGTGTCCCATCCTCTCATTTCCTGTGTAATACTGAAACTTCATTTTAAAAATATATGACTCCCCAGTGGGTTCGCATGTCATTATTTAAATATTTTAATTTATCTGGAATTAAAAGTATATATTTCTTTGGTTATTGAATTTTCTTTAATGGCTTTAGGATTTCACCCTTGGAAAATATTTAAAATTTATCATTCGATAAATCATTGAAACTGTCTATTAGTAAATCCCCCCTTAGTGTATAAAACGGAGTTAAAACTAATTTAAATTTTTAAGTTGTATCTGGCGCGGTAGCAGGTGAATTTATGGAGCTGAAAAGAAAATAAAAACACTCGTAATCGATTATTCGGACGCATTAATGCAATTTCAATGTGCGTTGCATTACAAAGGACCACAAATCATTGGCAGAGAACTACTGTTGTACGGACATGGGCACAACACGCTACGAGGACAGGGGCGGCGACGATATTGGGTACGGTGGGACAAGGAAAAAATTGATGTGTACTGTGAATTTTCACACATTTCAAGGTTCGCAGGTATTTATTAAGTGAATGATGATTATTTGGAATGCCAAAACAAATTTTATGTTAAAATATTTTTTTAATTAATTTTAATTCGAATGTCTAATACCTAATATCCAGGTCAAAGAGTTGTATTATGGATGGGAAAAAAACATCGATGTATCGAAAACATCGATGTTTGTTTTAAAAACCTCGATATTTTTACCATCGATGGTCAGCTGGCGATAGTATCGATAAAACATCGATGTCTACTACCGATGTCGATGTTTAAACTTTGAAATTCAGAAACTACCGCTAGAGGAGCTGGAATCTTAAAAATTTAATTTTTATTAAAATTAGTACACAATATATAAGCGCCATCTATTGTGATATAACAATACTAATAGTGTTAGTTCTTATTCTTCTTAGCAGTTAGCAGAATACGAAAAAATAAGAAGAAACTTCTAATTTTTGCAAACAATGCGAACGACCAACGCCGCCAACACACTTTTTCTTTTTGAGTCTTGTTGACACTTTCCCAGTTGTTATTCCTCCAATCCCTGGATTTATGTAAGTAGTCAATTAGCTATTTTTTTATATATTGAAGTTGGCTTTTCCTGAACAAAATGATCAAAAGTTTCAATTAATCGGTAAAAGTAACTAGAATTGAAAATCTAGTTCCGCCTAAACCAAAGGAACAGACTTTATTTCAACTTAAAAAAGTATAAAAATAATTGTGTATGACAGTGTTATTTTTCTGTTAAATAATATAAAATTAGCATTAAGATTACTATATTAGTATTGTAATAACATCCAATATTTCATTTTAGAAATGTACAAATAGTAAGGTCTGTTCCTTTGGTTTAGGCGGAACTAGATTTTCAATTCTAGTTACTTTTACCGATTGATTGAAGCTTTTGATCATTTTGTTCAGGAAAAGTCAACTTCAATATATAAAAAAATATCTAATGACAAATTAGAAAAATGAAAATTGCGGTTAGTTCCGCCTAATCGTTTGGAATAGACTGTAGGTACAAATTAGGATTATTATATTGGGTATAATAATACTAATCTGACATTAATTACTATTAAAAAGGAATATTTCTATTTCAAAATCTAATAAATACTTTTTGTATATTATGTGTTACTTTTTTCGTATAATATCTTTACATTATTAAATAAAATCTATATAATATAAATAAATAGCTTTTTTTAATATTAATAAAACATCGATGTTTTTGATACATCGATGTTTTTCCTTCGATGTTTTTTCAACAACGATAGTAAGCGCCGATGTTAACATAGATGTTAAACATCGATGTTTTGCCTTCGATGTACAACCCTAAGTTGTATAAGCATGCCAAATTTCAACTTTCTAGGTTTAGCCGTTTGGCTACAATTTTTACCGGACAGACAGACAGTCAGACGATAAAAAGACGGTATAAGGGTTTTTTTGGTCATACCTACAAAACCCTAAAAATGAAAAAGACAGAAAAGATCTTGTAGGTATGAGCACAAAAAACCCTTATAACGTCACTTATGTGTCTGTTCGTCTGTCGAAACATATTTGAAGGATTGTTTTTAGGGTTTTGTAGGTATTTCGAACCGAAATATTTCAAGAAATTATTTTTTAAAGTGTTTGCCCCTTCAAGGTATTGAGATACCACCCGCAACACAAATTGTAGAACTGGTTGCATAAGTAAGATATATTTATATTTCCCAAAGGTTGATCTAAAATCTGAAAAAAAATCTCAATAATGTACTTTGATAGGGTGAACTGGATTAGTTCAACAGAATTTTTTGAGCAGAATAGATAGAAAATTATTATTTTTTTAAAATTTATATGTGATATCAAAAGAAAGCTCTTAAGACGTAGATTACGAAAGGGAAAATAGTTTTTGATATATATATATATATTTTATTTTCACACGATTTTTACCAAAAAAAATACGTTAAAAACACTGTCACAAAGGTAAACTAAAAATATGAAAAAATTCTATGTAATATAGATTGATCTAAACCGGAAAAGTACGAGAGAAATTTTTGATCAGATTTTTTTGGGAAAATATTGCAGTTTTTGTGTTTTTGACAAAACTAATTATTTTTTTAATTCAATGCTAAATTGTGGATAACAATTTTATGGATTAATAATGTAATAAAAAAAATTAACAGCTGTGAATGAAGTTCATATATGTATGTTCATATGAATAAATGCAGTGCTTAGCTCTGACTGACTATAAATAAGCAGGAATTTGTGACCGCCTTTGTAACATGTACTGTTAGGTGTAGAGTGCAAATCTCAGGAGTTGATGCCAGAGCGCTATATATATGCGCCAAATAATGGCGTAAAACCAATCACAATACAGTTTAAAGCCGGTTCTACGTCCGTTGCTTAGCAACCAAGCAACTGTACGAATTCTAGTTTCTGCGCAGGTGACGTACTGACCTCAACTCCTCAGAAAAGCATTCTATAGTCCGTAACAAATTATTTTTGAAGATTGCAATAAAATAATAAAAGTTAGGGAACTCATAAAATTACATTAGAAGTGATATAACTAGGCGTGTCAACCCATAGCAGTAGGGATTAATTTTTCACATTACGCATCTTACTTAAGGGAGGGGTAGGGTCTGATAACCACATTTTAAGCATATTTTTGTGATCTTTTTTCAAATCTATGGTTAAATTTATTCATTTTCAAACTAAGTACATATATAAAGTATGTTTTGAAGAAGATACAAAAAAATTTTGAAGGCAAAATATGACGAAATGAGCCAGCTGTGGCAAATCTTCTCAGACTCCGGGAAAAAAATTAGATTTTGCGGTGACCAGCATAACTCGTCACTGGATCATCTGAAATCAAAAATCCAAAAAGATTTTGTTAGTTTATGAGTTTTCCGAGGTAACGACGTTGAGATATTTTTTTTTTCATGTTTTTTTTTTATTTAACAATCACAAATATACTCATTTTTAGGTTTTTTTAAGGGGAATTAATTTGTTTTGTCTTCTAAGCAACGTTAAAAACTGAAAAATCTTTTTAAAAATAAAAACTCAACGTCATTACCTCGGCAAACTCATAAATAACAACATCTTTTTAGATTTTTGATTTCAGATGATCCAGTGATGAGTTATGCTGGTCACAGCAAAATCTAATTTTTTTCCCGGAGTCTGAGAAGATTTGCCACAGCTGGCTCATTTCGCCATATTTTGCCTTCAAAATTTTTTTGTATCTTCTTCAAAACATACTTTATATATGTACTTAGTTTGAAAATGAATAAATTTAACCATAGATTTGAAAAAAAATCACAAAAATATGCTTAAAATGTGGTTATCAGACCCTACCCCACCCCCCTTAAAGGATTAACAAAAACCAGTATACTTATTTATAGTTAGTACTTAAACGTATGTACGCGCCACTGACCGTTGACTGTTTACAACATGGTTGTAAACATGAGCCCTAGTTCTTTTGTAGTTTAACAATGTGATTATAATTATACGGGATAATTGTTTTATGCCGATCTTCCAAAATAATGTGGTATGTTCTATATAAATATATGGACCTCGCGAACCAAATCTGGCCCATTTTGTCATACTTACAAAATCCTAAAAATAAAACTGAGTTAACGAGTCGGCACTGTAATGAGGACACCTCATAGAATAAAGGGATATATTCTTTTATTTTCCGCCCCTACAAAAAGCCACTGATTTATTAGGAGCAGTTTATCGGTTCGCAAATGCGATTGTATATTAAATTATAAACATGAGCTGGCTGGCGGAGACTGTGGAGTGAGTGGAGTGAGTGGAGAGAGGAGAATGGAGAGTGGAAAGAGGAGAGTCTAGCACATTACCGATGTATAATATGACAGTTTAATTCACATTATTTCAAGTGCACTTTCCACCACTGTCTCATATATACCTACAAGAAGATAACGACATGCAAAGCTTGAAGAATGAGAATTATAAAAATGCACACGAATCAACTTGGTTAATGTGCTTCAAGATAATTTTAACTATCTCTAACACTACAATTTTTCCCTCAAGACAATTTACTCCAACTACTTTACTGCGATTTATATTCTTTTATCTTGAAGCAAATTATTTATTGAGCACATCATCATAACTTAATACACTTGCAGCATGATAAGAATAATGAACTTTAGCATTTTCACCTCAAAGAAAAGCAATCAGAAAATATTATGAAGCAAAAAAATCAATCCGAAAGTATGGTATACATTTCTTAAAAAATCAGAGTAGAAATAACTTGGCCTAATATTTTCTAACAGAGATATTATTTATCATGACCATGGAAACGTTACATATAAGTATGAAAAAATCAGCTGTGGACACCACAGGACCGATCGCCATCACAAAGTACTTGTATAAAATACATTCTAGCAGCAGAGTAGAAATAACTTGGCCTAATATTTTCTAACAGAGATATTATTTATCATAACCATGGAAACATTACATATAAGTATGAAAAAATCAGCTCTAGCCACCACAGAACCGCTCGCCATCACAAAGTACTTGTATAAAATGCATTCTAGCAGCAGAGTAGAAATAACTTGGAAAGGTTGCATATAAGTATGAAAAAATAAATTTTTCAAAATGTTTTCGTTTAATCAAAAAATGTCTCAAATAAAAGTTGTTAGTTATTGCTTTTATAGCAATTCTTGTTAAATAATTTTTTTCGAAATATAATTTCTGTTGTGAAATATTCGCAAAAATCTTAAAATCGACACGAGTAAACTCCCATTTCTAGTCAACGGATTTTTACCAAAAGTTGATCAACTCGTGCCATAGATGTCAAAAGCTTAAATATGCAGTTTCATAAAAATCCTTTTAGCCGAATTTGCTCTGCACGTGTACACGGACCGGCAGACAGATAGACAGACAGACATCATGCTAAAAATAGTCAAAACGTTATGTAGGGACCTCAATTCGTGGAGATCCATCGAAATCTCGAAATGTCAAAATCGGTATGATCACAATACCTCCCTTATATATGTTGGCGGTCGGTTAAAAATGTGGGATTAACAAAAGTAATACACACACTGGCAAATTTAAAGGAACAGAATGAAAATTATGTTTTTTTTTTTAATTTTATTATTTTGTTGCCTATATCTAGATAGTTTTGAATGCTCTACTAAACAGTAGGGAAAGATTGTATCGACGCCAAGGAGAATAACATACATCATTTAATTTAGCTACTAGTGTATCTTTTGGTGGAGGTTCAATTATGGTGTGGGGTGGAATATGTTTGGGAGCTCGCACAGAGTTAGTGGTGATTATTGGCGGAGCGTTAACTGCAGATAGGTACATCAGAGATATTCTTCAAGACCATGTTGTACCTTTTGCCCCATATATCGGAGAAAATTTCACCCTAATGCAGTTATAATCTTTCCCTACTGTTTAGTAGAGCGTTCAAAACTATCTAGATCAGCGGTCGGGGAACCGGATTAAATTACCCCAAATGGGGTAAAAATGAAATTTTTGGAGGTAATAAGGAAATTCTTCCAATTTGCTATTTTATGAACCTGTTAGTAGCGGATTTAGGAAAAGGGCGCTGATGGGCTTGACTAAGGGGCACCATTGCGAAGGTGGGGACTTTTTTTTTGCTTATCATTGGATTTTGAGAGGTGAGGACCTTTTTTTTTGCTTGTCACTTAATTTTTTTTTTACAAGCCAATGGGTTAACGTCGGTGTAAAGAAATATATCTTTGGGTAATAGGTAAAAATGTTCCCCGACGCCTGATCTAGATATAGGCTACAAAATAATAAAATTTAAAAAAAACTTTCATTTTGTTTCTTTTAAGAGTATAACAGAGGAGTAAGAGAAATTCGATTAACAATCATCTATAGGCGCCATAAAGTCGTCCTGATTAATTTTGAATAATAATTTTGTGTAAATAAAAAAATGAGGCGTATTCAAAAGAAATTTGCTTAACAAAAACTTTTAATTTATTCTGAATATTTAGGGTTCAAAATAAACTTTGGTAAATTAAAAATAAACAGAAATTTTCAATGTATTTTAATAATTTAGATAGGAATAACGCAGTATGGAGATTTTAATAATTTATATTGATGCACGTTAACTATACTATTTTATGAATAGATTTATTAATTATTTACAGGTTATTATAATGCTGTTAAAATATCAATATATTGGACAGATATTTTCTATTTCCATTTAGGAACCATAACTTGCCTCTTACCCGGAATATTCTTATAAATAATTCATTAAATTACAATATTAGAGAGACTCTTTGTCCAGAATAACTTATTATTTCATAAATATCCCAAAATGGACAGGTGTTCAATTTAAAAAAATACTTTCTCCCTACGAAAATATGGTATATATTACTTACAAAAATTGATGTGAAGTGTGAATTTTCACACATTTCAGAGTTTCTCAGGTATTTAGTAAGTGAATGATGATTATTTGGGATGCCAAAACTAATTTTATGTTAAAATATTTTTTAGTTAATTTTAATTCGAATGCCTAATACCATTATTTAGGTTTATAAATATGTGCAGTATTTTTTTTATATAGCAAGGTTCATTAAGATTTTGAAAATTGCTCCTATGGCTTACATTGGTTGTTTTAAGTCATAAGTTCCGCCCCTTTGATTTCGTATACATTCAAACATAGAATTAAATTATAATTTTAACACTTCCCACTGGTTATTAAATTTACGCTTTTAAAAATTAAATGCAACATTTGCCAAAATATAACTAGAATTTTAACAAAATAAAAAATAGAAAAAATAAAATTAACAGGATTCGAACTCTAGTTTGCAAATTACAAGGCGCATGACAAAACCAACTACGCTATTAGAGCTACTAATATAGCGTGTTACATAGCGAATTAAACTTAGGAAGCGAGATGTCAAAATATTTTCTAAACTAACGTTTTTATAAAAAAATAAGCGAAAACTTTTCTTATTTTATATTAAAAACATTCACATTTAGACAGGTCTCAAAGTTGTGTGAAAAATGTCAAAGCCGTCAAATAAAATTGATATCGAATCAAAATGGTAGTAAATAAGTGCATATGAAATATTGAAGAGACCGAGTCTTATATTATCTTGGGACGAAAGTTTTTTGTTGGCAGAGCAACCCTCTGATAAAAAACGAGATACATATTTTTTCTACGACTTAATCAATACATACTATAAGTTGGTTAGTAATATTACAAGCTAAAACCAAACTCGACAGACAAAGCAACAGAAAACATTGATGTGAAGTGTGAATTTTCACACATTTCAGGGTTTCGCAGGTATTTAGTAAGTGAATGATTATTTGGGATGCCAAAACAAATTTTATGTTAAAATATTTTATTTTTTTTTGTTAATTTTAATTCGAATGCCTAATACTTATTTAGGTTTCTAAATATGTGTAGTATTTTTTTTATATAGCAAGGTTCATTAAGATTTTGAAAATTGCGCCTATGGCTTCCATTGGTTGTTTTAAGTCATAACACCGTCCCTCTGATTTCGTGTATTCAATTTCAACAATTTCCTTTGGTTATTAAATTTACGCTTTTAAAAATTAAATGAACATTTGCCCAAATATAACTAGTATTTTGAAAAAATAATTTAAGCAAAATAAAAATGCAAAAAAAAAAACAGAAAAAATAAAATTGTCTCGAGACCGGAACCCTAGTTTGCAAATTAGAACGCGAGATCGCTAACCATTACACCATGAAAGCAATACCGAAAAGAAGACTCCAACTTTAACAAACATTTACTCGACATTGGCCACACCCCTCCCCAATTAATAGATATGAAAATGCTACATCTCTGTAATAAGGGCAAAAAACTATTATTACTGGAAGCCTTAGAAATTAATAAGTTTAAAAGTTGTAATCCAGAAAATATCTTAAATGAACAATTAGACTTAAATATTTAGACTCCTCTTTATTGAACCTAAAATTGTAAAATACACCGCCACTATCATCCTTATCCTAGTAGAGTACCTATATATACGTAGATATAAGTTTGGAAATACACTTGAAAATGTCCTAATAAGACGAAACTAGTCGTGTTGTTAAGTTATAATTATTATAATAAAGTGAAATAAAAAAATACTTATATTTTTTTCATGGTTTTTTTTTTTATTTAACAATCACAAATATACACATTTTAAGGTTTTTTTTAGGGGGAATTATTTTTTTTTTGTCTTCGCTAACGCTAAAAACTGAAAAATCATTTTAAAAATAAAAACTCAACGTCATTACCTCGGCAAACTCATAAACTAACAAAATCTTTTTGGATTTTTGATTTCAGATGATCCAGTGACGAGTTATGCTGGTCACCGCAAAATCTAATTTTTTTCCCGGAGTCTGAGAAGATTTGCCACAGCTAGCTCATTTCGCCATATTTTGCCTTCAAATTTTTTTTGTATCTTCTTCAAACTTACTTTATATATGTACTTAGTTTGAAAATTAATAAATTTAACCATAGATTTGAAAAAAAAAATCACAAAAATATGCTTAATATGTGGTTATCAGACCCCCCCCTTAATATGAATTTTCATAAAGTAGCGACCTACACCATCAACTATATTAATATACTATGTTCCGCATTTTGTTGCACACACGTTTCATTGTATTGGATACAACAATGCCCGATGGCGGCGCTACGAGCGCTGTGAACAGCTGATTGAAACGAGTAATGTGAAAGTTGTCCATATTTGTTTACATGTTAAATCATCGATTTGCAATGGATAATAAACAGTTATCCTTATTAAATTATTTAATTTTTTTAAGTGCAACACCTTCTTCTAGGTGTGTAGTTGAAGGAGAAGAGTTGTTAAACGCCGGAAATCTTATGTTGTGCGGAATTTTGGACAAAAATGATGAGCATGTCGACATATGTGGGTTATGTTTACAAACAAGCAGTTTGAGAACACCACCTCACGAAGTCACTGGGAAATTAAAATTTAGTAATGATGTTGAAGTTTTAAATATGTCCTGCACATGTAAAGCAGGAACTACATGCAAACACATTTCAGCTATCCTATTATTCTGTGCCAGGTGGTTAACAAACCAAAATGAAAGAAGCCAAGATCAGGGCATTGATTGATTATAATATTTGATTTTTCTTTTTTTTTTGTGTGGTTTCTGTTGGTTTTTCTTTTTGTTCCAGAAACAATATATTTAATATGGAAATATTAACCAGCACATATTTAAAATGCCTGTGGTCTACTTTTAAGAAACCTGTCTTACAACAGTATGAACCGAAACCTCTGTTAGAAACTCCTTGCCTAAATAAATTGATTAAAAACAAAAGCAGGCACTGAAAGTTCAGTGAAAATGTATTAGAAAAGCTGCGTACAGAATTTGAGACCGCTTGCCCTAATTCTGCATTAAAATTACCCGGGTAGATATTTAATTATGTTCGAGAAGGATTTTTATAATTTAGTGTTTGTTTTTTATTTAATTTGTTTAATAAATACTAGTTTGTTATTATCACTTCCACAGCACCAAATTTATTAACAGTTCACAAATTGTTTCTCATTTGGAAAATAGTGGAAGTAAATATTTTTGTTACTTCCTTTTCTAGAGTGACAGCCAAACACACACCAATTTGTGTTATAATAACTCATTATAACATAAAGTAATATAAAAAAGAATAATAATTGCTATCAAAAGTTAATATAACAAACAAACTGCAACACTAACTTTTAAAAGCAATACAAACTACACGAGAAAACACATGTAAACCAGATGTAAATAATAAACTATTACTCGTTTCGCTAAGTTCAGTTATAGTCCGCTTGGCGTCACTTCATACCGCTGTTGAGCCCAATCATATTCTTTATTATATCTTTTCAAACAAATTCTTTTTGTGGAATATGTATGTTTTAAAAATGAATACTTATTTATTTAATGTGACCGTACAACCTGGTCGTTTTTAGCCAATTTTGGATTAATTTATTTATTTATTTCCTATCCCTATGTTCATCATATATGTAGATACATAGTTAAAAATTAATACAGCCTAAAAGTTTAAAATATATAATTCAAACACTCTCTAAAATAATTTTCTCTTTTAATATATTTGCTCTGAGAATGATCTTTTGCACTTGAATTTTTTGCTCTGTAATAAGTGTAATATATATATTTAGATATATAATTATTAGAATATTCAGTTTTAGATCACAATGTAATCAATTAATATTTGGAATTATAAGTGGTGGGGATAGCCACACAAGGTTGGAAGTACAGCGATGAACGGGGGATGAACTCATACTTGTAACTTGTTAACTATTTTACTTGATTAAATAAATTAAACATAGATTTGAACCAAGCTCTCAAGTGTATTATTTAACAACCTTAAATTAAAGTTAAATTAAATATAAAACAATAAGAAAAATAAAACAACATAGTTGCTTGACGAGATTTATTTTAGAAATTTTATTATAAATGTAATGTTTAAATAAATGTATTGTGAATTTGAGAGACTGGTCCACATCTTGTTTTAAATATAATCCATTTAAAATTGTGTATTTTTTGTTGTTAAATCTGTGTGGCATGTCGCTATGGCATGCTTTCAGCGAATCTAAATATGTAAAGAAGCGAAAGTAAATGTTAAGCTTTAATGTGTATTCGCAAAATCCTGGCCTACTTTTAAACACCTAATTACCATAATAATATAATGTTCCCGGGCTTAAAAGATACACGGCTTCCGCATTAGAACCGAAATTAAGAACCCCAGAGCATGCTAGCTGCGATCGCATCAGCTTTCTGCTCATACCAAATGTTGTCACTTCGCACTCAATTATATTTACTAAATATATTTAATTTATGTAAAATGTCAAAAAAAAATTTTTTTTTCACTCGTTTTTTGCAGCATTTTGAACGGCCGTAGATGAAATATTGTATACAAAGCGTAAGGAAAATGGTTGCTTTATTACCGACACTACATTTAAGGGGGGCACAACGGTATAGTTGTCACATGTGTCTTACACAAAGCCTATATCGACCCTCTTGACTTGTAGACCGGGAGCTCATGACATTTTTGGTCTCCGATTTCATACAGCATGCCTTTTGGAGGAGAGAATATTTACCCTGTGACAACAAAAAAGGGATGGTACTAAACTCCTGCACGCTTTCCGGTCATAGGGAAAATTGCATTTCCACTTGCACAAAATTTTTGTGTTTTTCTCTGACTTAATATTGCTTGCCCTTTTGTCAAAAGAAAGTTATAACAAATTTAAAGTCTTTTACTTACCCAAAATTAATGTTACCCATTGGCATGACACAAGTCCTTACAAATTTTCAAAAATTCATTCATTGAGTATACACAATGCTCTATAAGAAATACCTTAATCTTCCTCTTAAATATAGCAAACTGCGTTTCATTTCTGACATGAATTGGTAGTGAATTAAATAATTTAATACCAACAGTTTTGGGTGATTTTTTTGTCAGTTCCAGCATGGAGTTCTGAAACAATCTTTTCCTCTGGTGTTATATGAATGCTGGTTCAAATGGCGAGCAAAGTATATTATTTTTAAATACATAGACCAGCAACTCTAAGATGTAAATACCAGGAACTGTTAATAATTTGTATTTTACAAAAAGTGGTCTGCATGATTCAGTGCGTCTTTTGTTTGCTATACAACATATTATTCTTTTCTGGGAAATAAATATGTCATCTGTCATAGTTGATGATCCCCAGAACCATATTCCATACTTAAGCCTACAAATTGTGCGTAATAAAATTTAATAATTGTCTCATGACCTACAATATTTTTTAAATTTTTCATTTGAAAGTGAGCTGAATTTAATGATTTTAGTAGTTTTTGACAGTGGGCTTTCCAACTTAAATGTTCATCTATGTACAGGCCTCAAAATTTTGTTTCATTTTCTGATTTTAGATATTCATTATTTATTTTCATATTTAAATTGATTTGATTATTACTTTGCAAGGTTCTAAAGGTCATATAGTTTTGGAGGCATTTAAGTAAAATTTATTAAACAGGAACCAGTTGTTGAGTTCATGTATAAGAGGGGTTATTTTTTCATTTATTTCTCCGATATTTTTGCCTGAGAGAATAACGGATGTATCGTCGGCGAACATAAGATGATAATTTACGTAAATATTAATATCATTAATGAAAAGTAGGAATAGAATGGGGCCTAAGACAGATCCCTGGGGAACACCGAGATTAATGGGAAAAAGACCTGACTTTTCATCTTTTATATTACCTTTTCCGTCTTTAAATGTCAGCTGCACAAACTGGAATCTATTTGTAAGATATGAAGTAAACCAGTCTGCAGCGACACCACGAATTTCAAAATAAAAGGAATCAAACTGCGAGGCAGCACTGAATCCCATTTTGTGACGTAGTTACTAATATGGTCCATTATTTGTCACAATTTTCTGTGTATACTTTTTGTAAAATTTAGTAAATAATCCAGTGGAATCCACTTATTTTTTTCAACATAGTACATCATCAAAACTTTTATATGTTGTAAAAAACTTGTGCAAATGGCGTTACTTTGTGAGCAAATATTAAAAGGCATCCCAGTTTTTCTTAATAGTTGCTAGAGGCATTATATTTTCGTGGCTCGAGTCGACTGAGTTATGGTCGCGTTCATAAATAAAACTGTTTATGTTTCGTAGGAAACATGTCAGGCCCGCCTTCCTCCATAATTTAAAGTGCTTCTTATCTCATTCATCACATTAACAGGACCCCCCCCCGGTCCTTGTCCTCTTAGACATTCAGACAGTCAGACTCTCAATAACAGCTAGGACTGCGAGATAGAATTCCTCACACCAATTAAATACATTATTCTAAAACCACTTAAATAAAAGACACAATCGAGAAATTGATGTGAAGTGTGAATTTTCACACATTTCAAGGTTTTGTAGGGATTTAATAAGTGTAAGAAATCAACAAAATCCCTGGACAATTTTTCTTCTATAACAATGTCAAAATAAACAGTTTTTTTGAGATTTCATTATTTGAGTACTAAGCGTTTCCATTCAATTTTTTAAAACTAAATTTAAATAATTTGTGAAGATTTCGTCACAATTTATATAAACCAGTGGCGAAGGGAGACCTCCGCTAGACTTGCCCTCTCATAAAAAAAATAATAAAAAAAAATATATATTTTTATTTTTTAATTTGAAAAAATATTTAGGTAAATCTTCAAAAATACATCAAATTATGTCCTATACAATTTTTTGTCCAAGGCTTGGTTTACTAGTTACGAATTTTTTTAAATTTTAAGGTTAATAACTTCCGTTTCCGGTTTCGGATTTTAATAAAATCAATAGGGTTCTTCCCAATTAATAGGAGAATTTTTTAGTACCAGAACGAACTCTCTAAGTTAAACCATTTTTGAGTTATCGTGTATACACACAGACACACAGACACACAGACACACAGACACACAGACACACAGACACACACACACATACACACAGACACACAGACACACAGACATACACACATACGGACGGCACTTCGAAAATAGGTTTTTTGGATTCCCTGGACCATGAAACGTGGTCATCCGTCAAAATCTCGACATCGAAAATTTTCGCGATTACAATACTTGCCCCTTATATATTAATGTCGGGCAAGCAAAAATCCCAACGATTTTTTCTGCATTTGCTTCGTATCTAAGCCTTCATTAAATTAATAAGAAATATAAAATAATATGCGAAGATCCGTCAAAATAAAAAATCCCAGCGATTTTTTCTCTATTTGCTTCTTATCTAAGTTTTCATTAAATGAATAAGAAATATAATGATAAATGGCTTTTTTTTTCAATTTCAGATACGTATTTGTCACTATTTACAATCTTCCATTTAATTTTTTTAAACTATATTTAAATTTGCAAAAAAAAATTCACAGTAAAATTTAAATTAATAAATCGTATAGATTTTTTCTACATTTACTTTGTATCTAAGTCTTCATTAAATTAATAAGAAAAATAAAATAATTTGCGAAAGTTTTATCACAATAAAATTTAAATTAAAAATTCAAAGTCTTCAAAAAATTAATAATAAAAATATTGATAAAACGCTTCATTTTTTTCAATTTCAGAAACGCGTTTCTGTCGATTTATAATGTGTTATTTGTTTTATAAGTATTTCACTACTGATGATTTATCCCTCATTGATACCCTGACAACAAAAATCTTCAGTTTCATTTGAAACTCCACTCAAAATTATTAAAAATATATATATATATATATATATATATTTTTATTTCAAGTACATATTTGTTTATATTTTTCCCACGAGCACCAATTTGCAATAAATAAAATATATTCATCAAGAAAATTCAATGTAAATATTGACAGCAATAAATGCGCGCACAGCCAGTACAGGAATGAAAATTCCCACACCACTGCACATGCGCAGTGGTGCGAGTTTATTTATTCTCACACCCTACGCATGCGCGTTAGTGCGTATTTAATTATTCCCGCATCGCCAGCGCGCGCATGTACATAGCATGCGGAATTAATATCCTCTCAACTAACAATATCGAGACGTGACAATTAGACAGTAGATTTAGGAAGAAATATTAGTATCATTATTAATAACGTTTCTACTGAAAGCAATTTTATTTGTGTATTTAGAAATAAACGCGGTAAAATGTGTATTTGATAATGAGTTTTTGTGTGACACGAATATCAGTGTATGCAGTGGTTTGCAAACAAGCATTAGCGCACGGCTGTCATGATAAATGACCTGATCTAAATTATTGTTATTTAAAAAATAAACTCTAGCATTAAAATCAATACGTCAGATTTTATCCGATCCGCTGAAATAAAAGCATGTTTTAAATGAATTATAATCGTTTGATTATTACGTTTTTTGATTGTCAATTTTTGTTATGATTGATCAGATTACGCAAATATGCTGATTCATATTAAATAATGTTTATAAAATATGTTTATGAATCTCTTTTTTTAGGGTTTCGTAGGTATGACTAAAAAACATTTATACCGTCACACATTTGTCTGTTCGGTAGAAATTGTGGCAAAACTGCTGAACCTACACTCTAACAAAAAGTAGTGTTAAAGGGACTTCATGGTGTACTAAAAAATTGATGTGAAGTGTGAATATTCACATATTTCAGGGTTTCGCAGGTATATAATAAGTGAAGGCGGTATGCTGAGTGTGTAGGAAAAATTTTGACTTTGTAGTAATCACGGAAAAATGAACGATATTTTTAAAATATTTTATCGTCTGTTAATCATATAATAAGACTGGTTATTAAATTTACGCTCTTAAAAATTAAATACAACATTTGTCAAAATATAACTAGAATTTTGACAAAATAATTTCAACATAATAAAAATGCAAAAAAAAAAACAGAAAAAATAAAATTCGCTCCGTACTCGAAACCCTTCGTTTTCCAGCTTAAGACACCAGTGCTCTAACCCATTAAGCTATCGCACGCCTTGCATGTGAGTGTCTTACATTGGTATAACTTTTGGACTTTGTAAACCAAAAACCACAACAAATGCGTTATTTTCCGAAAACATAATCTGATCAAAAATTCCTGTTGTACTATTTCGGTTCACACCAATATACATTATTTAGAATTTTTTTAGATTTTTAGTTTAAACCATCTGGGCTACAGGGCGTGGGACAAAATTTTTTTTGCACAATTTTGGCAAAAATCGCATCAAAATAATTTATTTTGCAAAAATAAAAATTTGATCGTTAATCCACGTACTAAGCGCTTTCATTTGATACCCTAATCAGAATTTAAAAAAAATATTTTTGTTTTCGATGAGCACATATTTGTTTATATTTTTAGGGGGGTACGTTTTTTAGATGTTTTAGTATTTTTCCTATGTGCGGGTCAAAGAATTGTATAAGCATGCCAAATTTCAACTCTCTAGATTTAGCCGTTTGGCTACAATTTTTTCCGAACAGACAGACAGACAGACAGACAGACAGACAGACAGACAGACAGACAGACAGACGACAACATGACGGTATAAGGGTTTCTTGGTCATACCTACAAAACCCTAAAAATGAACTTTTAGTGCACCATGAAGTCTCTCGCTTTTCGTGTTAATTACACAATGCTGCGAAGATTGACCGCTTTTAATAATATATCGTCGGCTGAAAATAATAAGGTTGTATGTGACATTTTTTTCAAATGCACTTTTTAATACTATAGAGTTGTATGTCACGTAACCTACTTGTTCCAATAATTTCCATAAGATAGCATTACCGGTGTCGGAGAAAAAAGCACAAAACCATAGTTGTATGTCTTAAAAAATAAAAAACAAAACATAGTTGTATGTTAAAACATACACCCTTGTATTTTAATTGTTTTTTTTTAATTCATAATTTATGGTTGTATGTTTGACATACAACATCTTTTATGTTAAATATAAAAAATCTTTTTCGGGCACCTGGGTTACAAAAAATATTAAAAAGAATAAAACAAGGTCTTGAAGATTTGTTAAATATATTTAGAGACATTAATGTTTCTACAAATAAAAATCCGTTACCAGAATACAAGGTAACCGCTTTAAAATCTATGCTGGATTGGATGCCTACTATGGATAAATCTTATTATGAAACAATATTGCCAAGAAAATCTCAAGAAAATAATAAAAATACAATTTATTTCGTTTTTTTATTTCGAATGTTTCAGTTTCAGTTCAAATTATCTTAATTTATCTTAATTTTTTGTAAGATTAATGTTTAATTTGTTATTATTTTGCAAGCATATTGTTTAATTTGTGTTATTTAATCAAATAAAAATTTAATACGTGACTAACATTTCTTTTACCTTTTCTGGGACCTTTTTAACAATTTTCAGAAACCTAAAAACTGAAGCTACCTATAAACTGAATTTCCTCCCGATATTACTTTGAACTGCAAAGCTGTATGTAACGTTAAGGTACTAAGTTTCGTGTTTTTCTTAATCACAAAGTTGTATGTTCATTTTTTAAATTGTTAAAATGGTATTATTCAATTTTATTTTTTTTCAAAATAATGCATTAATGACATTGACATATCAATATATAGTTATTAAAAAAATTTCTTCCTTGTATTGTAACATTATACTGATTTTTTTCCATGTAAAAATTTTTTAAGCTTGTTTTCTCTAATGTAATACACTTTGACATACAACCTTATTATTTTCAGCCGACGATATGGTAATTTTAATAGAAGTGTTAATGCTAGAAAATAACATAATTTTTTTATCAATTTTTTTTACCACACTTTAAAAGTTGAGGTCTTATTATCTATGACTCGTATTTAGTAGGGCCGAATATAAATATTGCAGATATCTTAAGCTTCATATAAACAAACAATGATTATATTATGTAAACACACATCAAAAGTGTTGATTGATAAAAATCACATACATGCGGTAACGTCAAAAAATCATGCATTCATGACAGTTTTGCAAAACACAAGAGAAAGGCTACAAAGCGTGTTTTTCTCCCTGAGTAGTGTTAATAGTAAGTAAATAATTAATAATTTCCTTTATCATAAAAAATTCTCCACATTATCTTGTTTTATACTAGTTATTTATCTAAAAATATTATCCATGATACTTTCTTTTCAGAATTACAAAAATGGAGATGTAATGGAGAAAAACTAAAACTTGATCCGAAATCTGGATTTATCATTTTACCTAAACCACCCCTTAAAATCAAAATCTAAGGAAATTTTATTTAATTCTCAGCCCTGTGTTATTTAAACTTCTTTTTTGGTTAAATTTAGTGTAAGTTTACACTTACATACTGGTTAAATTATAGTGTTAGAAAATAAATAGTGTTACAGTAGTGTTAATTTTAACACACAAAAAGTAATATTTCATAAAAATAACACTATTTGAATAAATGAAGATTTACACGGGGATTTGGTTAAAAATAGTGAACTTTATACTTTTATTAAACCTAGTGACAATCAACAGTTCATAAGTCATAGTCTATAGTCGACTAATTTAAGAGCTCTAAATGCAACACTTATTAAGTACCTACAAAATTCTAAAATATGGAAAATTCACAGTTCACAGATTTTTTTTAAAATTGCTGTTAACGATTTTAATTATTAAGACAGCGTTATATCAGGTTGTTTAAAATGCATGAAAATTCCTAGTATTACATATTTTAATGGGTCATAAAGTTTTATTATTGTAAGAAAATTATAAAGGCTGACACAAAGAGTCAATAAATAAGAAATTTTATGTTTTAATGAAAATATGTACTGTCCATTTTCTCAATATTCTCTTTATTTTAGAAAAAAGGTGACTTGGAAAACTCTAACTGCTACATTTTATAGGATCGGAAAATACGATCGTTAAATTTTACGAGTTTAAAATAAAAATAAGTTTTTCTTTTAGTTAATTTATTGTTTTTCGTTCACTTCAAAACTTTTATAAAAGTAACATAACTTTTTATTATGGTATTTAGAATTAGACTCGGTGTATTTGTTCTTCCTCCCGCTTTGAAATATCATTGATTTTGCACTTTTATGACAAGGATTCATCCTTTAAAAGCAGACAGGATGAAGGATCTAAGAAGGAAAACTGACCATATTTCGGATCACTCAATGAAAAACAGTTCAGAATGGTGAGACCATCGTAACCGTGGATCGACACACTGGGTTCTGGAGAACCCCATGTATATCATATTTTCGGACAAGAAAAAAATCTAAATCCATATTTTCGGACTTTTTATTTCGAAAATTAATTAATTGTTTAGAACTTATTTTTGTTTTGAAAAAATGTGTTTCTCAAATAAAGTGTACAATCTATTAGCTCTTAACAATATTGTTTTGGTGTATTTTTTATCTGTCGTTCAGGAAGGAAGTATAGGAAGATACAGATAAATAATGCATGCGTATCTCTAGCGACAGTCTTGCTAAAGCCTCTATTTCCATTTATATTAAATTATGCAAACATAAGATATTTAAAAAGTTACCATTACCATTCGATGCTAATCATATTGTCAAAGTAATTACAATTCTATGTTTTTTTCGGAAATCAATAAACTAATAAAATATTTATTTATTAATGATACACACGAAACATGAGCATTAATAAAAAATTAACAATTATTATTAATTTATAGTAATCTTAAAAGTAATTTGTAGATTTAATATTTAAAAAATATCATTTAAAAAAAAAATAATAATAATAATAAAACATATTCTAATGCTACTAAAATATAACACTTTTCAGTCGTACTTACTTTAAAGTGAAATATTTTTTATTATTTTTATTTAAATAAATAATAATAGGTTCCCAAAAGCCTAGATAAGCGCATAAAGACAAAAAAGTTCTCTGTTTCTAGACCGCCGGCCATAGTTACGAAAGTCACGTGGTCAGTGTGTCTTTTCAACTGATCCTATTATTTTTATTTAAAAGTACATCAAATTTTTTGTTGTTGAAAGTTTTATTATTATTTAAAAAATATATATTTTATGGTATCAAAAGAAAGCATATAAGACGTAGATTAAGAAAAAAAGTAGTTTTCAATTTTTTTTCAATAATTTTTTTTTTTCCAAAAATGTACAAAGAAATCACTGTTCCGCTCGCTTTAAAACAAAAGGGTTAAACTAGAAATCTAAAAATATTCTAAAAGTAAAGTACAAAATCTAAAAGTAAATAAAGTACAAGTAAAGTACATTAATCAACACCGGAACCGTAGAGTTTTGGTTTTTGCAGTAAAAATAATGCAGTTTTTACTCTTTTGACAAAATTATTTTCTTAATTCATGGGTAAATTATGGCTAATAATAGTATCATTATTAGCCATAATTTACCTAGGTAGTGTAGGTTTTTTTTTTATATTAAAAATATAATAAAAATCAGCTGTGGCCACCACAGGACCGACCTCCATCATAAAGTACTTGTATAAAATATATTCTAGCAGCAGAGTAGAAATAACTTGGCCTAATATTTTCTAACAGATTTTATTTATCATGACCATGGAAACGTTACATGTAAGAATGAAACAATTGATACTTATACATAAATTTTTAATAAATTTTCGTTTTATCAAAAAATGTCTGAAATAAAAGTTAGTTATTGCATTTATAGCAACTTTAGTTAAATAAATATTTTCGAAATATTTTTCTGTTGCTAAATATTCGCAAAAATCTTAAAATCGACACGAGTAAACTCCCATTTCTAGACAACCGATTTTTACCAAAAGTTTCACAACAGAAAAATATTTCGAAAAAATTTATTGAACAAAAGTTGCTATAAAAGAAATAATTAATAACTTTTATTTGAGACGTTTTTTGATAAAACGAAAAATTTCGAATAATTTCTGTAAAATTTTTCGAAATTTTTGTCTCAATTTTTTCATACTTATATGTAACGTTTCCATGGTCATGATAAATAAAATCTCTGTTAGAAAATATTAGGCCAAGTTATTTCTCGAAGGTCTCGGGTTCGCATCTCGTTCAGGCATGGAGATTTTTTTCAAATATAAATTGTCCTGGCTAATTGCCACTACAGCAAAGGCCATTAAATTTAAAAAAAAAAGTTATTTTTCTGCTGCTAGAATGTATTTTATATAAGTACTTTATAATGGCGGTCGGTCCTGTGGTGGCCACAGCTGATTTTTAAAACCAACTACGATAGAATAAAAGCATTTGTGACTTTTTACGAACCCGCCATCAA
The DNA here is from genome assembly GCA_963971575.1 of Liopterus haemorrhoidalis. Classification (NCBI taxonomy): domain Eukaryota; kingdom Metazoa; phylum Arthropoda; class Insecta; order Coleoptera; family Dytiscidae; genus Liopterus; species Liopterus haemorrhoidalis. Next base: position 70,292,759 of record OZ020613.1, read on the forward strand.
CAAGAAAAATCGTGAAATTGCTCCTTACGTGAAAATTATTTATGAAATAAATTTGTCAGGATATGGTGCTTATTCAGTATTGAACTGTTTAAATAATTCTAATTTTTTAAAAAAATTCTGTAACTTGTATTCAACCAAAATATTTGTAATTTTATAAATTTTAAAATAGTGGAGGTAAATAGTGGTTTAGGAAAGGTAAAAATTGCAAGCGAGTTCCATCGTAACATAGATATTCAAGTGGAAGGTTAAGGTGGTCTGGGCGTGTGTGTGTGTGTGGAAGCGCGATGCCCTCGCCGTGGGGTCGTGGGTCCCGTGCCCTACATAAAAATACTGAGACGCGCCACTTTATACCAGCACCTTTCATCAAATATTCCCAAAGATCGCAAAGCGTCCGGCCTGCATGCAAATATATCCCGAATAACTCGTCATCTCTTATGTTTAAGGTTATGGCATAGCATAGAACCTTTTTTTCCTAACTTTAGTTTTCTTATTTGCTTGAGTGATTCCACTACACAAAATGTAAGGGTTTTAACAATTTTCTATACAACGCTTTACTAAGAAAGTTTAAAGGAAAAAAAATGTATTAGAAAAAAAGTGTAACACTTCATTCAATAAGTCTCCGGTCTTACAAATAGACCGGGAGCTCATGACATTTTTGGTCTCCGATTTCATACAGCATGCCTTTTGGAGGAGAGAATATTTACCCTGTGACAACAAAAAAGGGATGGTACTAAACCCCTGCACGCTTTCCGGTCATAGGGAAAATTGCATTTCTATTTAAACACAAAATTTTTGTGCTTTTCTCTGGTTTAATATTGCTTGCCCTTTTGTCAAAAGAAAGTTAAACAAATTTAAAGTCTTTTAAATATATGCATGCGATTCGGAGGGTCCCAAAGGGCTCAAACGGTCATGTGATCTTGTAATAAAAAAATATGATTTTCCGCGTTTTCATACAGCATGCCTATAATTAAAAGACTTTAAATTTGTTATAACTTTCTTTTGACAAAAGGGCAAGCAATATTAAATCAGAGAAAAACACAAAAATTTTGTGCAAGTGGAAATGCAATTTTCCCTATGACCGGAAAGCGTGCAGGGGTTTAGTACCATCCCTTTTTTGTTGTCACAGGGTAAATATTCTCTCCTCCAAAAGGCATGCTGTATGAAATTGGAGACCAAAAATGTCATGAGCTCCCGGTCAATTATATACTGTTGACAGACCCATATGATTTCTGGATAGTACCAACCTTGTGAAAATTTCATGACATTCTGACAATTATTTTAGAGGTTACAGTGGTTTTAGTGACAGTTTTGTAATTTTCAAAAGAATGAATAAAAAAGAATTTCCTGTGTTAATTAAACATTGTTTTTTGTTGTAAAAAAATACTGTTGAAGCCAAACAGTGGCTTGATAAGCGTTATAGAGACTCTGCACCAGGCAAATCAACTATTATTGATTGGTATGCTGAATTTAAATTAATTAATTTTAATTTTTTTAATTTTAGGAGCGTTCGAATGAATGTATCACTCTTGAAGGAGAGTATGTAGATGAATAAAATCGAATTTCTAAAAAAAAATTAGTATATTCTGTAACAAGGTTGGAATGATAAAATTCGATGCTAGTGGAACATTCCGAGCGCGAGCCGCAGGCGAGCATGAGGAACCACGAGCAACGAATTTTCTCATTCCAACCGAGTCACAGACCCTACTTTCTCCACGACCACCAGAAAGAAAAAAAAATAACAAATAATTATTTTAACAAGCATTTTATCTTAACAAATAATTTATATTATATAACAAATTAATCAAATAATTAAACTAATTTATTTTATTTATTATTTGTTTAATTTTAATTTAATTTGTCGCACATCGGCCACTATTTTAGGTTAGAAAGTTATGTTGCATTTATTTAATGTAAACGTTGCATATATCTTAATGTAACCCTACAAAAACAAAAGACAACAAGTAGGAAATAGTTATTCCATAACAAGTGATGGAATGAAATACACGCGAAATGCATAAGAAGATAAGTGCTTTAGAATTACATTCCAACTCTTGTGTTAGAATATTAACTTTCTGTAGTCAAAACTGGTTTTAGAATTGGTAAATTCTATAGTGGTCGTGGAGAAAATGTTTTTCTTACTCAGACTGGACACTTATTGAGCGACGTGGTAAATTTTCACGCTTTTCAGGATTTTGTAGATAGGGGGGCTACATTTAAAATTTTTACAAAAACTAAGAAAGAAAAAAATTTTGGAACAAACTGTTTTATTGCTTTTCAAAATACTCGCCTTTAAGATTTATACTCTTTTGCAACCATTAAAACCGATTCTCAAAACATTTTTTTCCACTCTGAAGTTTTTCAAAAACATGGTTTTCAAAGGCTTCAACAGCTTCTTGAGGTGATGAAAATCGCTGTCCACGTATTTTTTGTTTGACATTGGAGAACAAAAAATTCGTAAGGGGATAAATCAGGTGAATACGGGCAATTGGACATTAATTCGATGTTTTTCTCCTTCAAATAATCAATTGTTTGACGTGCTGTGTGGGAGCTTGCATTGTCATGATGAAGAATGAAGTCTAGCGGAGGTTCCCTTTCACCACTGGTTTATAGTGTAAATATGACTTTTGTACTTGCTCCTCCTAGTTTAAAAATAGACTATAGTATTGGTATACAATATCTTGGAGTGACAGAGTTTTGAATAAAACCAACAAGACCAAATGACAGTATCAAAAAATATAATAAATCTATTCTGTTTCTATTATTTATATAGAATTAATTATTTGAAAATGTTTTAATTAAAAGTAGTGCTGTAATTAATTAACAGCCTGAACAAGTGCAATAAATTAAACAAAATAAAATAATGTGTATGCAAATAAGTAAAATAGTACCCGTTCATTAATTAAATGGCTGTTAGGTAATTAGTCGATGGAACTGAAATAGGACATACACGATTCGCGAATACTTCGCGGCTCTATTAATATAAGGAGAGAATTGCAATTATGGTAATTTTTGTTAAATAAATTTTTTCATAATATTTTTCTGTTGCTAAATATTCGCAAAAATCTTAAAATCGACACGAGTAAACTCCCATTTTTAGTCAACCGATTTATACCAAAAGTTAATCAACTCGTGCCATTGATGGCAGAAGCTTAAATATGAAGTTTCATAAAAATCCTTTTAGCCGAATTTGCTCTGCACATGTACACGGACGGATAGACAGACACACAGACGGACAAAGAGACAGACGGACAGACAGACAGAGAGACAGACGGACAGACAGACAGACGGACAGACAGACAGACAGACAGACCGACAGACACCATGCTAAAAATAGTGAAAACGTTATGTAGGGACCTCAATTCGTGGAGATCCATCGAAATCTCGAAATGTCAAAATCGGTATGATCACAATACCTCCCTTATAACGGGTGTATTTTTTAGAGGTATAGAACTTTAAATTGCAATAAAACAACGATGGATTATTCGATTGACATGATTTTTTTTTTATTCGAAAGATAATCTTGTGGCATTACATTAAATCATACCAACAAGACGGCGCAACATGTCACACAGCTCGTGCCACAATCGATTTATTGAAAGACACGTTTGGTGACCGCCTAATTTCACGTTTTGGACCTGTGAATTGGCCTCCAAGATCTTGTGATTTAACACCGCTGGACTACTTTCTGTGGGGCTATGTAAAGTCATTGGTCTATGCGGATAAGCCACAAACGCTTGACCATTTGGAAGACAACATTCGCCGTGTTATTGCCGATATACGGCCACAAATGTTGGAAAAAGTCATCGAAAATTGGACGTCCAGATTGGACTACATCCGAGCCAGCCGTGGCGGTCATATGCCAGAAATCATATTTAAAATGTAATGCCACAAGATTATCTTTCGAATAAAAAAAAATTCATGTCAATCGAATAATCCATCGTTGTTTTATTGCATTTTAAAGTTCTATACCTCTAAAAAAAACACCCATTATATGTTGGCGGTCAGTAAAAATCCATATCAGGTAAGTTACAATTTATTTACATAAATTGCGTAACATTGATTTATTAATTGATGATTCCTGAAATCATCTGTGAAATAGCTGCCTTTGATACACGAAAAAGATGTTGTAGACTACGATAACTATTTCCTGTGGCTAGGAAATAAAGCGTTAATACCAATTTTACTCTTGTTGGAATCGCATCCCTTACTAGTGTATCAGTTCATTGTATGAATGGACTAACTAAATTTAATGGCTTATTAAAATCATCTGGTGTCATTCTTAAACACAGTCTGTTCTTTTTTTGATCTTCCACAGCTAATTCACGAAACAGAAGGGCTGATGCGCCATGGGTAGCTCATCTATCAACCCATTTTCGTTTAGGCTTATATTCTGTATCGATTACTTCAATAAGACAATCGGTTATTTCCTCCACAAGACATGCTGTCATACAAAATACCATTTTTTTAATGGCATCACGCTGGCGACGATGTATATTCATAAGAATTCGACGTGTAGAAGGATACTTATACGAGATGATACTGGAGCGCCGTCAAGTCCAGTTGTCGCGGTACTTTCCCGATCAGATCGGGGAATTCCAGACATACGATAGTTAATTCAGCGCAAGCGTAAAAGTGAATCGGCGTACATTAAGTTCTGCCTGTATTCCCTCAATCTTTATACAAATATAACCAAATATAATAAAGTTATCAATGCTTAAACAGTTCCTAAAAATACCCTGTATATATTTCAAACATAAAATATTAATTAAGTTTAGAAAAAGATTTTTTTAATATCTCTCTTGTATACAATTAATTCTTTACACAAAAAACAATATTTTGTCTTCATTTAAAATCGATCATAATATAAAGTTTTAAAACAAAAATTTACAAATAATGATTGATTGAGGGAAGTTAATCAAATTACACTTTTAAAACTCTGGAATTGAAACCCTATTAAAGATTAAGAAGAAATGAATAACTTTTAAAAAGACGAACATCATTATGGGGAAACGATCAAGAAGAGAATGCATCAGATTCAACTAATAATCTATTACGGGAATAAAAAAATTAAATATTATTGTTGAAATTTTTATACAAAAATAAAAATTTAATTTCAAAGTTTTAGAGACGAAATAAACAGCTTAATTTACTTTTTTGTAGTTGTCCGGAAATTTTAATTAAAGCAAATTTTTGGCATATGGTCTCTGTAATTTCAACAGAAAATTTTACATATACAATTATAAAAATAGAGAAATGACTCACATTTAATTTAATTTATTTATTTATTTATTGGTTCAAGTACACTACAGGCCAATGCCTAAATGGTACATGAGAAAAATATTTATATACATGACATTTATATAAAACAAACATATTAATGAAAATACAATAGAAATATTATGTAAAAGATAATAAAAAAATCAGCTGTGGCCACCACAGGACCGACCGCCATCGTAAAGTACTTTCATTCATAAAATTCATTCTAGCAGCAGAGTAGAAATAACTTGGCCTAATATTTTTTAGCAGAGATATTATTTATCATGACCATGGAAACGTTACATATAAGTATGAAAAAATTTACAGAAATTATTCAAAAATTTTCGTTTTATCAAAAAACGTCTCAAATAAAAGTTATTAGTTATTGCTTTTATAGCAACTTTTGTTCGATAATTTTTTTCGAAATATTTTCCTGTTGTGAAATATTCACAAAAATCTTAAAATCGACACGAGTAAACTCCCATTTTTAGTCAACCGATTTTTACCAAAAGTTGATCAACTTGTGCCATTGATGGCAGAAGCTGAAATATGAAGTTTCATAAAAATCATTTCAGCCGAATTTGCTCTGCACGTGTACACAGACAGACGGACAGACGGACAGACAGACGGACAGACAGACGGACAGACGGACAGACGGACAGACGGACAGACGGACAGACAGACGGACGGACAGACAGACCGACAGACATCATGCTAAAAATAGTCAAAACGTTATGTAGGGACCTCAATTCGTGGAGATCCATCGAAATCTCGAAACGCCAAAATTGGTATGATCACAATACCTCCCTTATATATGTTGGCGGTCAGTAAAAAGAAAAGACCAAATTTCAATATTAATATTTAAATTCTAAGATTGACTATGAAAAATAAAAAATTGATGTGTGAATTTTCACACATTTCAGGGTTTCGCGGATATTTAGTAAGTGAATGATTATTTGGCATGCCAGAACAAATTTTTATGTAAAAATATTTTTTTTTGTTAATTTTAATTCGAATGCCTAATACCATTATTAAGGTTTCTAAATATGTGCAGTATTTTTTTTATATAGCAAGGTTCATTAAAATTTTGAAAATTGCGCCTATGGCTTCCATTGGTTGTTTTAAGTTATAACTTCACCCCTCTGATTTCATGTATTCAATTTCAACAATTTCCACTGGTTATTAAATTTACGCTCTTAAAAATTAAATGCAACATTTGCCCAAATATAACTAGAATTTTGAAAAAATAATTTAAACAAAATAAAAATGCAAAAAAAAATGTCTCGGGACCGAACCCTAATTTGAAAATAAGAACGCGAGAGTGCTAGCCATTACACCATGAAAGCATGCTGGTTTACTTAGTTACATAAGTTATTAAATATTTTACATGGTCAAGCAAAAAACACAAAAAATGTGTTATTTTCCGAAAACAATCTGATAAAAAATTCCTGTTGTACTATTCCGGTTCACACAAATGTACATTATTTAGAATTTTTTCAGATTTTTAGTTTAAACCATCTGGGTTACAGGTGTTGGACAATTTTTTTTTGCACAATTTTGGCCAAATTTATTAATTTATTTTGCAAAAATAAAATTTTGATCGTTAATCCACGTACTTAGACCGTCTCTGCTTGCACTACGGTTATTACCAAAAACCAATAAGAACTTCAGAAATATTTTTTTTTTACTAATTTACTAATTAAACCTAACCTAACTACCTAGTTTTTAGGTGCACACTACTTAATTTTTCCCAGACATTAGCCCAATCAAAATTCTGTAATAATATTTTATATAATATTAATTTTTTATTTATGTTTTAGTTAAATATCCCGATCATCGTATTGGCCTACTTTACTACATTTTAGCCACCAGGCGTCCTGAAAGGTTAAAAACAGCAATCCCCAAACTTAAATCGTCATGGACCCTTACTTAATTTTCTATTATGAAAGAATATATTATATCGCGGAACCCATTTTGGGAAACAATGATTTATAAATTGAGAATTGTACTCAAGGCCGAGTATCACACAAGAACTGAGAGGTAGACGATTACAGTGGATAGGACACTTTATAAAGAAAAACAGAATGGATTGGAAGACATGGGAAGATTGAATACACGTCAACCAGGGAGAAGACCTCGCAAGATATGGAGACATCAGCTAACCAAAGATCTAACATGTATTGGTATACAAGGCACATGGAAAGACCTGACAATTAGCAAATCAAGATGGAGAACTTAATGACGCCAAAAGTGAGGAATGAAGACAAAATTCAAGGAAGAAGAAGAAACTATAAATTTCCCATCCTTAGTCGTAACACAACAAGGTCGCTACACACCGGTTGAAAACCACTACACTAAGTCAGTTTTTGTAAATCTTTAAATTTAACAAATTCTTTCATATAACAAATTATCATATTTAACTTTTTATTTTTATTTTGTTTAAAATGCTACAGCTTTTAAGGCTATTAACACTCTAAACCAGTGGTTCTTAAACTTATGTAGTCCGAGGACCCCCTCTTGAACAATTTTTTTTTTGCGGACCCCATCCCAACCCTAGGCATTTTACGTCGTTCTTGAGATTTAATTTCTGGCTCAATAATCTCATAGGCACTACGTTATAATAAATATTGGTAAAAATGTATCGCTGGTTATTTTAATAAATGGTCTTGTGCATTTATAGAGGAACATTTTTATTAGCATATAGAATAAAAAACAAAATTAATAAAAATAGTAGTAAAAAGAATTAAAAAAGTTACAAATTAGTAATACGTTAAACTCATACAAACATTTCTTGGTCAAATATTGGTCAAAATAGATCTTATTATAATATATTTTTGCATACAGTTGAATGAAAATAAATAAATTTTTACGTCAATAACTTTTTTTATGTCAATAACTAGTTAGGTAACAACAAATACAAAAAGTCTTGACCATGTAGGCTATTTATTAAATGAGTTATTTGAATAAAAGCGAAAAGTTGGGGGATGTAAAGTTAATGTCAAATTTGTTTCGTGGACCACAGTTTAAGAACCGCTGCTCTAAACATTACTACATAACTACAACAGTATTTACAATAAAATATAAAAATAAAGAGTATTTTAGAATTGGTATACAAGACACATGGAAAGACCTGACAATGAACAGATCAAGATACAGGACTTGTAGTGAATGAGGCCAAAAGTCCATCCGACTAACAGTGTCCAAAGAAGAAGAAGAAACTATAAACACACCAAGGTGGCAAAACACCGGTTGAAAACCACTACACTACGTCTTTTTTTTATCTTTAAATTTAACTCCAATTCTTTATTACAACATATTTTTAAATATCACTTCCTAAAGAATTTTTTAATTTAATTTTATTAAGATGCTTCAGCTTTTAAGGCTATTAACATTCACCATTATTTTACATGAAAATATAAATTACAAAAAAAAATAAATAAAATTTATTTTGAAGACTTACCATTTAAGCTCATTATCCCACTCAAAATCACCAAAAAAGGGACACTGTAGAACCACATTTTGAAAAAATTTTCCGAAAATGTTCAGTCAAAATTCTTAATACACCAAATGTCTACACACACATCACAAAATTTAAACACTGTCTAATTTGTAATTGATCAAAAAATCACTGTCTAATTTTCACTGTCTTTAAAACCTGTTAAATACGTAAAAGTATCAAGGATAACACGAAAAGAATCTGTGTTCCACAGAGTCACAAGTGTTACTGAAGTGGTGGTAGCATTTTAGACCAAAGCGCGAGTTATCCAGTGTTACGGTTGGTGGAAAATGGCGCACGCGTCCTTAAAAGAGAGCTTTTCATCTTTTAAACTCGAATGCTAAACTTGATTCTACCTGTTCGCTATCATTAATATGTTGGAAATACGGAAATAAATATATTTTACATTAAACTTTATTTAATGAGATTACAAAACTTGAACGTATCTCTATAAACGTCGCACTCAAGATAACAACTGAATATCATGGTCATCTGACTAATTAACTTCAACTCGTTATCTAAGTTGGAGGATTATTTTATTTTACCATTAATTGATCTGATTACAAATCTATACATTGCATAATAAAAGAAATAATATAATTGAAAATAATATCAAAATTTGAACTCTCAAAAATTAATACAATACTGGTTAAGGGCAATAAATCGTCGGCTGAAAATAATAAGGTTGTATGTCGAAGTGTATTGCATTTGAGAAAACAAGCTTAAAAAATTTTGACATGAAAAAAACCAATATAAGGTTACAATACAAGGAAGAAATTTTTTTAATAACTATATATTGATATGTTATTGTCATTAACGCATTATTTTGAAAAAAAAATTGAATAATACCATTTTAACAATTTGAAAAATGAACATACAACTTTGTGATTAAGAAAAACACGAAACTTAGTACCTTAACGTTACATACAGCTTTGTAGTTCAAAGTAATATCGGGGGGAAATTCAGTTTATAGGTAAAGCTTCAGTTTTTAGGTTTCTGAAAATTGTTAAAAATGTACCAGAAAAGGTAAAAGAAATGTTAGTCACGTATTAAATTTTTATTTGATTAAATTACACAAATTAAACAATATGTTTGCAAAATAATAACAAATTAAACATTAATCTTACAAAAAATTAAGATAAATTAAGATAATTTGAACTGAAACTGAAACAGTCGAAATAAAAAAAATTAAACGAAATAAATTGTATTTTTATTATTTTCTTGAGATTTACTTTCTTGGCAATATTGTTTCATAAGATTTATCCATAGTAGGCATCCAATCCAGCATAGATTTTAAAGCGATTGCCTTGTTTTCCGGTAACGGATTTTTATTTGTAGAAACCTTAATGTCTCTAAATATATTTAACAAGTTTTCAAGACCTTGTTTTATTCTTTTTAATATTTTTTGTAACCCAGGTGCCCGAAATGATGTTTTATATTTAACATAAAAGATGTTGTATGTCAAACATACAACCATAAATTATGAATTAAAAAAAAAAACAATTAAAATACAAGGGTGTATGTTATAACATACAACTATGTTTTGTAAGTTTTTTGTTTTTTAAGACATACAACTATGGTTTTGTGCTTTTTTCTCCGACACCGGTAATGCTATCTTATGGAAATTATTGAAACAAGTAGGTTACGTGACACAACTCTATAGTATTGAAAAGTGCATTTAACAAAAAATGTCACATACAACCTTATTATTTTCAGCCGACGAAATGTCAAGACCAAAACGAAAAAAAAAAAGGAATAATATAATTTTTGGGAACTTCAATTAATTTTAAATGGTATTTTTGTAAATTTTAACCAAAAAATTAGCTGTGGCCACCACAAAACCGACCGTCACCACAAATTATTCAAACAAACTGCAATTTAAAAGATTAAATTTAAAAAAATCAGCTGTGGCTACCACAGGACCAACCGCCATCATAAAATACTTGTAAAAAATACATTCTAGTAGCAAAGTAGAAATAACTTGGCCTAATATTTTCTAACAGAGATATTATTTATCATGACCATGGAAACGTTACATATAAATATGAAAAAATAGATACTTTCGAAAAAAAATTCAAAAGTTTTTCGTTTTATAAAAAAATGTATCAAATAAAAGTTGTTAGTTATTACTTTTATAACAACTTTTGTTGAATATTTTTTTCGAAATATTTTTCTGTTATGAAATATTCGCAAAAATCTTAAAATAAAGAAGTTTCATAAAAATCCTTTTAGCCGAATTTGCTCTGCAAGTGTACACAGACAGACGGACGGATAGACACACAGACAGACAGACAGACAGACAGATATCATGCTAAAAATAGTCAAAACGTTATGCAGGGACCTCAATTCGTGGAGATCCATCGAAATCTCGAAATGTTAAAATCGGTATGATCACAATACCTCCCTTTTATATGTTGCCAGCTATTTACTCTTCTTTTTCGGTGAAATTTAGTGTAAAGTATGCAATTATATACTGGTTAAATTATAGTCTTAGAAAATAAATAGTGTTAAAGTACTGTTACTTTTAAAAATGAGAAAATAATATTTCATAAAAATAACACTATCTGAATAAAGGAAGATTTACAAAGAGTGCAGGCAAGCTATGTCGTGACAACTTAAAACGCGAAACTCTCGTTTAGTTCCGCTTAAACCAAATAAATAAACTATAGACCTCCAGATCTGTTCATTAAGAAGTAGACTGTGGATTCAATATTGGTAGATATATTATTATTTAACCTAGAACTCAAAATAAAACACTCGGTAATGTTTTAAAATATTTTAATTTATTAATACGTATTTCAGCCGTCATCAGAATACCTAATATTAGGCGCTTTCCTTTTACCACTTTACTTAAGTAATCTTATACCCATTTCACACTAGATCTTTAAGACGAGTGAACTTAAAGTTCACCGATGCTTTCACACTTGATGTTTAAATCTCTGGTGCTGTCATCAGCTACAGTAATTTTGTCCTTAAGTTACCGTCATGAAATTACCAGTTTTGAACTGTCTGCGCAGACGCACATTTTGAATTATTATAAATAAATTTGGATATTTCATTTCATTCTACAATAAGGACACTACAATAAAGAATATATTACACCTGAATTAACATGTAAGTCGATACATTTTATCTCAATTATTGCAGCTCTGTATTTTATTAAACGCATTATTAAAATAAATAATTTTATTATAACGTCGATATAATACATTATTCTTGTTTATGATAATATAAAATGTTGACAGCACAAATTCAAGGAGTATTTTTTTATAATAGTAATTAAGTTGGCAATGTGGACGATGTTCGCAGATCTCTGTCTTAAACATTGCTTGTATTTAGACGAGGCCATACGGTTTCACATTAGCGTTTAAAGATACATTCACTTTAACATCCGATCTTAAAGTTCTAGTGTGAAAAGGGTATAAGCTAACCTAAGTCGTAAGAGCGATCCTTTTCTAAGACTACAAAAGAGTTTATCCTCCTCCCTTACCCTTGCTAAGGCATTTGTCGAACTTGTGTGCTTAATTAAGCATTTTTACTTGTAAAATAAAAGCACCTATTATTTAACATGGAGAACTAAGTTGTCTAAGTCCATCGAACGGTCGACAACTTGAACAGAGCTCAGGTAAGTGTGCTTTAAAGTTTAGTGCATCGGAAACTGTGTGGAACATGTAGGTAATAATGTTCGTGTGTCGTGTGTGAATTGTAAATGTGCAGTGGATATTTTGTTAGAGTGTGGTCGACCTTGATTTAGCCCTGCCCTTGAGGGTTTAAGGGCGAGCTTTAACTGTCAGCGGGTCTGTGGAAATGTCGCAGTGCCGAGTGTTGAGTGTTTTCCTTCAGCCGGTGGACCAGGAGGTGAGGATACCCGCGGTGTTCCACTCACACCCGCCGACAAATCAACCCTCTACCACCGCAACAATATTATCACGCTGGGTTCTGCAGTCACCGATATATTCCTATACCAGGCTTTATACCAGGGATTCCCAACCTTTTTTCTACTTACACCTCCTTAGCAACTTTTTTTCAATAGACCTCCTAAATTTTTTTATTATAATGCATAAATATGTAGCGCCATTTATCAAGTTGAAGTTGTAAGGACAATCCAGTTAATATCATAACAAATATAAATATATATATTTTATTAAACAATTTTTCAATTTTACTGAAATATGTAACTAATTATAATATATATTTTTTTAAATTTAATGCGATGGTTGTGGTTGATGCTTTTCCATAATACTTTCTATGTTAGGTATAAAATTAGTTAATAATAATCGTAAATCACCGTGTTCTGTAATATTTAATCGATTTCTAGTTTTTGTTAATAAATTGTTAACGTGACTAAATACAGCCTCAACCAAGGAAAGCACACAAAAAAAAAAAAAAAAAACAGGAATTAGGAAAAGCTAAAAATAATGGTTCGATGATATGATTTAATTTGACGTATTTATTGCGAATATCTTAACAATTTCAAAATTTGGCATAACCGCTTGCTTGAAAATTGATTTTATCTTCCAAATTCTCCTTCAATTCAATCAATTCTTCTTGTAGCGAAAAATCAATATCGCTTGTGTCGGTTTCATATGGATTTATAATTAACAGATGCATGATTGGGGATATGCAGAAAATCCGAGATGCAATTGTGGTGCAGAAATGCAGACAATAGATCATATCGTTTCAGAATGCCCAATACATCGGTATGAAGGAGACCCCGACGACATAAACCTGCTAACGCCCTCAGCGATAGAGTGGTTAAAGAAATTGAAAATAAATTTATAATAATAGTTTATAAATTTATTTCCAATTTCCTTACATTGTGATCATTGTAATTTTATTGAAATGGAATTATTATTGTTACGTAAATTATGTAAATGTATTTGTTTCATACGAAATATATATATATATGGATTTATAATCCAAGACGGGATATCTAAACTTTCCAAATCTGATAGACCCCAGATAGACCCCTGGACTACTATAGACCCTTTTAAAATTTCCATAGACCCCCAAGGGGTCCACCTGGAATATTTTTCAGGTCTTTAGATGTAGTAAACATTTTATTTATTAAGTACCTATTGGTTTTTAAGGTATTTTAGGTAATGATATCCCGTATAAAGTGATTAGGTAAAGCAATAAGTTAGCCAAATATGCATTGGTAAGTTTATGAGGAGGAGGATGCCTTGCTCTACCCCCCCTCCAGAGTCCAGTGAATAACTGGTCTCCACTCGCCTAATAAATAGCGTCTCTGATGTTTTTATTTTCGGTATCATTAGACTTGAATAAAGCATGTAGAAAGATGTGTTTTTGCTATCATATATTTATTTTTTGCAGCCATAGATAGAGTACATGTTTACGATTTTTTTTTCAGTCGATTGATCTTTTTTATTGGCCAATCTAGACTAAAAATGACAATATTGAGCTTTTAAAAATATCCTGTCAAGGATGTTTTTCAACACTATTAAAACAAAAATGTATTAATAATATTTCGGAGATCACTATATTTAAAATACGAGGTGTGTAAATTAAGTAATCGAACAGATTTTTTAAAATTTTTTTGTTTGAATAGAATTACAATTCAATATTGTCTCCCTCAAAATAACTTCCTTGGGAAGCTACACAGCGCTGGAGACGGTTCTTTTAATCCTCATAGCAGTGCTGGAACTCGGATACTAGAATATCTTTTAGCTGGTCGGTTACGGACGTTTTCGAGTGTCCCAAAATGACCCTTGAGGTGCTTTTTCAATCTTGGGAAGAGGAAAAAGTCACAAGGACTCAAGTCAGGCAAATAAGGAGGCTGAGGAGCCATGTTTTTACTGGCCAAAACCATTTTTACGCAGATTTTTCTCATCCCCAATTTATTGGTCAAAATCTGATGAACGGTAGTGTGAAATTTAACTCTTTCCCGATCATTCTGACTGTCAACTGACAATCTAAACGCACAAGATCCCGGAGTCATTTTCATCGGTTCTTGAAGATGAAGGTCTTCAGTTTCGTGATTCATCTTCAATCAACTCTCTTCCTTTTGAAAATGCCTTACCACCAAAAACTTGGGTCCTTGACAAAATACTGTCTCCGTAGGCCTGCTGAAGTTTTTCAAAAGTTTCCGTTGCACTGTGCCCAAGTCTGAAGTAACACCTGATAGTACAGCGTTGCTCGAAATGAATGTCTCATTTCGTATATGTTTTGTTTTATAGTTGGCGTAGTATTTTGCTTTGCAAGACTGTGAGGTGCTGTTTTGATTAAAGGTCCATAATTAGTTGTGTTGGAGCGGAATTATGTATGGATTTATATTGATTTTCACTCTAACTTCAAAAATGTACTTCAATGAATAACCACGCACAGACTGGTAGCAGTCTATTGTGGTATTTATCTTTATTTTAGTGTTAAGTAACTAGTGTACAGACTATATGTAAATAATGTATTTAAACTTAATAGTGAAATAAATTATTTTGGGGTTTGTCAGGTCTTGACAAGCGTCCACTAATCTCAAACTTCAGCAACCTTTTGAGCCGCGTCATACTAGAGACTAGTGGAGCTAAATACACACGACTGCATCCCAAACCCTGGCGATATGCAGCCGCGGAAATTACGCCAGATCCAGTGCCCGCACAATGCGGAGCGACCCGAGCAGCACTGCTTTCTGCATACTGCAGATCAAAGAGTTGGCAGAAGATCTACAGGCGGGAATGGACTCGATTTCCCTTCGATAGGAGGCTTTCATGCCACCCAAAACACCAACTATCAGGACTACAAGCTTAACTTTATACCCGGGATACAGCTTTCTAAGCTCGGACAAGAGGTCCATATACTTGGACCTCTTTTTCCTCCTCCTGTAGAGAAATATTCTTCTCAGCTGGACTTGAGAATTCGATCACAAACATCTGTTTGGTCTCGATATCCAGGAGGGTTATGTCCGGTTGAGCTGAGTGGCTGTCAGTAACCTCGAGGTGGGGAAGGAGTAATTCCAATAAATTCGGCACTTGGAATTTTCCACCACCGATTATATGTCAGAAGGGACGTACGAAATAAATTATTATTATTATTATTATTATTATTATTATTAATTATTATCGTCGCGGGCCAGGATTTTCTTTGAACCTCCCAACTTATCCTTTTAGAGGCCCGAGAAAAACTTGTAACAAGTAAATTCACATGAACTAAAATTTGTTTAACATTTGATAGCAAAAATAAAATTGTTTTAATATAAAATAGACAAATATCAATCGGGGGGGGGGGCAATTGCTACGTTTATTTGTTAACACTTCCTAAAATAGATTTCCAACACATGTATGTATATCAGATTGTTAAAACTATCCGTAAGTATGAGCGATAATTTCGCGTATAAACACTATAAACGATGGTTCATTGACCAGCCACAATACATGAGCGTTTAGCAGCGCCTCTGGCGGCCATATCCCCCCCACGCTCACCCCCCCCCCCCCGATACAAGATGTGCACAACTTTTAACTATCAAAGTGCACTCGTTTAAAACTTCAAACTTGTTAACTATTAACTAAAATTTATTATAATTATAAATGAAGGCAAAAAACGAGAGGAATTTGTCAGGAAAGACAAAGTTTGTCTTCTGAAAGAAGTAAAGGATATTTTTTAAATGATTTGAGGTTACATGAGATTTAAATAGACAAGCGATCGAAATTAATTTATATAATGAGATAAAGTGGCGCGCACCCAGGATTTAAAATACTTTTTAGGGTTTTGTAGGTATGACCAAAAAACCCTTATACCGTCATTTTGTCGTCTGTCTGTATGTTCGGTAAAAATTGTAGTCAAACGGCTAAACCTAGAGAGTTGAAATTTGGCATGCTTATACAACTCTTTGACCCGCACATAGGAAAAATACTAAAACATCTAAAAAACATATCCCCCTAAAAATATAAACAAATATGTGCTCACCGAAAAAAAAAATATTTTTTTTTAATTCTGAGTAGGGTATCAAATGAGAGCCCTTAGTACGTAGATTAACGACCAAAATTTAATTTTTGCAAAATAAATTATTTTGAGCCGATTTTTGCCAAAATTGTGCAAAAAAAAATTTGTCCCACACCCTGTAGCCCAGATGGTTTAACCTAAAAATCTGAAAAAATTCTAAGTAATGTACATTGGTGTGAACCGGAATAGTACAACAGGAATTTTTGATCAGATTATGTTTTCGGAAAATAACGAATTTTTTGTGTTTTTAACTAAAATATGTTAAATATTTAATTCGCTATGTAACACACTAAGTAAGCTCTAGTAGCGTAGTTGGTTTTGTCGTCCGCTTTGTAATTTGCAAGAGTTCGATTCTTGTTAATTTTATTTTTTCTGTTTTATTTTTTGTATTTTTATTTTGTTTAAATTATTTTATCAAAATTCTAGTTATATTTTGGTAAATGTTGCATTTAATTTTTAAAAGAGTAAATTTAATAACCAGTGGGAAGTTTAAATTATAATTTAATTCTATGTTTGAATGTATACGAAATCAGAGGGGCGAAGCTTATCACTTAAAACTACCAATGGAAGCCATAGGCGCAATTTTCAAAATCTTAATGAACCTTGCTATATAAAAAAAAAATACTGCACATATTTAGAAACCTAAATAATGGTATTAGGCTTCGAATTAAAATTCACAAAAAAATATTTTAACATAAAATTTGTTTTGGCATCCCAAATAATTATTATTCACTAACTAAATACCTGCGGAACCCTGAAATGTGTGAAAATTCACACTTCACATAAATTTTTTAATATTAGCATTCAATAATATATAGGGATTATAGAAGTCATTATCTATCCACTAATTAGCATTACGTCATCTAGTGAGTTTGGGATTACTGATAAAAATTATCCAGTTAGGATTTGTTGTCAAGGTGAAAACATAGAATAATACGTAGTTGTAGTGTTGAGAAGTGAGTTTTTGGTTGCATCTATGGCTACTAGTGCCTTGTAAAGTGGGTAATCGTGCAGAATAGTGCCCTGAGAATGGTTTTCAAGGGATAGTGTGATCGTTAACAGTGATTCACATTATAAGGACTATCTAGCTAATTGTTAAAAACCTTGCTGATGTTTTTTTATAAACCAACTAAAAATAAATGGTATGTTGAAGGGAATTTAAACATGAAAACAGTCATTTTTTTTTTCACAGTGTAGTAGTCAACTATTGCAAAAAATTAGATACTATAAAGGGTACGGTGAGAAAGCAGGAGGCGCGTCATATATGATGATGGCATGGCAAGTCCCTAGATGACAGTCGTGTCATTATATCCTGGTTGATATTTAATAAAGCTGGTGTGTATCCTGGTGCAAATGTCCTGGCCGATATCCTGATATATCACTCATTGGCATTTCACGTACACGGCATATACGAGCGTACAACATGCGTTCATGGCCGCTCCAATAATATCAGGTACGTGCAACTCGCCTTTGTCACTCTTTCAACTTTACTGCAACTCTGCACAAATATTGATGGCGTGAGAATTATCACACTTTTCACGGTATCTAATAAGTAAGGTGACCATATTTTGACCGACCGCCAACATATATAAGGTGTCTCAAAAGAAATTTTATATTTATTTAGCTTACTGCGTGAACTCAACGTATCCGAGGGGCGCGGGGGTTATGTCAGTCGCTATGGAGCGTTTCTCGGGAGCAGACCGCGCGTTATGCGTGCGAGAGTTTTACAAAAATGGTGATTCGGCGACTGTAGCGCGTAAAAAATTCTGCAGTATTCGAGGTTTTCGCCACTTAAATGAAGCGCCAAGCATTCATCTCATTCGACATTGGGTTAAAAAGTTTGAAGAGACTGGTACAACGCTGGATAAATCAAAATCCGGGCGACCTAGGTCGTCAAGAACGGTAGAAAACGTGGAGAATGTTAATCAGTCTGTTCGTGACGACCCGAACCTTTCAATTCGGAAGCGCGCAAGTGCTTTAAATGTGCATAGATCATCAGTACATCGCATTATGCACAAATACCTAAAGCTGCACCCCTACAAAATTCAATTGGTGCAAGAATTAAAGCCCCAAGATGCCAGTCAGAGGCTTAATTTCGTAAATCAGGTGTTTGAGCGATTTTCAACGTTTACCAACATTTTGTTTTCGGATGAAGCTCATTTTCATCTTAATGGCCACGTAAATAAGCAGAACTGCCGCTACTGGAGTGCAACGAATCCGAAACGCAAACATCAGAAACCCCTACATTCGCCTAAAGTGACCGTATGGGCTGTGATGTCAGCGCGAGAAATTATCGGCCCTTACTTTTTTGAAGACGAAACGGGGCGTGCAGTTACAGTGAATTCAGAGCGTTATGTGGAGATGTTAGACAACTTCTTGGTACCTGAACTGCAAAACTTTCCTGGCTATAACCAAAGAACATGGTTCCAACAGGACGGAGCAACTTCACACACGTCCAATATGTCTCTGCCACGTGTTCGTGAAATTTTCTCAGGCAAATTGATCTCCCGGAGAGGTGACATAAATTGGCCTCCACGCAGTCCAGATTTAACCCCTATGGGCTTTTTCCTATGGGGTTATCTTAAATCTAAAGTTTACGCCAATAAACCGACTTCACTGGCGCATTTGAAAGAAAATATCCGTCACGAAATGGCAGCCATCCCTGAGTCCACTTGCCGAGACGTCATAAGTAATTTTACTGTTCGATTAAATGAGTGCCGAGAACGCGAGGGTCTACATTTAGACGATATTATTTTTAAGAAATAAATCCCCAAAAAGTGTATTTTAATAATTAATAAACATTTTTTCTATATACGGCTTACTTTTTTTTTAATCGATCCACTAAATATAAAATTTCTTTTGAGACACCTGTAGTAACCTTTAGATGGGCCTTTTTGTCTAGTTTAACTTTTGTTCTGAAGATTTTTTGTATCTTTACAAATAAGGAGATTTTCGGGGTGCCCCGTTTCAAACAAACACCCTGTGTTTGTAAAATTCGACAACTTTAACTATATTATTTAATTTTAATCCGGTTTTCTTTACAAACTAACAATTATTTGACATATGCTTGCAACCTATTTATTACGTTGCCTAGAAATGGTCGACCATTGCTGCTTGAACCTGTTATGTAATGAGCTCTATCTGTTACGTAATGAGATCATTACGTAACAGGTCAGCGGTGTGTAATAAAAAGGAGTGGGAAATCTATATAGTTGTGGAAAAATCAAATGTCCTAACTTAATAAATCGTAGAAATTGTCTCGATAGTGTTACGATCCAGATAAAAATGGTCATAAAAAGTAAATCGATAAACATAATATTAAATGAAGGTGTATTTTTTTGTGTTTTATGTACATACTTCATTACTAATATAAAGTTATCACATTAAAAACTTAAAACATTAACCGACATAATTTCAAAATGATTTTATTTTGTAGTTTAACTTTCAAACTAGTAATTGTACAATAAAACTTTGCAGGCTTAATGTAATAATTGTGTTTGCCGTTGTCGTCCACGGGACAGACATGTCTTAGTTATCGATCATGGGGGGGGGGGCGGAGGTCGTGTGAAATACCGGGACAAAACTCCCGGCAACTGTCAAATAATTGGTAATTACCACCCACTGTTTAAATAGTGCGCTTCCTGCCACACATAAAATACACTTAAATAATTATAGCTTGTCTAAAATAATGTTTCTCAACCAGTGCCGGACCGATGTATTTCTTTCGGGGCGCCGAGTCGAAGTAAACATTTATAGCCTATTACAGTGGCGCACCCAGGAATTTTTGTTGGGGGGGGGGGGTAGACAAAAAAAGTGAAGATATAAAAAAAGCTTCTCGCTTCTGAAACACAAGTGATGGCTAAAAAAAAAAATTGATGTGAAGTGTGAATATTCACACATTTCAGGGTTTCGCAGGTATATAATAAGTGAAGGCGGTATGCTGAGTGTGTAGGACAAATTTTACTTTGTAGTAATCACGGCAAAATGAACGATATTTTTAAAATAATTTATCGTCTGTTAATCATATAATAAGACTGGTTATTAAATTTACGCTCTTAAAAATTAAATACAACATTTGTCAAAATATAATTAGAATTTTGACAAAATAATTTCAACATAATAAAAATGCAAAAAAAAAACAGAAAAAATAAAATTCACTCCGTACTCGAACTCGAAACCCTTCGTTTTCCAGAGAATTTTAGCTTCCGACACCAGCGCTCTAACCCGTTACGCCATCGTACGCCTTGCATGTGGGTGTCTTACATTGGTATAACTATTGTACTTTGTGAACCAAAAACCACAAAAAATGCGTTATTTTCCGAAAACATAAACTGATCAAAAATTCCTGTTGTACTATTTCGGTTCACACCAATATACATTACTTAGAATTTTTTTAGATTTTTAGTTTAAACCATCTGGGCTACAGGGTGTGGGACAACATTTTTTTGCACAATTTTGGCAAAAATCGCATCAAAATAATTTATTTTGCAAAAATAAAAATTTGATCGTTAATCCACGTACTAAGGGCTTTCATTTGATACCCTACTCAGAATTTTAAAAAAATATATTTTTTTTCAATGAGCACATATTTGTTTATATTTTTAGGGGGATATATTTTTTAGATGTTTTAGTATTTTTCCTATGTGCGGGTCAAAGAGTTGTATAAGCATGCCAAATTTCAACTCTCTAGGTTTAGCTGTTTGGCTACAATTTTTACCGAACAGACAGACAGACGACAAAATGACGGTATAAGGATTTTTTAGTCATACCTACAAAACCCTAAAAAATATCCTAAAGTGATAATTTATATGTCAAAACTAATTACATAAACCGGTTTTACATCCGATCAGGAGAAAAATATATCAATTCTTTATAAGTCTTAAGGAAAGACTTTAATATGTCGTAATATGAAATTTTATAGAAATCTATACATATTAATATACCGCTTTTGTTAAACTTTTTCAAAAGACGGTGGTCAGCAGATGTATGTTGTCACTGTGATAAATAAAACCACTGTAGTTTACATAAAATCTTCCCAATACGCAATGAAAACTTACAAAGATGTGAATTTAATAAGAACAAACATTTTGTTTGAAAGCACAATAGTACTTTCTCTTTAACCTCTATTAAGTTTTTTGTGCGACGCTACACTACCGGCCTGGAATTCGGACATCCTTTGGCAGTGACCGTACGGAGAGGCTATGAAGATGACACGCCGTATTTAAAGAGGCCCGTGCGAAATAATCTCTCTCGTCCTCAGAAACACGCAATTTTTTACTAGGATACCCATCGACAAAAGAACATGTTAGCTTTTTTATCTTCGAGGACGCAATAAAAGTTTTAAATGCCTTTGAAAAGGACGCGTTTAACACTATGGCAGGACTATATTTGAAGTTCCAGACCACACAGAGATACTCGACAAACGGTCAAGGACCATAGATTTTATAAAATATTTTGAAAGGATCATTTTGCTTCCACTAAAATATTATTATAGAAACGGTCAAATTGAAACCATTTCTAGAGGTCACATTATTGAAAAATTATTAATAATATCCCAAACATTGGACCTTGAAATAATATGGGGGGGGGGGGATTTTATATTCTTACACTAAAAAGTACTTAATTCGATAAAATTGAATTAATATAATACCATATATTAAATAATACCAGGTCTACAAGCATGAAATGCGGATTTTTTTCAAACTTGCCCCCCAAACAGAGTGTATAGTTCAAAGTTTCAACACATATGGCATTTTGTTATCATTAAGTGTCAAATGCGTATAGCTTATAATTTGAAAAGTGATCATATACTTTTGTTTTACTGTGTTAAAAATGTCAAATTTTGTGCCAAATAAAGAGCATTCGCGGACAGTAATACTGTTTTGTTTTCATTTGAAAAAAACTGCTGCTGAATCATACCGACTGCTTCGAGAAGCTTATGTTGAATATGCTCCATCGCAAGATACGTCTGAACGATGGTTTCGGCGTTTCAAAACTGGTGACTTTGATCTTACAGACAAAGAACATGGAAAACCTCCAAAAAAATATGAAGATACAAAATTGGAAACATTGCTACAGGAAGACGATAGTCAATCACAAAAACAACTAACAGAGCAGTTAGGCGTTAGTCAACAAGCTGTTTCCAATCGCTTACGAGAGATGGGTAAGATCCAGATATTCGGCAGATGGGTTCCACATGCATTGAATAAGAGGCAGATGGAAAAACGCAAAAACACTTGTGAAATTTCGCTTGCACGATACAAAATAAAGTCTTTTTTGCATCGTATCATTACTGGCAATGAAAAATTGATTTATTTTGATTATCCCAAACGCAAAAAATCATGGGTGAACCCAGGCTCACCATCCACATCAACTGCAAGACCGAATCGCTTTGGCAAAAACACAATGCTCTGTACTTGGTGGGACCAAAAGGGTGTGGTCTATTATGAATTGTTAAAACTTGGTGAAACAGTTAATACCCAACGCTACCAACAATAACTGATCGAATTGAACCATTCACTGCTCATAAAACGACCAGAATACGAAAGAAGACAGCACAAGGTAATCTTTCTTCACGATAACGTTCCATCACATAAGGCAAAAGCAGTTTGCAACACATTGGAGGCACTCAAGTGGGAAGTGCTACCCCATGCCGCTTACTCACCAGACTTGGCCCCTTCAGATTACAACTTGTTCGCATCGATGGGTCACGCACTTGCCGAGCAGCACTTTTGTTCATATGAAAATGTGAAAGAATGGCTAGATGAATGGTTTGCGGAGAAAGGGGGAGAGTTCTACTGGCGAGGTATTCACAAATTGCCTTAAAGATGGGAAAAATGTATAACTTCTAATGGAAATAAAATCCGCATTTCATACTTGTAGACCTGGTATTATAGAAGGCGTGAAAAGCAATCAGTATATATAAATAATAGTATTTTATGTAACAAGCATATAATGTATGCTATATTACACGAGGATGAAGTTTACCACCCAAGCCCTTGGCAGTAATTTGTCTACGATATAACGCGCCGCTGACTATTATTTCTTTCTCTGCATCGTTTTAACCTGTCTCACATCTGTTATTATGATCTGGAATCAGTCCTAGAGGGAAACTGTAAAATCGTGCCGGCAATAAAACGAGAATATAAACGTTATTTGTTTAGTATTTTGTAAGCCGTTGTAGTTTTTAATGACGGTGAGCGGCGAGCTGCAAGCGACGAGCGACTAGTATTGAGTTAAAGTCTACACGCTTGTCTGCAGCAGCTATGTAAGCACGTTAACACTGTTTATTTAACAACATTTAATTTTATTATTATTTACTTTTATAATTTATTTACAATTACATTTTATATTGATACAAAAAATGTTCATTAGCTTAATACCAGCTTTACTTTCAGTCTCATTTAAACTAGTGATCACATAAAAGCCAGATCGGCGGATGCGGATATGGATACGGATTATGTGCATCTTGATCCGCAATTACGGATACCGATACGAATATTACATTGCTGCAACTTGTTATACTCATCGGGGCAAATCCACCTCCCGTCTCCACAAGGTCTTGGCTTCATAACAAACAATGCTAAGGCATAAAGCGTGCTGTGTCTTTTCAGGTTCCATGACAACTGGGGCCGTAAGACAATCCGGGCCGTTCACAATTGGGTCTTTTGACAACTGGGGCCATAACTATAAGAGCTAGAATCTTCTTTTGTTTAAAATAAAAAATAATTATTTTACAAATTGGCATGAATTAAATTGCATGCTTTTTTGAAAAAAAATATTTTAATGGTTTGATTAAGTACATTTTGGTGGGAATTAGAATAAATAAAAAAATATGTATTAAGGGTTGGCTTAAGAAAATTTTCGTTATCATTTGATTAAAAAGAAATTGTATTTTAAGAGTTATATTAAGTAAAAGTTGGTGCTATTTTGACTATATAAATAAAAAATATTTTTTAAGGGTTGGCTTAAGTAAATTTAAGTGTTCTTTTGAATAAATATATAAAAAATGTATTTTAAGCCTAAAAAATACTATCTTACATAAAAAAAAAAATTAGGAAAATCAAATAGTCAAACAAAAAATAACTGATTTTCTCGTAGTTGACTCATATTAATTAAATTTAGTCGGATTGTTATATAAAATATTTACTTCTAAAATTAAATACATTTTTTATTTAGTTATTCAAAAGATCACTTATATTTACTTAAGCCAACCTTTAAAATACATTTTTTATTTATATAGTCAAAAAAGCATTAAATTTTACTTAATTTAACCCTCAAAATACAATTTCTTTTTAATCCAATGAACACGAAAATTTACTTAAGCCAAACCTTGAAATACAATTTTTTTATTTATTCTAATTCCCACCAAAATGTACTTAATCAAACCATTATTATTACTATTATTTTTTTTTTTTTTTCTATAGAACACGCAATTTAGTTTATGCCAACTTATAAAATAATAATTTTTTATTTTAAACAAAAGAAGACTCTAGCTCTTATAGTTATGGCCCCAGTTGTTAATCCTTTACCGCATAGTGTGCCATATATGGCACATTCCGATTTTTATTATTTATTTTACTTTTAAAACTGAATCAGAACGTTAGTTCATGAATATTCATATATGCCACATACACAGCAATGGATCTTGCAGTATCTCAAGTAATGGGCTGCAATAGATTTGAGGATATCAAGCGGAATTTGCACTTCAACGATAACTCTGAATTTTTTGAGAAAGGAGAACTAGAAGATACGACCTTTTCTTTCAAAAATTCGAGAGCGACTGCTTTTAATCCCTAATGAAGAACACCTAGCAATTGACGAGCAAATAATACGGAATCATTTTCTTTTGTAACATAATGTAGAATCATAATGTTCCATGGATGGTACAAACCCTATTTTCATAAAAATAATAATTAATATTTTAAATATATTTTTTAAACTAATTTTTCTATCAATAAGAATCAATTCCTAATGCCCATGAATTATTTCAGCCAAAAATAAAAACTCGTGCAGTAAAGGGTTAAAAGCCACAATTGTGTAGGGCCCGAATTGTCCATCGCCCCTGTTGTTAATGGCCCCAGTTGTGAAAAGCCCTAATTGTGAACGGTCCGAATTGTCTTACGGCCCCAGTTGTCTGGTTACCGTCTATTCATATGACGTCAATAGCTTCCACCAAGCCGGACATTGAACGCAGTTGTAGTACAGAAGAAGGACCACGCGGACGTATTCACGTAAACCCTAACAGTTGTGTCCGTAAACATAACCTACCAGGTTTTTTTTTTTCCTTCCCTTTTTATCGTGCAGTAGCATTAATTTAACAAGCAGTAAATATATATCATCATATACACTCTGTTAGAAAATAACCAAAATTTCACCAAAATGGATTAGAAGAACATCCAAAGAAATCCTATAAATTAATTATTTGTATTCAGAAATGTCGAGTAGGGGTCGTTATGGCCGGTGGTCAAGTGTAGGGGTGACGGTCACCCTCGCCTCGTCTCGCACCGAGGGCCATTAAAAAAATTATATTGGAGGACATTCTACCAGCTCGCTCCTCTGAGAATCTCATGTTTTAGATTCTCCCTTACAACTTCCACTGCTTTAATAACAAAAATATCAAATATTCAACATAATGGATGATTATTACGCTTGTATTCTGTTCTTTAGATTTATTTGGTGGGGTGACACAGGTGATTTTTTAACTTAGTATCATGAGGGGTTATAAACTAGTACTTGTTACAATTTGTTTCAATAAAAATTAGTGGAAAACTTAAGGCTGCGGATTTTGACCTTTGTGTAATGTTACGTTATTTTATTGAACTCAGGAATTTTCTTATAATATCTATCATAGTTTTTAACTAACAGTTAGAAAGACTGAGAGACATATGGGCTACAAAACTCTAAAAAACCAGTGGCGAAGGGACACCTCCGCTAGACTTGCCCTCCCATAAAAAAAATATACTAAAAAAAATACATAAAAAAAATTTGATTTTTTTAAAAAAATGTAATAGAATATTAAGGTAAATCTTCAAAAATACATCAAATTATGTCCAATACAAATTTTTGTCCAAGGCTTGGTTTACTAGTTAGAATTCTTTAAATTTTAAAGTTTAATAACTTCCGTTTCCGGTTTCGGATTTTAATAAAACACAATAGGTCCCAATTATTAGGAGAATTTTTTAGTACCATAACGAACTGTTTAAGTTAAACCGTTTTTGAGTTATCGTGTATACACACAGCCACACACACAGACACACACACATACGGACGGCACTTCGAAAATAGGTTTTTGGATTCCCTGGACCATGAAACGTGGTCATCAGTCAAAATCTCGACATCGAAAATTTTCCAAATTACAATACTTGCCCCTTATATATTAAGGTCGGGCAAGTAAAAAGGTGGCCATATTATTAGGCACAGGACACTTTTTGTGTAATTTTCAAGTTTAAATGAATTTTGTGAGTAAATTAATTGTTCTTAAATAATTTTTCTTCTATATTTTTACCGACCGCCAACATATATAAAGAAGGTATTGTGATCATACCGATTTTGACATGGATCTCCACGAATTGAGGTCTCTACATAACGTTTTGACTACTTTTAGCATGATGTTTGTCGGTCTGTCTGTCCGTCCGTCCGTCCGTCCGTCCGTTTGTCCGTCCATCTGTCCATCTGTCCGTCCGTCCGTCTGTCTGTCTGTGTACACGTGTAGAGCAAATTCGGCTAAAAGGATTTTTATGAAACTGCATATTTAAGTTTTTAACATCAATGGCACGAATTGATCAACTTTTGGTAAAAATCGGTTGACTAGAAATGGGAGTTTACTCGTGTCGATTTTAAGATTTTTGCGAATATTTAGCAACAGAAAAATATTTCGAAAAAATTTATTTAACAAAAGTTGTTATAAATGCAATAACTAATATTTTAACTTTTATTTGAGTCGTTTTTTGATAAAACGAAAAATTTCGAAAAATTTTTGTAATATTTTTCGATTTTTTTTTAAGTCTCAATTTATTTCTACTCTGCTGCTAGAATTTATTTTATACAAGTACTTTACAATGGCGGCCGGTCCTGTGGTGGCCACAGCTGATTTTTTAAGTAAATTTGCAATTTTATCTGATATGATCCCGTAATACGTTAGAGAAATATATTTATTTTCTTCAGAAATAGATTCATGGGGGTAAATGCTATGTTGTACTTTTTTGTTTTCCCAGAAAGTAGTTTTCTTAGAATTTCTAGTTTCTAGATAATATTTCTAATTAACCGATTTTTTCCAAAAGTTGATCAACTCGTGCTGCGATCAATTGTTGTCAAAAGTTTAAATATGGAGTTTCATAAAAATCCTTTTAGCCGAATTTGCTCTGCACGTGTACACAGACCGACAGACAGACAGACAGACAGACTATAAGTCATTACAGGTTTTCGTTTTAACAAATAAAATTTATTAGCATGTTAAATTTTTATTGACAGCCGTTACTAAAGACGTATTTTAAAAAAAATTAATTTAAGTAGAGTGTAAAATTTTTAACAGCCTAATTGTAGTTAATTTTGCTAGTGGCCATTTGTTGCAAACATATTTTAAAAAAACCTAAAAACATAATTTGTGAAAGAAAACATTTTACGAGATATCTAACAGGAAATTTTAAATTATATTTTAAGCAATAAAAAATTTAAAAACATAACGAACGTGTATGGAATGAAATGAAGACAAATAAATTGTTAAAAGGAAATATGACGGAGTCAACTCGCTCGGAAAGTTTTATTTTAATAGTAATAACAATATTTCTTCCACTGTTCACTTCCATGTGTACGGGTATGAATAAAAAACTACTGTTTTATCGTACGAGCAGTACGACCTTTCGGAATACAACAAGACAATGTCGCCATCGCCATTACGAACAATAAAAACACTATTCGAAAATAAATATACGGCTGTGCTAACAGACGACCAAACTGTTACTGACAATTATGAAAGAAAAACAACTAAGGCAGGGTGACCATTTGTTAGTGATTTCAAACCGAGACAAGGACTCTTATTGAGAACTGACACATTCGGATACGCAGTCTGGTGGTCAAACATTGTACTATAGTCGGATTGCTGATAGGTGACTGTTACATGTATGTATCAAGTAGTGCATTCATATAATAATCTAGTTACCATTTTTCAGCGATTTTAAAAATGTTTTTTGTTATTTGTCTTAGCTGTCAGTGTATGTTAATAATATTAATTAATAGAGCTTGCGGCCAATTATTAAATTCACAAACTTTAATTTTAAATCTGCTGGAATATTTTAATTCCGAAAAAGAGAACAATGGGCCACTTATTTCTCTATCTTGTGTCCATCAAAGAGTATCAGCTGCCTTAAAGATTTCGGAATCAACACTTCGTAGAATTATAAAATAATAATAAATCTGAACTTCTCACAAACAAAATCACGAGAAAACGAAGGAAATTAAAATCTGAACCAGTTTATTTTATTGATACATTGGCACAAACGTATGGTCATGAAGTACTAAAATTACCTCCTTATCACTGCCAGTTTAAATTGAACTAATTTGGGGTATAACAAAAAATTATTATGATAGACATATTGGTCAAAACGGATATAGTGATAACGAAGTTTTGAAAATGTGGCAAGTAGCCTGTGATCAAATTAGTTGTGAAACTTGGGAAAAATCTGTTAAAAAAATCGAAAATTTAATAAATGAATGGTGGGAAAGGGAAAGGATTGTTGATGATATTAATCCAATAATAATAAATACAAGAAATGAGAGCGATAGTTCAGATGACGACGATATCATGCATTACAGTGACTAATTTTTTTAAAATAAAAATACAACTTGTAGCAATACATTATATAAATAAATATATTTTTACTTAATATTTTATTACTTTGTAGTTAGGAGAAACATAAAAATTTAATTTAATTAAACAACAAACTATAATCCAAAATTTACGTATGAGTATAAGTTTTTCCTTATTTATAATTATTACCTTATAATTAAAAATTTTGTTTTTTTGAGTACTGCTGTTAATTTATTTTCATGCTGTAATTAGTAAAGATATCTACGAATCATGCTGTTTCTTTTTAATGCTTTGTTTTTTATTCAAATAATTTGGAAGGTTAGTTGTCAACTTGCGTCACTATACGTTACTATGGGTATGCAAATAATTATAATGATATAGACAGAGAAAGCATTGTATATTGATACTTGTAGCAACGAACAGTCTCCTATCAACAATCCGACTATACATATGATTCCCTTTATTTCTTATGGAGAAATTCGACTCGCCAGTCTTAGGCGGGGTATTACTGTAAGACAGTAAACACCCTGTATAAGCAATGTGAAATATTTTATATTCTGGTTGACGTGCACTGGTTGATGTAACGTACAGACCGTATAAGAATCGTTCGGTTCGATTGATTTTTTTTTGTCGTTTTATAAATGTAACGTGTAAGACTTATCATTTCGGGACAATGAATAATTTAATATATTACGAATGAAATTTGATATTCGGGAGTGGAGGAGGCTGGGGACGGTTGGGGGCGGTTGAGGGGCGGCGGTAGCTGGCTGCTGGCTGCTGGAACACCCCCCCCCCGTAATGCCCCTCTTTATGTCGACACTATTATTTTTTAGGATCTGTTCAGAAGATATATAAGGGCTTATTAAAGTCGAGCGACGGTGCTCACGATGTCGTGTTTTTCAAATATAATACCTACCATGAAGAATTCATAGAAATCTCGCTGCTCAGATCCAGTTTCAGAACGTATTTCATTACAACAAATACAATTTCGACAATCATAAAAACATTCATCTTATTTTCACTTTAATTTTCCCTTTTAATTTTTTTCAACAAAGCTCATTTAATTAAAATTGAACTAGCTCGGTCTACACTCTAAAAATTGATGTGAAGTGTGAATTTTCACACGTTTCAGGGTTTTGCAGGTATTTAATAGGTGTAAGAAGCCAACATAATACTGGATGTCTAAGTATATTTATTACATCAAAATCAACAGTTTTTTTAGGGTTTTGTAAGTATGACCAAAAACCCCTTATACCGTCATTTTGTCGTCTGTCTGTCTAAAATACTAAAACATCTAAAAAACATATCCCCCTAAAAATATAAACAAATATGTGCTTTTATTTTTGCAAAATACATTATTTTGAAGCGATTTTTGCTAAAATTGTGCAAAAAAAATTTTGTCCCACACCCTGTAGCCCAGATGGTCTAAACTAAAAATCTGAAAAAATTCTAAGTAATGTACATTGATGTGAACCGGAATAGTACAACAGGAATTTTTGATCAGATTACGTTTTTGGAAAAAAACGCATTTTTTGTGATTTTTGGCTAATACTGTACACAAGTTATAGCTAAATTATAACAATAATTATATAATAATTATAACAAAATTATTAATTTTAAGGTCATAATTATAAATAAGGAAAAACTTATACGTAAATTTTGGATTATAATTTTTTGTTTAATTAAATTAAATTTTTATGTTTCTCCTAAGTACAAAGTAATAAAATATTAAGTAAAAATATATTTATTCATATAATATATTGCTACAAGTTGTATTTAAATGTTTATTTTTATTTTTTTTAAATTAGTCAGTAATGCATGATATCGTCGTCATCTGAACTATCGCTGTCATTTCTTGTATTTGTTATCATTGGATTAATATCATCAACAATCCTTTCCCTTTCCATTCATTTATTAAATTTTCGATTTTTTAACAGATTTTGCCCAAGTTTCACAACTAATTTGATCACAGGCTACTTGCCACATTTTCAAAACTTCGTTATCACTATATCCGTTTTGACCAATATGTCTATCATAATAATTTTTTGTCATACGCCAAATTAGTTCAATGGGGTAAAACTGTCAGTGATAAGGAGGTAATCTTAGTACTTCATGACCATACGTTTGTGCCAATGTATCAATAAAATAAACTGGTTCAGATTTTAATTTCCTTCGTTTTCTCGTGATTTTGATAGTGAGAAGTTCAGATTTATTACACTTTATAATTCTACGAATTGTTTTGCACTTATGAATTTTTTACTGTGTAGATGATAGAAAAGGTCAGGAACTTAAAAGTGTTCCAAGGTACATTATGCTCAAGGCACCTCAGTCAATCCCCCCTGCTTTGTGAAAATGGTGAAAATGTAGTTTATCACTATAAACCATCTATTTTCCTGTTGATCACATTTCCAAATCCATTATTTTACCTACTTACTGTTTATGATATAATGTTCCTCTTTCGCCAGCCGCCATTTCTCTTCCTTCTCTCAGTCTCCCTCTCACTCTCTCACCCTTCTCCCTCTCACTCTCTCGGGCATGTCAATACATCATATTATCAAATTGAAATTTTTCGGCATTACCGATACATTTTACCTATAGTAAATAAAAATGAAAATGAAAAGAGATTTATGACAAGAATTTTAATAATAAAAGTGATCTCATGTCATGGAACAGATTATGTAACATTTTTTTATTTTATATATGGCGTCTATATTAAATTATATCTAATATCATTTTTATAATATGATAAAAAAATATATATTTTAACTTTCTTATGTAATATAGCAAAAAAAGATTTCAGAATATTAGCAACTGGACTGAGAACGAAAAAAAAATATCATTCGTTTCCGTTTGAAACAAATACCAAAAATACCGTTACCCTTCTTTACGTTCTTGCCTATTGTATTGTTCTGAAACCTGTTTTAAGCAATAATAAACTGGTTTACATTATATTATTAACAATTAGAAAATGAAACAATGTTTAAAATACATATACGGGACGAAGCCCTCAACTAAATCAATGCGTCCGGAATTATGGCAGTAGAAAAAATGTAGTGACGATAAAACTGTTACGTTTATTATCAGTGGTGAATAAAAATAGTGCTTTAAAATAAAACTAATATGGAGCGACCTTATGGTATACCGTAAACATACCGACTGCATACCATGCTTACTGTCCAATTTATATAATTCCGGTGATTTAACGTTCAATCCAGCCTCCAATGTGGTATCATCACACTATTGTAAGCCTTCATGCCGGACGGAAGGAACCTGTAAACCGGAAGACAATGTCCAAAGACAATTTTGTGCACAACAAAAAATTCATAAGTGTAAAAGTTCATTCTCAGTTTGGTTAAAATTTTAGTTTTAATATTTTCATTTAAAAAAAGTAAAATGTTCACTATTTTTAACCAAATCACCATGTAAATCTTCATTTATTCAGATAGTGTTATTTTTATGAAATATTACTTTTTCAGTGTTAAAATTAACACTACTTTAACACTATGTATTTTCCAACATTATAATTTAACCAGTATGTAAGTATAAACTTTACACTAAATTTAACCAAAAAAAGAAGTATAAATAATTAACACTAAAAGCTCGGGACTTCATGGTACACTAAAAGTTCATTTTTAGTGTACCATTAACACTAATTTTTACGGACCGCCAACATATATAAGGGAGGTATTGTGATCATATCGATTTTGACGTTTCGAGATTTCGATGGATCTCCACGAATTGAGGTCCCTACATAAAGTTTTGACTATTTTTAGCATGACGTCTGTCGGTCTGTCTGTCTGTATGTCTGTCTGTCTGTCTGTGTACACGTGCAGAGCAAATTCGGCTAAAAGGATTTTTATGAAACTTCATATTTAAGCTTCTGCCATCAATGGCATGAGCATCAACTTTTGGTAAAAATCGGTTGACTAAAAATGGGAGTTTACTCGTGTCGATTTTAAGATTTTTGAATATTTTACAACAAAAATATATTTCGAAAAAAATTATTGAACATAAGTTGCTATAAAAGCAATTAACTAATAACTTTTATTTGAGACGTTTTTTGATAAAACGAAAAATTTTGAATAATTTCTGTAAAATGTTTCGATTTTTTTTCATACTTATATGTAACGTTTCCATGGTCATGATAAATAATATCTCTGTTAAAAAATATTAGGCCAAGTTATTTCTACTTTGCTGCTAGAATGTATTTTATATAAGTACGATGGCGGTCGGTCCTGTGGTGGCCACAGCTGATTTTTATTATACAGGACAAATGCGTTTAAGGCTGCGTATAACCCCCAGTGGTTACTAATTTCTTATACAAAACTAAAAATCTAAAATAAAATTAGTATCAATCTATACATCAAATTTTGCACCGAATTTTTATCTATCTAATAAGATATTTTTAATTGTAGAAACATTTATTGTAAAAATATTATCGCTCAATAACTTAAAAATAGACATCAACGATATTGTTCTGTAATTTTTTAAATCTATTTGTAGGTTTCGAATAACTTTTATATTTATATAGTTTTGTGTAGAAATGTTCAAATAATACGTCAACATTTTTTTCGACTTGATTCCTTATAGTTTAGAACCTTCGTCGAAAAATATTATACTTGATGATAATGGAATGCCACTTGGTACACGTATTCTTTACGAAGATTAAATCATTTTTCTTGTAACACCTATTTTGAAAAGCGCGGCAGATTCAAGATGGCGGCAAAAATAGACTACCAAGTATAATAACTATAAGTAGTTTTCACAATAGAGCAAAATAGCTATAAACATATTTGTAGAATGAAACTTTAGCTACAATTTGCCGCATCGTACGCAAATATGCGTCAATTAGTTTACAAGATGGCGTCTATAATGCAATTTGCTTATTTACAATTACATAACACTTTTTTCTACAATTAAAACTATCCTATTAGATAGATAAAAATTCGCTGCAAATTTTGATATATAGATTGTTATTAATTTTATTTCCGATTATTAGTTTTGTATAAGAAACTATTGAGAACTATAGGGTTGTGCGCCGCCTTAAAACACATATATCCAACAGATGGAAAAATATTATATTTTTTTCCTCGTTTTCTTATCTAGTATGCCCGAACTGAGCTCGGGGCTGGGCGTTAAGGGGTTAATGCTATTAAACTTTGATTTAATCCATGTGATAACAACAGTTGCGGCTGCAGTGTGAGGTGTGAGTGAGAAACGCGATGTGGTGTGATGGGATGTAAGGTACACAAGGTGCGGCGTGTGTTTTTTAATTAACAGGTGTAATTGCTGTGTAGACACTTCCACTGGGTTTAGATTTGCAGGTGGCACGGTGCCGGCACTGGAGTGACGGAGTACGGAGGTGTTATAATGCAGGAAGGTGTGACATACCGCGCTCTAATTGCGGGGTCACCACCGCCCCGAACCAACACCTCAAAAAACACATTATTTATATTATTAAAAGCTTTTTTAAAAAGATAATTTCATTAACGGAAGCGAAAAGTATCCTACGGCAAATTAAAATAGTAAAGAGAGACTAGCCTTTGCGTTTCACCACCGGGATGGGGATATAAGAGGCATTACGCTTTCATAAAACAGTCTTCAATACAGAAACACTTGCGGGAACTGTTTAAGCATTGCTATATTTTAAATTCCGACAATTTTGTAATGCTTATTTTAACTACTTGACTTGTTAAATTTGAACACTATTATAATTTTATACATGTAAACTTACCAATTTAATAATTCTATATTTCAATATATCTTTGTAGCTCTGATGAAGATTAAAATTAAAATCGAAACGTTAGCGAAGTTAATAAATTTGTTTTTATTTTCTGACTGGTCCGAATCCCATTAGCTTCAACTATAATTACTAACTTACGGACGTAACTCATCTAATCAAGCATTGCTAACTTTCTTCTTATAAGAGATACGAAGGGGATTCAATTAGGAAAGATAGTATTTTCTTCACGACCACTATAGAATTTACCAATTCTAAAACCAATTTTGACTACAGAAAGTTAATATTCTAACACAAGAGTTGGAATGTTATTCTAAAGCACTTATCTTATGCATTTTGCATGTATTTCATTCCATCACTTGTTATGGAATAACTATTCCATGCTTGTTGTCATTTGTTTTTGCAGGGTTACATTATATTACAAGATATATGGCAAGGTTTACATTAAATAAATGCAACATAACTTCCTACAAAGTAGTAAAATAGTGACCGATGTGCAGCAAATTAAATTAAAATTAAACAAATAATAAATTAAAAAATAAGTTTAATTAATTGATTAGTTTGTTATGTAATATAAATTATTTGTTAAGATAAAATGTTTGTTAAAATAATTATTTGTTTTTTTTTCTTTCTGGTGGTCGTGGAGAAAGTAGGGTCTGTGACTCGGTTGGAAGAGAAAATTCGATGATCGTGGTTACCCAGGCGCACCTGTGGCTCGCGCTCTGAATGTTCCTGAATGTGAAATTTTTGAAATTTTTTTATATTATCTATTTTTTCATACTTATATGTAACGTTTCCATGATCATGATAAATAATATCTCTGTTAGAAAATATTAGGCCAAGTTATTTGCTGCTAGAATGTATTTTACACAAGTACTTTGTGATGTCGGTCAGTCCTGTGGTGGCCACAGTTGATTTTTTTATTATTTTTTTCTTGTATTATATTTTTAATTATGTTTCTTCATATCAAGTAGGGAAATGTATTCAAATAGGTATTCATATCTTTATAGTATTTAGGTACAAATGTCACAAATATTAATCACCCTATCTCTATGGTTAAAAAGTGTTGCCACTTTAAAAACATTAAAAATTCTAGATTGTCATCAGTCATTAAAATGCTAAACACCCCCTTTTAATTTTAGTCTTATCAATATCATTTTCATTGCCCTATGTATGGGCTAATTTTCATATAAATATGTGAAAATTCTAAATAAAACCAGTGGCATAACACGAAAATTATTAGAAATTAATAAAAAAATTCATGTGATTTGCATTACATGTTTTCGTAGATACATATATATTATGGTCTATCATCTATCTCAGTATTCTTCAAATTTTCAATCCTTTTGAGCACTTTTGTAATTATTGTGAGTGTAAAAAAATTTACCACCCACTAATATTTAAATTGAAAAAAACTTTAACATTTTTTCTCGGTCTGACCTCTAATGTACTAAGACTTTCTTAAGTACCCTATAAAATTACAGAGAAAGTAGGAAATCGTACATATATAACTAGCAAGTGTGTGTATGTGATCTGGGTAACATTGTGACGTCATTTTTTCCTAAGGTTCTCGTGATTGGCTAACTGGGGACTCTTGAGATCTCTTGATTGACAATTTTGCAGATTTATTCTCAAGAATCTACGAATATAATAACATATAGATATGTGTAGGATTTCGTAGGCATAAGTCATCACGAAGGTTTTTACTTTTGAAGTAATATTACCCAAAATTTTATAATAAATTTCCTGTCAACTTAAAATCTTACCTTTTACACCCAATTAAAAATAAATTTATTAAACATTTCAAAATATGGTTAATGGAGATGCCTTACTCAGAGTTCAATAATTTAATAAATTAAAGGACGTTCACTTTTCACCATTTATTAATTTTTTAATTTTTCATATTTTTAGTAAATAATGATCTACTGACCGAATTTAGTATAATAATATAGTAAGAGTATCGTGTCACCACAAGATGCCTTGTATCTTCTGTGACACTTTAATGCAGATTCTGCTTACCTTTCTTTTAGTTAACATTTGTATTTAAATTCGTATGTTATATGTAAAATGTATCATGAATGTATCAGTATTTGAAAATAAAGGTGTATTGTATTGTATTGTATAAACAAGAAACTCTAGATACTCCTATATGCTTTGACCGATATGAAAAATATTTTGCGGATTTATTTTCTAATCTCTGCGGATAAAACATATAGAAATGTCTAGGGTTTCGAAGGCTTAAATAAGAAACTCTAGACTCTCCTATATCCTTTGACTAATATTAACAATATTTTGCAGATTTATTCTCTAAGAATCTACGAATATAATTACATACAGAAATGTCTAGGGTTTCGTAGGCATAAACAAGAAACTCTAGACACTCCTATATCCTATGATCGATATGAAAAATATTTTGCAGATTTATTCTTTAAGAAACTGCGGATACAATTACATATAGAAATGTTTAAAAATATTGTATTTGATTCGCATATAATGGCTATATTACACTCATCCTCGCGCAAAATAGCCACCGTTATATGATTGTTAAATAAAATACTATATTTAGATATTTATTCCACATTTCTTGTTTCTAATTGCTAATTACATATTTAATTAGATATACACCACTTTTGCAAGGCTATCTTATTTATAATTTTTACACCCCTGTACATTCTACGGCACTGCATGTCTCTAGGGTTGTAGAGTAGTGTTATAGTACCGGGAGTGGTGGTGAGGTTGGGGGGGGGGGTCGACTCGCATGTGTGAATGGGGAAGTCCCGGCAATAAAGGACTCAAGTGTGTTACTACAGCATACTGCAGTTCGCCCATTCATTGCGCAATTAACACTCACTAAACATAAACTTTTAAATATTTCTGTTTATTTTTAGAACCCTCCCCCCGATACCCCGAATATTCATACAATTAAAAAATGCATAAACAGAAACGATTTGTTTTCTTATTATAAACAATATTTGTTATGTACGTCTTTACTGTTAAGTCAATAATAAGGGAGATGTTTTAATGGTTTTAGTAAATAGTTTAAACCCCGAAACACTATATTAGAATGAAAATTTTGAACTAGTGACTTCACTAGGGACTTCAATCTTTCACGTGATTTTATTACTATTTCTGCATTTCGAACAAGGTATAGTAAAAAAATTGATGTGAAGTGTGAATTTTCACACATTTCAGGGTTTCGCAGGTATTTAGTAAGTGAATGATGATTATTTGGGATGCCAAAACAATTTTTATGTCAAAATATTTTTTTATGAATTTTAATTCAAATGCCTAATATCATCTGTCTCATTTTGTAATACGTAACTAACAGGAAAAGTTCATTTTTTATGTTGTATATTGACAATACATTTATAATATTATTATAGTATTGGTTCACACGGATACGCCAAAGTCTGTTTACACCACAACAGTCACCAAAGTAACCAGATCTAGTTTCGTATTACAAATTGAGACGGATTATACCATTATTTAAGTTTCTAAATATGTGCAGTATTTTTTTATATAGCAAGATTGATTAAGCTTTTGAAAATTGCACCTATGACTTCGATTGGTTGCTTAAATCATAAGCCCCACCCTCTGACTTCGTATACATTCAAACATAGAATTAAATTATAATTTAAACAAAATAAAAATGCAAAAAAATAACAAAAACAAAAAATTGACAGGAATCGAACTGTAGTTTGCAAATTAAGAAACGAGGACACTACGCACTACGCTACGGGCGCTTACTTATTTACTGTGTTACGTAGTAAATTAAATATTTATAGTTAAAGACACAAAAAAATCGTTATTTTCCGAAAACATAATCCGATCAAAAATTCCTGTTGTACTATTCCGGTTCACACCAATGTACATTACTTAAAAATTTTTCAGATTTTTAGTTTAACAGGGTGTGGGACAAAATTTTTTTGCACAATTTTGGCAAGAATCGCGACAAAATAATTTATATTGCAAAAATAAAATTTTCATCGTTAATCCACGTACCTTAAGGGCTTTCATTTGATACCCTACTCAGAATTTTAAAAAAATATATTTTTTTCGATGAGCACATATTTGTTTATATTTTTAGGGGGATATGTTTTTTAGATGTTTTGGTATTTTTCCTATGTGCGGGTCAACAAGTTGTATAAGCATGCCAAATTTCAACTCTCTAGGTTTTGCCGTTTGGCTACAATTTTTACCGAACAGACAGACAGACAGACGACAAAATGATGGTATATGGGTTTTTTGGTCATATAATAAAAGGTGTCTCAAAAGAAATTTTATATTTAGTGGATCGATTAAAAAAAAAGTAAGCCGTATATAGAAAAAATGTTTATTAATTATTAAAATACACTTTTTGGGGATTTATTTCTTAAAAATAATATCGTCTAAATGTAGACCCTTGCGTTCTCGGCACTCATTTAATCGAACAGTAAAATTACTTATGACGTCTCGGCAGGTGGACTCAGGGATGGCTGCCATTTCGTGACGGATATTTTCTTTCAAATGCGCCAGTGAAGTCGGTTTATTGGCGTAAACTTTAGATTTAAGATAACCCCATAGGAAAAAGTCCATAGGGGTTAAATCTGGAGTGCGTGGAGGCCAATTTATGTCACCTCTCCGGGAGATCAATTTGCCTGAGAAAATTTCACGAACACGTGGCAGAGACATATTGGACGTGTGTGAAGTTGCTCCGTCCTGTTGGAACCATGTTCTTTGGTTATAGCCAGGAAAGTTTTGCAGTTCAGGTACCAAGAAGTTGTCTAACATCTCCACATAACGCTCTGAATTCACTGTAACTGCACGCCCCCTTTCGTCTTCAAAAAAGTAAGGGCCGATAATTCCTCGCGCCGACATCGCAGCCCATACGGTCACTTTAGGCGAATGTAGGGGTTTCTGATGTTTGCGTTTCGGATTCGTTGCACTCCAGTAGCGGCAGTTCTGCTTATTTACATGGCCATTAAGATGAAAATGAGCTTCATCCGAAAACAAAATGTTGGTAAACGTTGAAAATCGCTCAATTACCTGATTTACGAAATTAAGCCTCTGACTGGCATCTTGGGGCTTTAATTCTTGCACCAATTGAATTTTGTAGGGGTGCAGCTTTAGGTCTTTGTGCATAATGCGATGTAATGATGATTTATGCACATTTAAAGCACTTGCGCGCTTCCGAATTGAAAGGTTCGGGTCGTCATGACAGACTGATTAACATTCTCCACGTTTTCTACCGTTCTTGATGACCTAGGTCGCCCGGATTTTGATTTATCCAGCGTTGTACCAGTCTCTTCAAACTTTTTAACCCAATGTCGAATGAGAGGAATGCTTGGCGCATCATTTAAGTGGCGAAAACCTCGAATACTGCAGAATTTTCTACGCGCTACAGTCGCCGAATCACCGTTTTTGTAAAACTCTCGCACGCATAACGCGCGGTCTGCTCCCGAGAAACGCTCCATAGCTACTGAATTCCCAAGAGGCAGGCTACCGATTGACATAACCCCCGCGCCCTTCGGATACGTTGCGTTCACGCAGTAAGCTAAATAAATATAAAATTTCTTTTGAGACATCTTGTATAATAATGATAAACTCTTTATATCCACACTGGTAAGGATATTGAAGTTCATTATCTAACTGAAATGTGTAAGGTAATAGGCCTATTTCCTTGCCGCCGTAGATATATTTTGTTTTGTTTTTTTCCAAGAGTGTTATATAGTGTGTTGGCTTCTATAAACATATTTGAAGGGGATAACTGTTTGGGTGCGTGCCTGTTCATCGTTTTGATAAACAAAGGCTGCCTTTAAGATCGTTGAACGCTGGTGGTTCGGGGCTCGCTGAGACTGGTCGACAGTCGACTTGTCTACGGGCGACGGTCGACGGTCGACTGCCGACAACTAACAGCCCTAACAAGCCACGTTATAATTCTCAGAGAGGAAATGTGTTTTTTCTTTCACGACACTCGAGCCATAAAACGACTGATGATTGGTTTGAAAGCAGTCACTCCGCCCGGCTTCAAACTCGCGACTCCTATTACAGTAATACTAGAATGTCTTTATTGACAACTATAATGAAAACAGCTCTGTTTGTTTTGCTTTTAAATTATAAGGCATCCTTTTAAATTATGAACTGTTTCAATTTATGACGCTCTAAAAAATTATGTTTATAATTGGAATAATAAAGTTTTTACAAACGATCTTTTTAATCACTTCTATCTTTCAGACAAAAAATGTGGATTGGTAGACCGAGAACTAAGTACAGGAGTTAAACGAGAAAATTATGTGAAGCTCAATTTTCCCACATTTCAGGGTTTTGTAGGTATAAAAGATTGTGGCTATATATTAAAAATCATAAATTTCAATAACTTTTGGAAGAATAACCTACGTCTTCCATCAAGACTTACAAGTATACTTAATTACGAGAGACGAGCGCATCAAATCAGCTGCCCAGTTCTCCAGTCAGTCAGATAAATTTTGAAATCTTTGTTGCAATTAAATTATTTTCGAAATAATTAGCAGACCAAAAATTCTTGCTATATTATTGCAGTTCACATTAATGTAAGTTACTCCATTTTTTTTTTTTCAGGTTTTTTTTATTAATCCCCCTGTTTTATAGAGTATAAGACAAGAGTGTTTTTACCATATTTTTGGCAAAAATGTATTAAAACAAAGAAATTTAAAAAAATACTTTTGTTCCTGAGCGTCTTTTACCTATATTTTTTATTCCTACCGTACAAAAAATTATGATTTTGTTTTCTACGGTACTTAAAAATTATTCCCAAACTATATTTTGACACTACCCAATAAATTAATTTTTTTTTTTTTGCATTAATACAATAAATTTGATATTTTTCCAAAAATAATCTAAAAATTTCTAACTAATTTTTAAATTAACCCCCCTGGGTTATTTAGGGTGTGAGACAAGAGTCTTTTTTTTTGCTTAATTTTTGTATAAAATCATATTAAAATAATGAAATTTAAAAAAACTCATTTTCGTTCCTAAATGTACGCCTTAGAAGCTTTCTTTTGATACCTACCACACAATAAAGTTTTTTTTAAATATTTTTTTCAATGACACAATAAATTCGATATTTTTCGAAAAAATAACCTAATTTAAAATTCCTGTTTATCTATTCTGGTTCCCATCAATATACATTGTTAATTTTTTTTTAATTAACCCCTCTGAAAAATAGGGTGGGGTAGAAAAGTTTTTTGGAATATTTTTGACGAGAATCTCATAAAAAAATTATTTATTCAAAAATAAAAATTTGCTTGTCTGTCCCCACACTAAGAGTTTTCATTTGATACCACACTCAAAATTTAAAAAATATTAACTTTTTCATTAAAAATACTCACATTTGTATTTATCTCCTGATTTGTTTTCAAAACTCTCAGTATTTTTCTTATATGTTGGCCAAAGAATTGTATAAGCATGCCAAATTTCAACTTTCTATATTCATCCGTTCGACTACAATTTCTACCGTATAGAGAGACAGACTCATGAGTGACTTTATAAGAGTTTTTTGGTGGTCATACCTACAAAACCATAAAAACGTAAAATTTTATATATTTCCTAAAATTGAAAAATATTTGTTCAGATTGGTCAAGATTTATATTCTTCTCCTCGTAGTGCCTATCCAGTTCGAATGTTGCCTATTATACTGGTAATTTTCACTTTGTCTACAGCTGCCCGGAAAAAATATTTTGAGGTAGCTGAAAACTATTGGCGCCAGTAGCGCAGCCAAGGGGGGGGGAGGCAACGGACCTGGGTCCCTCCCAGGACCAGCAGATTACACGGCGCTGCCCGGGGAGTTGAAGATAAAATTTAACCACAACAGTAGTTAATTTTTCAATTACTTCATTGTAAACAATATTGGCATTTTCATTTTTTTCGTATAAATAAACATTTTTTTAAGATTACCTACTCTTGATAAAGTGACATAATTATTGTTCAAGTGAAAATACATCACTTTCCAAAACGAATTATATGAAGGGGAGCGTTGATCCTTTTTCCCCCTGACACATCGACTAAAACATTCGCCCAGTCAAATGATAAAACTGTTTTAAACAACTAATTACTCGATTCAGATAAGATAAAGTGGAAATCTGACTTCGGTATAACCTTCAGAATGTAATTTTAAAATGACACTTCAAACGTGAAATAGAGTAAAAATAGTAGAAATATATTGGTTTTATTTTGTAGATAAATGTGAATATCAATATATTCTTTGGTATTTTTGAAACTATAATATTTTACACACAAAAAGGACTGATATAAGTTGTACTGAATAACAGTAGCGTATTCAGATGGAGGGGGGGGGGCACAAGCCCCCTCTGAAGGTCCAATGAAATGAAAATTTAACAAATTTATCATAATCGTACAGCAAAATAACTTATGTATTTTACAATAATAATAAGCTATATTTTATAATGATTATTGTTGAAATTAACAGAAAATGCACATTTACATGTTATTTTTAGGTTTCGTAGGTATAATCAAGAAATCCCTATTCCGTCACATGAGTCTGTTCGTTCGGTACAAATTGTGGCCAAGCGGCTGATTTAGAGAACTGAACATAAGTAAGAGAAATATTGAGACTTCAAGAATATACCCCGCGAAAAATATAAATAAATATGTATATATCGAAGAAAAAATCAAGTAAAAGTTTTTGATATAGGGATTAACAATTAAATTTTTTTTATCAACAAATAATGGAATTATTATTTGATATAAACATCAATATCCAACAGCAGGGGTGTCGAACTGATTTGGGTCGCAGTCTATTTTACATACAAAATGATAAGCAGTGACAGAACTTTAAATATCCCGAAGGGTTTCTTGACATTTTTTTATAAACAGAAAAGGGGAAGAGAGTATATTTTACATTTTTAATAATAATTTTTCCCCTAAATAAGCTCAAGTGATTTTGATTACCGCTTCAGGGGCCATAAAAAATAAGGTTCAGGGCCGTATGCTCTCGAAATTTGATTCGACTGGTCA
Source organism: Liopterus haemorrhoidalis (assembly GCA_963971575.1). NCBI lineage: Eukaryota > Metazoa > Arthropoda > Insecta > Coleoptera > Dytiscidae > Liopterus > Liopterus haemorrhoidalis. The sequence continues at coordinate 70,337,003 of OZ020613.1, forward strand.
AACATAAGCTCAAATTTAGCGCTATACAGAGATATATCTGGCTGTAGCTTAAAGAAAATTTTAAGGATTTATTTAACGTTAAATGGTGACCGTAATTGCACTTCACGCTAAAGCCTGTGACCTTCACATTTAAAGAGCTTAAATATTTAACTGAAATGACCATAATCGCATCATAAATAGCATTAAATTTAAATTTTATTTTAGTTACATCAAAATATTGTTATTGAAATACGCATTGTTTTATGTAAACAAAGACATTATATGAGAGAGCCTTCGTCGCTCGCCAGTAAATGATCGTTATCCAAAATGGACAGGAATATAAAACATAAACTGTTGTGGTGCGTGTTCTTCTCGCATTTTGATATAGAAACCCTCTCGTTAAAAGATCGTTCAAGTCCGCCAACAAGCCCCGGTCCCCATTGCCCTCCGCCCCCCCCCCCCCATTCCACATTCACCCGCGAGACAGGCGCGTCGAACCTATTATTCTCGCCGGAAATCTCTCATAAAAAATTAAATTAAAAATTTTCAGAATACCAATTTTAAAGTAATAGTAAATAAATAATGCTACTTTATTTTATATATTCACACAATCACAATAAAAAATATTTACCTGCCAGTGCCGTGAGAAGGGGTGTAGGAGGGTTACCTTTTATGTTTTTACAAACGACCACTAGATGGCAATATTGAAATATATCGTTACTATAATCTATCTCATTTTGTAATACGAAACTATGGTCTATTTCAAAGTAGAAAAAAGTAGATAGCGCTGCGAACCGAGAACGATTTACACTGATCAAATACAATATAGCGGGAAATTTAAAATAAGTTACAACTAGGGCATGGGCGTAGAAACTGGGTTAGCAAGTGATTTATTTTTTTAATATAAAAAAGGTTAATAAGATATTGAAATAAACAAGGCAGATACTTACGTTACTTATACGACATAAATTCAGTTTAATGGGATAAAAAAGTTAAAAAAATATTAATTTTAAAAATTATGTATTATATGTAAAAAGAGAGATTTGGCTAAAAGAGTTTAAACAAAGCAATAAAACAAACAATATATCTTCAGAGCTAAAGTTTCTTATTTAAATAATTAATGTAAATAAAAATAAAAAATATATGTATATATGAAGGTCTAAAAGTTATATCAATAACTTCTTCTTTGGGCACAATCAGCTGGGCTGTCTTTTGGCCTCACATTAGTCCTCTTTCTTGATCTGTTAATTGTCAAGTGTCAAAAAATATTTATATGTCAGATAACCTAAAAAATATATAACTGCGTAAAAACAAATAACATGGAGAATTTTCTCCATAAAATCTACGCCAAGAATATAAATAATAGTCTAAATATGTAAATAATAACAAAATATATGAGAAAAATTAAATAATATAAATAATATATATTTCCAATGTACGACACTGAACATCTGTCAACTTGGACTAAAAACAATATTTTTACAGTGTAATAGGGATGGCGATCTAAACCAATCCGAAGCAAGGACAAACAGCTCCTATCTTCTTACACACATTTTTCTACTTTGAAATAGACCATAGATCTGGTTACTTTGGTGACTGTTGTGGTGTAAATAGACTTTTATGGAAACATGTGAACTTGTAAATCTGGCTTTTAAATTTATGGTTAAGTATTATAATATCGAGGTTATATTCAATCAAAAACTACATATGTCAGATAACAAATTGACATGTCAAAATTGCAATTGACATGTCAAAATCCTGATTGACATGTCAAATATTTGAATGGTACCACTTCAGAATTACCACCCTAAGATGATATTTTAAATATATAACATAAAAAATTAAGTTTCCCTGTTAGTTTCGTATTACAAAATGAGACAGATAATATATTCGTCGACATTTGTTATTGTGAAATCAGTGGCAGCTTATAAATTGACCGAAAAGTTTGTTGACAGGGACCGTTTAAAAAAAACAAGTTTGTGAAAAAATGGATATTACTCGTGAAGGTTTTCGTTGGATGATTTTTTACGATTTTAGTAAAGGCCTAACTCAACAACAATGCATAGATTCGCTTCGTTCAACTTTTGGTAATGAAGTACCATCAGAAAAGATTGTTTACAATAGGGGATAGGCATGATTTTATTTTAATTTTTCATTATATTCCTCATGTTGCATATAAACATAAAAAACAGTTTTGCATTTTTTTTTTAATTTAAAGGCTTAAAAAAATCATAAATGTATGTAGCGCGCGAAAACGACGTGTAACGTCATACCCCTTCTAAGTGACGCAGTACACTACTAGCCAACCCAGTGTACTGCGTACAACCTACCCGGTGTACAGCGTTCAGCCTACATAGTTTGTTGTAAACTTATTTGCTTGTATAACTTTTATAGGTTATGTAAAGTTAGAGTGATTTTAATTAAAATAAAGTTTAATTCTATAAAAACAATTTATACATGTTTACCGAATTAAATTTTATATTAAAGTATATAAAATATGGAAGATCCAGGCCCCAGTACTTCGAAACATAGTCGAAAATATTGTTTAGTACCGATGTGCACAAATACTTCAAATAGAAATCCAAAAAAACAATTTATATCATTACCTGATGGCGAAAAACAACAGAAAAGGCGAAATTTGTGGCTGAAAGCTATGAGGCGAAATAAAACCGATATTTCAGAAAAAAGTAAACTTTATATTGTGTGCATAAAAGCATCAATGTTGGGTAAATTATCACTTTGAGCCCTAACAAAATCTTTATCTGCCAATTTAATAATAAATGCGTGAAAAATTGTTTAAAAACAAATACAAAACTCTCGAACAATACAATAAAAAAACTTTCGCGGACCGCTATAATTTTTCTGTGGACCACCTGTTGAGAAACACTGGTTTAGAGTCCAAAAAGATTGGAAAATACTGCTTTATAAAATCAAAATAAAGATGTTTTACTAAATCTAAAATTAATAAAATCGATAAAAACTCGAAGCATAAGTACATATTTACTTATTTTTCTTTTTAATTTCTTATTTCTGATTAATTTTGAGAAAATCAAATAAAAAATCACTTCTACTAAATGATTTGTGAATTAATAAAATCAATAGTCTATTAGTTCCGTCTATTTCGTGAAGCAATTTGTTAATAATTTCCTATTTACTAGAATCATCTACGGAGCAGGCGACCGTACCGGGGATCGAACTGAGAGCCCAGAGCTTCAAGAAGCGAACTGTGATTGTTTGAAGGCGAGCTGGGGGGGCAGGAAGGGGGAGCAGCAGGATATTGCACCAATTAACAGTCCGAGGAGACGGACAGGAGCTAAGAAGGATCGATAGAAAGGATACAGTCAAATATCTGCTCCAGCAAATCTACAATCACATCAAACAGGACTCTGAGACGGAAGACAAATCATAGATTGTATATCTAAAGCAGAAAATCATATTTGTTTACATTTTTAAAGATTTTTTACTTGAATAATTATCAGACAGGTCCAACTAAATATCGAGACATGAAGATTTTAAAAATAAGCTGGGGCCACAGATTTTTTGAAAAAAGTCGAGCATTAATTTAGACTAATGCACCCGTTGCCAACTGTGTTGGCCAACAGATCATTACCCAGTGGCGGCTCGTGACTTTTTGAGACCCAGAGCTGCAAATTATAATACAAGGATAGGTTTAGGTGTTTAACCACGACGTTTTATCATATAAGACTCTGATGAATTGCCTCTTATAATTATAATTATTGCTTTTTGCACTTTCCGAAATACAAGGTGTCTCAAAAGAAATTTTATATTTGTTTAGCTTACTGCGTGAACGCAACGTATCCGAGGGGCGCGGGGGTTATGTCAATCGGTAGCCTGGCTCTTGGGAATTCAGTCGCTGTGGAGCGTTTCTCGGGAGCAGACCGCGCGTTATGCGTGCGAGAGTTTTACAAAAACGGTGATTCGGCGACTGTAGCGCGTAGAAAATTCTGCAGTATTCGAGGTTTTCGCCACTTAAATGATGCGCGAAGCATTCCTCTCATTCGACATTGGGTTAAAAAGTTTGAAGAGACCGGTACAACGCTGGATAAATCAAAATCCGGGTGACCTAGGTCATCAAAAACGGTAGAAAACGTGGAGAATGTTAATTAGAGGAATTATCGGCCCTTACTTTTTTGAAGACGAAAGGGGGCGTGCAGTTACAGTGAATTCAGAGCGTTATGTGGAGATGTTAGACAACTTCTTGGTACCTGAACTGCAAAACTTTCCTGGCTATAACCAAAGAACATGGTTCCAACAGGACGGAGCAACTTCACACACGTCCAATATGTCTCTGCCACGTGTTCGTGAAATTTTCTCAGGCAAATTGATCTCCCGGAGAGGTGACATAAATTGGCCTCCACGCAGTCCAGATTTAACCCTTATGGACTTTTTCCTATGGGGTTATCTTAAATCTAAAGTTTACGCCAATAAACCGACTTCACTGGCGCATTTGAAAGAAAATATCCGTCACGAAATGGCAGCCATCCCTGAGTCCACTTGCCGAGACGTCATAAGTAATTTTACTGTTCGATTAAATGAGTGCCGAGAACGCGAGGGTCTACATTTAGACGATATTATTTTTAAGAAATAAATCCCCAAAAAGTGTATTTTAATAATTAATAAAAAAAATTTCTATACACGGCTTACTTTTTTTTTAATCGATCCACTAAATATAAATCCACGTATAGGAAATTAATGAGAATTCAAAAAAACACGAGATACAGGCTATTACAAACGTTTAGGTGGAACTAAATGGGAATTTCATTCTTTTATGTTGTCACGAGAAGGGACCTTGCTTGACTTACTTCATGTTTCACATTTGGTATGTGTAAATTTAAAATTCCAACAGTGAAACCATGCAAAACGAATGACATTTATTAAATATTTTTATAAATTTTTACTATTTTGAAGACAAAAAAAAATAATAATAAATAAATGGGAAATTTTTATTAAGAATGACAAAAAAATTAAAATTCAATGAAAAGGACATTTTATAATGACTATCAATTTAATCTAGAATTTACAATGTGAGTATGCGTTACAAAGCTTAAAAAAAATGACCAAAAGTCTGAATTAATAGATTAAAATTACTAGATTTCAAAATCTAGGTCCGCCTAAACGTTTGGAATAGCCTATAAATATAAACAAATATGTACAGTCTGTTCCAAACGGTTAAGCGGAACGAAATGGTAATTTAGTTCTTTTAGGTTGTCACGAGAAAGGACCTTGCTTGGGTTATTTCATTTTTCACGTTGGGATGTCAAAATTTAAAATTCCAACAATGAAACCATGGAAACGAATGACATATGTCAAAATTAAATATTTTTTTTAAGATATTATAATGACAAAAAAATAAATAAATGGGAAATTTGTATTAAGAATGACACAAAAAATTAAAATATAAAGAAAATGACATTTTAAAATGATATTAACCTTAACCAAAAAATGTTTATTGTAAGTATGATTTACAAAGCTTAAACAAAACGGCCGAAACCGTTTAGAACAGACTGTAACCGTTATAACGTCACTCATTAGTTTGTATGTCTGTGCGGTAGAAATTGTAGCCAAACTGCTGAACGTAGAAAGTTGAAATTTGGCATGCATGTACAACTCTTTGACCCACATATAGGAAAAATACTGAGAGTTCAATAAACACATCACGAGATAAATATAAACAAATATGTATTTAATGAAAATATTAATAATTTAAAATAAAACCACTTAATGCGTGGATAGACAAGAAAAATTTTATTTTCGAAAAATTAATTTTTTTATGGGATTTTTGCCAAAATTATGTCTTTAGACTTTTGTTCCCCACCCTATCTCTCAGAGGGTTGATCTAAAAATCTGAAAAAATCTCTATAATGTACATTGATGGGACAGTTAAAAGATGGGATAGTTCAATAGGAATTTTTGTTCAGATAAGTTTTTCGCAAAATATCGATTTTTTGTGTCGTTAAAAAAATTAATTAAAATTTATTGTATGGTATCAAAAGAAAGCTCTTAAGACGTAGATGAAGGAAAGAAAATTAGTTTTTCAATTTTTCTAAAAATGTACTATAAAAATCACTGTCCGCATCCTTTAATCCAAAAGGGTTAAAAATTAACTAAAAATCTGAAAAAAGTAATATATACATTGATCTAAACTGGAAACGTACTAGAGGAATTTTTTATCAGATTTCGTTTTTGGAAAATATTGCAGTTTTAGTGTTTTTGACCAAATTAACTATTTTTTTAAATTGATATTTCTTTTTAATTTAATGAAGACTTGAATACGAAGCAAATGCATATAAAATAGCAAGGATTTTTTATTTATATTTTGTAACGAAATTTTTGCAAATTATATAAATTTTATTTAAAAAAATTTAATGTAAGGTCTTTAAAATTAGGTGGTTAAATTACATGCATTACCTTATCATGGAGTTTCACAACAAATCCTTTGGATATAAGATCATCAAACAATACTTTTAGTCTGATATCACTCTCATTGGATACTACTGGACCCTTGGACGGCTAATTAACAAGCAAAAAAAACACATGCAAGATTAACCAAAACATGCTCTTTAAGTAGTCAAATAAAAACAATTCACAAAAAACTAGCAAAGTAATTAAAAATTATATTTGTATAATAGCAAGATAACTCTATTTAGTAAGAGCAACAATACTAATATTTGAATATTACACAAAAAAATTAATTACCAGTAGATATTAAGAATTACCTGATCGATTAGATCTTCTAGGCGAGCTCGGACGACCAATTCTTGATGAAGAATTGGAGCTGGCATTGTATCTTGAGGACTACTTGGTCTGCTGATGCATGCAGTGGCTGCTTCGCACGCTTGGACTGCTACTGCAAGCCTTGATTTTTCAGCTTGCAGTTTATTGTGTAGATTCTGGAAAAAATAATTTATCGATATGACACAGTTATATCGTCATTGTGAGGTGTATGCTAATTATGCAAAGAAAGATAAAGATTTTTCAATTTTTAAATTTTTGAATTTTTGAGTTTTTGAATTTTTGAGATTTTGAGTTTTTGAATTTTTGAATTTTTGAATTTTGAATTTTGAATTTTGAATTTTGAATTTTTGAATTTTTGAATTTTTGAATTTTTGATTTTGGATTTTGGATTTTGGATTTTGGATTTTGGATTTTGGATTTTGGATTTTGGATTTTGGATTTTGGATTTTGGATTTTGGATTTTAGATTTGGATTTTGGATTTTGGATTTTGGATTTTGGATTTTGGATTTTGGATTTTGGATTTTGGATTTTGGATTTTGGATTTTGAATTTTGGATTTTGGATTTTGGATTTTGGATTTTGGATTTTGGATTTTGGATTTTGGATTTTGGATTTTGGATTTTGGATTTTGGATTTTGGATTTTGGATTTTGGATTTTGGATTTTGGATTTTGGATTTTGGATTTTGGATTTTGGATTTTGGATTTTGAATTTTTGAATTTTTGAATTTTTGAATTTTTGAATTTTTGATTTTGGATTTTGGATTTTGGATTTTGGATTTTGGATTTTGGATTTTGGATTTTGGATTTTGAATTTTGAATTTTGAATTTTGGATTTTGGATTTTGGATTTTGGATTTTGGATTTTGGATTTTGGATTTTGGATTTGGATTTTGGATTTTGGATTTTGAATTTTGAATTTGGAATTTTGGATTTTGAATTTTTGAATTTTAGATTTTGGATTTTGGATTTTGGATTTTGGATTTTGGATTTTGGATTTTGAATTTTGAATTTTGGATTTTGGATTTTGGATTTTGGATTTTGGATTTTGGATTTTGGATTTTGGATTTTGGATTTTGGATTTTGGATTTTGGATTTTGGATTTTGGATTTTGGATTTTGGATTTTGGATTTTGGATTTTGGATTTTGGATTTTGGATTTTGGATTTTGGATTTTGGATTTTGGATTTTGGATTTTGGATTTTGGATTTTGGATTTGGATTTTGGATTTTGGATTTTGGATTTTGGATTTTGGATTTTGGATTTTGGATTTTGGATTTTGGATTTTGGATTTTGGATTTTGAATTTGGAATTTTGGATTTTGAATTTTTGAATTTTAGATTTTGGATTTTGGATTTTGGATTTTGGATTTTGGATTTTGGATTTTGGATTTTGGATTTTGGATTTTGGATTTTGGATTTTGGATTTTGGATTTTGGATTTTGGATTTTGGATTTTGGATTTTGGATTTTGGATTTTGGATTTTGGATTTTGGATTTTGGATTTTGGATTTTGGATTTTGGATTTTGGATTTTGGATTTTGGATTTTGGATTTTGGATTTTGGATTTTGGATTTTGGATTTTGGATTTTGGATTTTGGATTTTGGATTTTGGATTTTGGATTTTGGATTTTGGATTTTGGATTTTGGATTTTGGATTTTGGATTTTGGATTTTGGATTTTTTTTCTTCTCCTTCATGGATTCTAAATTAATACTTTATGCGGATGATACAACCATATTGACTACAAACTCTGATTTACAGATTTCAATTTAAAAATCTCTCACCAATTTTCCAAATACATATATATATATATATAATATAAAAATCAGCTGTGGCCACCACAGGACCGACCGAGATCATAAAGTACTTGTATAAAATACATTCTAGCAGCAGAGTAGAAATAACTTGGCCTAATATTTTCTAACTTATTAGAGTTATTATTTATCATGACCATGGAAACGTTACATGTAAGTATAAAAAAATTCGAAAAATTTTCGAAATTTTCTTTTTTTTATCTAAAAACGTCTCAAATAAAAGTTATTAGTTATTGCTTTTGTAGCAACTTTTGTTAAATAAATTTTTTCTAAATATTTTTCTGTTGCTAAATATTCGCAAAAATCTTAAAATCGACACGAGTCCTATTTCTAGCCAATCGATTTTTACCAAAAGTTAATCAACTCGTGCCATTGATGTCAAAAGCTTAAATATGCAGTTTCATAAAAATCCTTTTAGCAGAATTTGCTCTGCACGTGTACACAGACAGACGGACGGACAGACAGACCGACCGACATCATGCTAAAAATAGTCATAACGTTATGTAGGGACCTCAATTCGTGCAGATCCATCGAAATCTCGAAATGTCAAAATCGGTATGATCACAATACCACCCTTATATATTTTTCATTAACAAATTTCGATAACAAATCTTTTTTCTACTTTTGATCCCTCAACAAATACTATAAATCTATCATTAAATTGAATAAGAACGTTAATAGGATTAATTATAATTCCTATAACATATTGATTTATCCCCTCTCGATTTAATATTATTTGAATTAATATTATTAATACCCTTTGGTTGCGGTCCGTAAAAAAAAACTGGCTCATCGATCACAGCAGAAATATACTGCAACCAACTGGACGAAATGATGCAAAAACTTATAGAAAAACAGCCTAGATTGGCCAACAGATCGACTCCTATGATAACGCTAGACCACACACTGCACAAATGACTGTGGCAAAACTACAGGAATTGGAGTTGGAACTTCTTCATTATCCTCCATACTCACCAGACCTAGTCCCCACTGACTACCACTTCTTCCGCAATTTGGACAACTTTTTAATAGGAAAACAGTTTAATTCTGACAATGCTGTAAAACTGGCCTTCCATGAATTCATAGATTCTCGTCCACCAGGGTTATATACCACCGGCCTGAACAACCTGCCGCTTAAATGGCAAAAGTGTATAGACAATATGGGTGCATACTTTGATGAATAAAATAATTCCTTATATTTGTAAGTTAACAAACAACTTTGCCTTTTTTCTACAAATTTTATCCTTGACGACCCAATATTTCGTTTATTCCCAGGTTTAATGTTACATTACTGCCGACGTCTCTATGTTGTTTCTCATTTTTTCAAAAATTGTCAAAAATAATAAATCTCTCCAGGGTATATTTATAAATTTTTAATTTTTTTTTAACTTATTAAATCTGTTCTGAAAAAATATTTGGAGGAAATGAAAGTAGGAGACTGTGAGTGAATTCACTCGAAAATGATTTCTATCTGATCTTTGAGTGTCAAATTATAAATGTCCCGTGTCAAATTAAAGTCCGCAGGCCGTAGTCCTGGGTTCGCGGCTCTCCTCGGCCCGCGCTGCCGGAGGACGTTGTGTCCAGCGAAGAGCACACAGACCGGTACGTTCAACAATCTGGTTAATATTTGAGAACCTCTACATTATTAACTCTGATATAGATAATTTACAGCTTCCACCGCAGGATAAATGACATATATTTAGAATGGGCTAGCTTAATTACTTCAAATAAATTCAGTTTTAAAAAATTAGCTGTGGCCACCACAGAATCGACCGCAGAACAGAATACGTAATTATAGACCGGGAGCTCATGACATTTTTGGTGTCCGATTTCATACAGCATGCCTTTTGGAGGAGAGAATATTTACCCTGTGACAACAAAAAAGGGATGGTACTAAACCCCTGCACGCTTTCCGGTCATAGGGAAAATTGCATTTCCACTTGCACAAAATTTTTGTGTTTTTCTCTGATTTAATATTGCTTGCCCTTTTGCCAAAAGAAAGTTATAACAAATTTAAAGTCTTTTAATTATAGGCATGCTGTATGAAAACGAAGAAAATCATATTTTTTTATTACAAGATCACATGACCGTTTGAGCCCTTTGGGATCCTCCGAATCGCATGCATATATTTAAAAGACTTTAAATTTGTTATAACTTTCTTTTGACAAAAGGGCAAGCAATATTAAATCAGAGAAAACACAAAAATTTTGTCTTTAAGTGGAAATACAATTTTTCCTATGACCGGAAAGCGTGCAGGGGTTTAGTACCATCCATTTTTTGTTGTCACAGGGTAAATATTCTCTCCTCCAAAAGGCATGCTGTATGAAATCGGAGACCAAAAACTGTCATGAGCTCCCGGTCTATTAAATAAGAAACTGTTTAACATTTTTAAAGCCGGTCGCCATGGTGTTGTGGTTAGTGCGTCTGACTTCTAACCATGGGAGCTCAGGTTCAAATCCCGGTAATGGCATGGAAGTTTGTATAAACTGTTGACTTTTGTAAGGACAAACCAGATCTAGTTATTTTGGTTACTTTTATAATGTAATACAGACTTCAAATGTCAATTAAAAATTTTCCTTACGCTGTAAAACCGATTTTTAGTAAAGTGACATTTTTTATAGTTTTTTAACACCAACAGTTTCTGAGGTGCTAAGTATTGAAAACAAAATTTCCTCTTAGTTTGTTCTTACAAAAGTGAACAGCCTATATTTGTTATAAAATTAATAATGTATTCAAAAATAAATATCAATAACGTATACTGGTTAGTGGTCATCAATAGCTAAGACCAAAATTTAAAAAAAATATATTAAAATTTTAAAACAAAATCAAAAATTTTAGTTGAAGTTTTCACAAGCCCAGCTTTCATTTATATAGTAAATTTAGTAAATATTTCAGTAATTCAAAAGAATAAATAAATAAAATTAGTAAAATTATGTTGTACAGCAAATTTATTATTATTATTTTTTTTTTTTTTTTTAAATAATAAGAAAAATTTAACTTTTATAAATTATTTGTAAGAAACCAGGGTTCGAACCGTTATTTTTTTCGTTTCGGTTCAATTAAAAAAATATATATCAGTTCGGTTCCGGTTTTCGTTTCGGCAAAAATAAGGTTTTTTTTTTTTGGTTTTCGGTTCAGTTCCAAGTGTTAAATTTTTAAATGCTTTTATTTGTATTAGAAATTTATTTTCTACTATAATTTAGAAGAATATTTTATTCCTTATTTTGTAATAATCATTCCAAGGCTGCTACCAGGGGGGAGTTTCGGGCGTCAACCCCCCCCCCTCTGAAATAAGAGAAGCGTTTTTTTTTTACTTATCAGTTAAAAAAATTATGATTTTTTTCTGCTCATCAGTTTATACATAATCTTACATGAAATGTATTTTATATTCACTCCCATAAACATTATCTGAACCAAAATTAACCGATTTTTTTTTCGGTTCAGCTCCGGTTTTCGTTCCGACAAATATAACGGTTTTTTCCGGTTTTCGGTTCAGTTCCGGTTCGCCCTGGTAAAAATTTTCCGGTTGACTTTTTTTTAACAAAAGCTGATTAAATGGTGGCACTGATGTCAAAAGTTTAAATATAAATTTTCATTAAAATCCGTTCAGCCGAAATCGGTCAATACGTGTCCAAAGACCGACAGACATCATGCTAAAAATAGTCAAGACGTTATGTAGGGACCTCAATTCGTGGAGATCCATCGAAACCTCGAAATGTCAAAATCGGTATGATCACAATACCTCTTTTTTATACGTACACTACCTGCTCCACTTGACTTCGCTTGGGAAAAATTATATATATTATATTGGCATCTGACACTACCGATAGAGGCGCTACTGCATTCACATCATGGCTGACTTTGGTAGGATATTTTTGACAGGTTCAATGGTATCTTCATGTGATATTTATTGAAACACACGGGAACACACTCTAAAATGGTCTTTAACTGTCTTTCCACTTCTAAGAACATATTCCCATGCTTGTCACAAACTCGACTATCCTACAACCGTCAGTTTCTCAAAATCTCACTAGAGGCGCTTCAGTTATTGTCAGTTGACAATACTAAAAAATTGTCGTAACTTTGAAACTACTTAACTGATTTTAAAAATTCTTCTCATTAATTTTTTATTGTTAGAGATACAAAAAAATACTAAATAGCAAAGTCCGTGGCACCAGTCTGCCCCTGGTTCGGAATATATATTTTTTGTTGAACTGTTGTTTTTAATAAAATCCTTTTGTTTTATTAAAAAGTGTTAAATTTAGTTAAAGTTAATATTTGAAGTTTCCTAGTTCATATATGTGCGGTCCATATGTGCCAAGTGTCGGTCGTGGGATGACTGGGGGGGGCGGCGGGGTGTGTTGGCGGCGGCGGTATATATATATGAGTTGCCCGGGGCATTTTAATAAAGCAAGTGGTGGAGCACCCGGTCAACTACATAACCGTTCTCAGCGCAATAATGAGATTAATTAACGAACTCGCCCATCTTATATTCCTTCAGCAACACTCTCATCACATCACCCCCCCCCCCAACCCTCTGTCCTCCGTTCTCCCTGCTCCACGTTCACTCCATTTACATTCAAATTGGAGCAGATTTAAGAAAACTTAATATTCTAAATGGATGCATTTCACACTTATTCTAATATCAAATTAAACTCGTCATCAAATAATTCTTCATTAGAATGGATAAAAACCTCTTTTACGACATGTTCTAGGAAACAATAGTATTTTATTTTATTTTTTATTTCGGTGTTATTTGGTCATAATGCCTAGAACAATGCATCATTTTCATGGTAGTGTCAAAGGCGCGAAAGGGTAAGAGGCGTGGTGTTATATTTACAAGTTCGAGTTTCATGGTGGGGTTGGAGGCGTGATAAGTGCACGTTTTCGGTTTTGACAACATTTGTATCTAACCCAAATCTAACCTAAAAGTTTATACAATTGTTTGGAGTAAACGGTTATTCAATTTCATTAAATAGGTCGTCAAATCGAAGGAGACGTCTAGCTCTTTTTTATGTATATTTAGACTTATTGCGATATGAAGAAAAGCGATGGTGGGTACGTCCCATATATATGTGTACATAGAAACAAAAGGCAACAGGAAGATTATTTTAACTTGTTGCAAAAAATGAGACACAAAAAAAAACAGACAGTTACTTCAATTACAAGAAAAGAGTTTAATACACAATCTTTTTAGGGTTTTGTAGGTATGACCAAAAAACCCTTATGCCGTCATTTTGTCGTCTGTCTGTCTGTCTGTCTGTCTGTTCGGTAAAAATTGTAGCCAAACGGCTAAACCTAGAGAGTTGAAATTTGGCATGCTTATACAACTTTTTGACCCGCACATAGGAACTAAACATCTAAAAAGCATATCCATCTAAAAATATAAACAAATATGCGTTCAACGAAAAATTTTTTTTTTTTTAAATTCTGAGTAGGGTATCAAATGAAAGGCCTTAGTACGTGGATTAACGATCAAAAATTTATGTTTGCAAAATAAATTATTTTGAAGCGATTTTTGCCAAAATTGTGCAAAAAAAATTATCCCACACCTTGTAGCCCAGATGGTTTAAACTAAAAATCTGAAAAAAATCTAAGTAATGTACATTGGTGTGAACCGGAATAGTTCAACAGGAATTTTTGATCAGATTAGGTTTTTTGAAAAAAACGCATTTTTTGTGATTTTTGGCTAATAATGTACACAAGTTATAGCTTTGTAACAAGCAACACTCTAACGTGTGTGCTGGTCTAGTGGTATTTGACGCTGACTTTTCACCCATGTAACCCGATCCGATAGGGATCGAACCCTGGAGAAGAGACTATATATATATATATTTTTTTTTTTAATTTCTATATTGTTTAAATTATTTTTTCAAAATTCTAATTATATTTTGGCAAATGTTGCATTTAATTTTTAAAAGCGTAAATTTAATAGCCAGTGGAAATTGTTTAAATTATAATTTAATTCTGTTTCAATGTACACGAAATCAGAGGGGCGGAACTTATAACAACCAATGGAAGCCATAGGCGCAATTTTGAAATTCTTAATGAACCTTGCTATATAAAAAAAAAATACTGCACATATTTAGAAACCTAAATAATGGTATTAGGCGTTCGAATTAAAATTAACAAAAAAAATATTTTAATATAAAATTTGTTTTCGCATCCAAAATAATCATCATTCACTTACTAAATACCTGCAAACCCTGAAATGTGTGAAAATTCACACTTCACATCAATTTTTTTAAGATTGCCTACTCTTGATAAAGTGACAATTATTGTTCAAGTGAAAATACATCACTTTCCAAATATGCTCCAACGAATTATATGAAGGGGAGCGTTGATTATTTTCCCCCTGACACATCGACTAAAATATTCGCCCAGTCAAATCATAAAACTGTTTTAAACAACTAAGTACTCGATTCAGATAAGATAAAGTGGAAATCTGACTTCGGTATAACATTCAGAATGTAATTTTAAAATGACACCTCAAACGTGAAATAGAGTAAAAATAGTAGAAATATAATAAAGAGAGTAATTTTGGAGACAATCGTGGTCTTAAAATCGGTATTTGGTTTTATTTTGTAGATAAATGTGAATATCAATATCTTAGGTATTTTTGAAATTATGATGTTTTACACACAAAAAGGACTGATATAAGTTGTACTGAACAACAGTGGCGTATTCAGATGGTGGGGGGGGGGGGGGAAGACAAGCTCCCTCTGAAGGTCCAATGAAATGAAAATTTAACAATTTTATCATAATCGTACAACAAAATAACTTATGTATTTTACAATAATAATAAACTATATTTTATTATGATTAGTGTTGAAATTAACAGAAAATGCACATTTACATGTTATTTTTAGGTTTTCGTAGGTATAATCAAGAAATCCTTATTCCGTCACATGAGTCTGTTCGTTCGGTACAAATTGTGGCCAAGCGGCTGATTTAGAAAACTGAACATAAGTATTGAGACTTCAAAAATATATCCCGCGAAAAATACAAATAAATATGTATTTATCGAAGAAAAAATCAAGTGAAAGTTTGCAATCAAGAAATAATGGAATATTTATTTGATATAAACATCAATATCCAACAGCAGAGGTGTCGAACTGATTTGGGTCGCAGTCTATTTTACATACAAAATGATAAGCAGTGACGGAACTTTAAATATCCCGAAGGGTTTCTTGACATTTTTTTTTTTTAACAGAAAAGTGGAAGAGAGTATATTTTACATTTTTAAATATATTTTTTCCCTAAATAAGCTCAAGTGATTTTGCTTACCGCTTCAGGGGCCATAAAAAATAAGGTTCAGGGACGTATGCGGCCCGCGTGCCTTAGAAATTTGATTCGGCCCTCCCCAAGACAAAATTATATAAGAAATTTGAAAATTTATTTTAATAAATATATTTTAAATTTAACGTCTCAAATCATTTTTAGTTTTAACATTATAAAGGTAATGCACTGAGTGAAAATGAATCGTTTTCCCATCTTAAAAAGTTAATGGGCGAAGAGTTGATTCAATTTGAATTGGATGAAGTAAGGCGTATGGCTAGAGAAAGAAGTCTCAGGTTTCGAGCAAGTTCCACATTAAGGTAATGATTTGTTTGCCAACACAGTTGGTAACGGGTGCACTAGTAATGATAATAGAAATATAATTTATAATTTGAATAGTCAATTGCTAGACACAACAAACTAGAAATAGTTTGTAACTCGACAGATAGGCGGACAAGTCTATCAATTGTGAAAAGTAATTCAAGTTCAAGTTAGAGAGAGAATCAATGGTGAATTTCAGCTGGCAATAACTTACTGTAATTACGAGTTTTAAATAATTATCATGGCTGGTGGCTTCGTCAGTCCCGGAACGCCCGGTGGAGCGTCTCTCGAGATCCAGCTCCACTTCACAATGACTTTTTAAACTTGACAACTTGAATAAAGTCCAGATTAACTTGTATTAAGAACTCACTGACATCCCCGGAATTAATAAACGACTCGACTTTATTAAAACTATTTTGCCGAATCAATTTTGTTTCCGCAAATGTAGTTATAATTTTGTTTTCTGTTGTGTTATCTTACAGGTAGGGTTACCAACCGTCCAGGATTGGCCTGGATTGTCCAGGAATTGAAGTTGCTATCCAGAATTGAACAGGTTGAATGTCAAAATCAGAGCCGGCGCTAGGATTTGCGGGGCCATGTGACAGGGCAGGCGCGAGGCCATGTGCGAGATCGACAAGAAAAATTTGTATTGACGCGGTGGTCAAAAAGGACTGGTTCAATAATGATGGACCACGCAAAATGACGGAATGAACGCGATACATCAGTCAAAATGTAATTTTCCTTACCTGGTGCTGTCCGCTACCATGCTATGTTTACATATTAGATAGTCATTAGATTTTTTTTCTGTGACATCTAGCAATAACAACTTTCGGCTGTGTGATTTTCTTTCGTATTCGGGGAATCACAGCGCTTCACAGCTGATGCAAAACACCCCACCCGTTTTCTTCTTTTAAATTTCAGCGCGCTCGAAAACTACATATACAATTTAGATGGGAGTTTGGTGTAGGCGAGTACGCGCGGTTCAGAAAGTTCTAAGCATGCGCAAGGCCTGTTGGGCCGCAAAGCCATGTGCCACTGCACATGCCTAGCGCCGATCCTGGTCAAAATGTCTCGGAATTTCAGAGAAAGTTTTTAAAAAATACGTTTTGATCGTAAATACATCTTAATTTTACACAATAATTTTTGTTTTGAGTTCCTGATTATTTATAACAGCGGTGGGCAAACTTTTTTCGAGATTTCGATGGATTTCCACGAATTGAGGTTCCTACATAACATTTTGACTATTTTTAGCATGGTCCGTCGGTCTGTCTGTCCGTCTGTCTGTCTGTCCGTCTGTCTGTCTGTCCGTCTATCTATCCGTCTGTCTGTTTGTGTACACGTGCAGAGCAAATTCTGCTAAAAGGATTTTTATGAAACTTCATATTTAAGCTTTTGACATCAATGGCACTAGTTGATCAACTTTTGGTAAAATCCGGTTGACTAAAAATGGGAGTTTACTTTTGTCGATTTTAAGATTTTTGCGAATATTTAACAGAAAAATATTTCGAAAAAATCAGCTGTGGCCACCACAGGACCGACCGCCATCGTAAAGTACTTATATAAAATACAATCTAGCAGCAGAGTAAAAATAACTTGGCCTAATATTTTCTAACAGAGATATTATTTATCATGACCATGGAAACGTTACATATAAGTATGAAAAAATTGAGACTTAGAAAAAATTTCGAAAAATTTTACAGAAATTATTCGAAATTTTTCGTTTTATCAAAAAACGTCTCAAATAAAAGTTATTAGTTATTGCTTTTATAGCAACTTTTGTTCAATAAATTTTTTCGAAATATTTTTCTGTTGTGAAATATTCACAAAAATCTTAAAATCGACACGAGTAAACTCCCATTTTTAGTCAACCGATTTTTACCAAGAGTTGATCAACTCGTGCCATTGATGGCAGAAGTTTAAATATGAAATTTCATAAAAATCCTTTCAGCCGAATTTGCTCTGCACGTGTACACAGACGGACAGACGGACAGACAGACAGACGGACGGACAGACAGACAGACAGACGGACGGACAGACAGACCGACAGACATCATGCTAAAAATAGTCAAAACGTTATGTAGGGACCTCAATTCGTGGAGATCCATCGAAATCTCGAAATGTCAAAATCGGTATGATCACAATACCTCCCTTATATATGGCGGTCGGTAAAAATGTATTTAACAAAAGTTGCTATAAAGGCAATAACTAACTTTTATTTGAGATATTTTTTCATAAAACGAAAAAATTTTTACTTTTTCCAAATTTTTTCTTATCTATTTTTTCATACTCATATGTAACGTTTCCATGGTCATGATAAATAATATCTCTGTTAGAAAATATTAGGCCAAATTATTTCTACTCTACTGCTAGAATGTATTTTATACAAGTACTTTGTGATGGCGGTCGGTCCTGTGGTGGCCACAGCTGATTTTTTTTATTATTAATGGCTACATTATGGCTAATGTTATGAATTTTTTGAATTTATAGCTAAGATATTGTATGTATTCTTTTGAAATAAAAAATATAATAAAAATATTTTAACAACTGAGATTTGAGTTTATATGTGTAAGGAGCTTACAGAGGGAACGCCTATTGTTATACGCCATGATTGAATCTATTGTTTGAATTAGTTTAGTTTTATTTTTTTAAGGTATCAAACAAAAAAATTGCTTATAATATTTATGCAAGCAGCATTATAGTGTGCCCGTTTCTTATGGCCTCTAGCGCCGCCTATGGTAACTGGCAAAAAAATGCGAATAATTCATACAATTTGTACCTGACCTTGAAGCGACATTGTCGTGCTCGACCATATCCAAATTTAAGTATATTTTTTGTTATTTTAACATTTTCGTCGATTCCATTTGTAGATAATTCTTGAGTGCAGTTGTCTTGTGTAATAAAACATTCTTTAAAATTTGAGAGCATATAAAAGAGAGAATTTAGTAAAAACTACGAGAGTTATAAAGTCAGTGTCGATCTCTGTGATCTCCACACTAAACTCTACAATCGACATGGCATCTTTAATATCACCATTAAATATGCATTCAGCCATCAGAAAACGCTATATTTTTCCTACAAGATGGATTTAGATCAGTGCTTCCAAATATTTACAACGAAATAAGATTAACTGCTCCGAAAGTTAGTCAAAAAAATTAGCTGTGGCCACCACAGGACCGACCGCCATCACAAAGTAAATGCATAAAATACATTCTAGCAGCAGAGTAGAAATAACTTGGCCTAATATTTTAATAAAAAGTTTTGGGATCGCTAATATGTTAGGGAAATTTACAGTGTAAAATTAGTAATATTATATAAAAAATAACAGGTGGTGTAGCGTTGCCAGGAATAATCATAATAATAAAATATTATCAAAAAAATAGTTGAATAAAAAAAAAACGTTAATCAAAAAAAAAATAATTGAACAAAAAATAATTTGTACAAAAAAATTTAAACAATTATAATTGTTGCGGACTGCAACAATTAATAGCGGTAAGCGCGGCGGTGAAGACGGTCGATTACACTGTAAATTAACCCCACCATAAATAATTTAAAAAAATGATTCTAAATTTTAATAAAAATTTATATTAAAAATCTACAAAAAAGGGATAAATTTAAATGATTTCTCAACGCAAAATGTTGAGAAATGGGTACAGATCTACTAGTAAATTTATAACAAATATATTTGACTAAATTAAACAAAAGAAAAATTATTTAAGCAGAACGAACCGCAGGAAGAAACGGTATAACACGAGTTCGTACTGAGTGCAGCGAATTATGACGTCACTCAATAAAATGACAAAATTTGAAATAAATTTAAAATAGACAGTTTGTATAAATAAAATTTAGAAATTATTAGCAACCTTTCTCTCTGGTCTCACAAAAATGCAATAATTAATTAATTACTGCCACGATGACTGAGTTTAAACACACAAGAAATCTGGAGGGAAAACTCCAGAAAAAATAACTATAACAAAATATAAATTTAATAATTAATATACCCTGATATATTAATTTATAATCTACACAAATCAGGGGATCCTGATTAAATTGAAACTGATTTTAAACTATTATTTCAATATGAAAATCAAAAACACGCCTGCTCATCTTGGTAGACAATAGGGGATAGGTATAATTTTTTTTTTTTTTGAAATTTGAAGGCTTAAAAAAATCATATATGTATGTAGCGCGCGAAAACGACGTGTGACGTCATACCCCTTCTAACTGACGCATGACACTACTAGTTTACCGGCGTACATAGTCTGTTGTGAACTTATTTGTTTGTATAACTTTTATAGGTTATGTAAAGTTAGAGTGATTTTAATTAAAATAAAGTATAATTTTATAAAAACAATTTATACATGTTTACCGAATTAAATTTGATATTAAAATAGATAACTTATATTGCAGTATTTCAATTATGTCTCTAACGTTTTGTAACTTCATGTAAACAATGTAGTAAAATTCTCACCTCTAAATTACATAAATATTTACATTTTACAGAGTTGCAGCGTTTGTTTACATAAAGTTATAGAATATAAAATAAAAATTACTTACAGGTCTGCTTTGACACCACGTATTTCTTCAGCACTGTAGTATTCATTATTTTTCATATATTCCATGAGCATAAATGCATCAATGTTGGGTAAATTATCACTCTGAGCCCTAACAAAATCTTTATCTGCCATTTTAATAATAAATGCGTGAAAAATTGTTTAAAAACAAATACAAAACTCTCGAACAATACAATACACACACGTGTAAAGATTATGTTGTAGCTGTATCCGTGACGTGAAACCCCTATCGTTTGACGTCATACTCAGTCGTTTTACTCGGCAACCTTCGCTCCGTGGTCGGCTTATTTCAAATTTACAATATTTTAATTCAAAAATTTGGCTATAATATTAATTAAAATGTAATTTTTGTTTTATTAGGTGACATAACTAACATTAACATATCAAAATAATGTAGTTTTAAGGAAATACAAATTTTATGCGTATCCCCTATTATTAATGAAATAAAAATGCATGGTTTTGGCTAGCAAAAATCTTACCAGCGGCTCTAAACATGTTTTATTTTAAGGAAAACAAAATGATATTTTAAATAAATTAAAATTAGGTTTAAATTAATACATTAATAAATTATTATAGTATTATATAATATTATATAAAATATTATTGTATCGGGTAAAATATATGGTAATATATTTGTATTTTGAAAACAAAATATAGCGAGATTCTCAACATGTTTTCGTATAAAATGAATATTTATTTAAATTAGATAAAATTGATAATTAAACGGAAATAAAATATAATTTAGGATATAAAATGAAAAATACAGGGTGGTACGCTCTAAGCGGGCGCTTCAATTACCATGGAAACGTTACATATAAATATGAAAAAATAGATACATTGAAAAAATTTCGAAAAATTTTTCAAAAAAAAAAAATTTTTTTTTTAACTTTCTCCTATGAAAATATTATTGTGCGAGCCTGGTTTCAAGTGTCCATTAACAGGTACAAATTTAGTTGTATTCTCTCCAAATTTCTCGTCCATCCATATTTAATCCTAGCGTTATATTATTAATAGTAGAAAATAGAAACCGGTAACAATTTCTTAAACGTGATCTTATGCATATTCTAAATAGATGTAAGAGCATATGTCATAAGACAAGAGAGACACTGGCTGCCTTCTCGTCTCTCGTGAGGAGAATAAACTTCAAACTTCGTTGGCTTTAATAATTCACTGGGTAATAAATTTGTTTGAAACAATGTTAAATCAGACACCACAGACATGTCATCATAAAAATGACTCCAGACAAACGATAATAACCTGACACACCATAAACGATTTTAGAAAAATCGACACATATTTTAATATTTTGCTATTATTAACTAATTGGAATTTTCATTTTTGTAAGTTGTCATGATCGCTCATTTTAAGGTTTGAAGTGGGTTTTTGTTGAACAAAATTATCAAAAGCCTAACTTAATCAGTAAAAGTTACTAGAATTCAAAATTCAAACAGAAAAATGTGCGATAAACGCCCAAGAAGTGCAAATTTCAATATTTCCGAAACAAGGCAACTTGTAAATCTTGTGTTAAAATGTAAAAATGTTATTGAAAATAAAACCACTGACGCTGTAAATCTAAAAGATAAACAATGGGCCTGGGAAAAAATTGTATTATGTTTAATGCATCCTGCATACAGAATAGAAATGCAAAAACACTGAAAAAGAAATACGACCGTTTATTTATTTTTATTTTTTAAATGGTGTAGTATTTGGTGGAGCTGGATATTAAAGGCATTTTTCGCTAAGCGAATCGATTAAAGTCACTAGATTATACAAAGTAGCGCAACGGCGGCCATGCTGGGGCTAAAAATGTCGCCACAAATGATTTTCAGTGATTCCAACAGTAAAAAAATAAGAAACCAGTACTACCAAAATTTTTATTATAAACATTGTAATCACGATTTTCAATGTATATAAAGTGTAGGTATGTCTAATATGTATATAATACCTGTTATATTATATATTTTACGTATATATGCTTATATTATGTATCAATAACATGTTTTTTGACACCTATCTGTCAAAATCTGTCATTTTTATCCAATGGATAATATTTATCAGTACCTACATGTTGTGAATAACTTATCCTATAGATAACTTAGTTACTCTATAGATAAATAATTGGAAATACGCCAAAAATCGTTTATTCTCTTGAAAACAACTTATCCAAGATAGATAATTTTATCTATGGTTGGAAATACCGGGCCTAACTTAAATGAGATGCTGAAGAAAATGAAACTAGATTTCCACCTAACAGGTACTGGGTATGCAACCCACTACACATACAAGCAATCGTGG